>BQMB01000723.1:0-145000 GCA_027943415.1 Closterium sp. NIES-67 | reverse complement strand
TCAAAGGAGGGCGAGGAGGATCATGCAGCCTCCTCCTCCTGGTTTATCTTCACCCCCCCCTTTACCATGTATCCACTTGTGTTTGACACCCCTATGCCCTCTTGCGGCCTCCCCTTTCAGAATCGCGAACATTAATGAGATATGTTGCTGACAAGTACATGGACCAGGGGCCGAACCTCCTGGGAGACACTCTCATGGTAGGTTTTGAGGTGCATGGCTGCGCTTACTCTGTTTTTTTTGTTTTCTTTGATTATTTTTCCGGGATATCTTGCTCATCGTATGGCACTCATGGTAGCACACACACTGGCATACGTTTGGCATGCCGTTTCAGGTGCATAAAGCACGCCACTACCAGCACACACACCACTGGTAAAGGACGAAAGGGTTTAAACCGCTTGTACCATTCTCTCCTCCCTCTTTGCGCCAACCTCTTAGTGACTTCAGGAGCAATTGGCCCCTGATGAACCAATGGATAGACATTGAGGGCCATACGCTTCCCCCTGTAATACTGCTGTTGTAAAAATTCCTTTTCAACCCTCAATTACCATGCCCTCCTCGCTTTCTGTCTCCTCTCCTTGGTTTCCTCAGAAGCAAGCCCAAGTGAACCAGTGGATAGACATCGAGGGCCATACGTTCTCCCCACTTGTGAAGAGGTTCTGGTCGACCACCAGAAGAGGTGCGGCGGCTCCGGTTGTGAAGCACCCTCCTCTCCTATTGTTCTTTTTCCTCCCCTCTTTCCGTCTCTCAGGAGCGAGCCCTGGTGAACCGGTGAATAGACATCGAGGGCCATATGCTCTCCCCTACGCTATTCATCCTTCCTGTCTCCTCTCCCCGTTTCCCCTTTCCTTCCTCCACAGGAGCGAGCCCTAGTAAACCAGTGGATAGACATCGAGGGCCATACGTTCTCCCCGCCAGTGATGATTCTTGTGTACGAGAGAGTGTTCAAGTCTCATCTGCACAAACGTCCTTGTGACGAGGAGCGGTGGAAGGATGGAAGAGAGAAGGTGAGATGGGAGAAGGGGAGAGGAAGAGATGGGAGAAGGGGAGAGGAAGAGGTGAGAAATAAGGTGAGACGAAGGGCATCTATCTCTCCCCCTGGTGATGATTCTTGTCTACGAGAGAGTGTTCAAGCCTCAGCTGCACAGACGTCCTTGCGACGAGGAGAGGTGGAAGGAGGGAGGAGAGAAGGTGAGAGGAGAGGGGAGAGGAAGAGATGAGAAAAGGGGTGAGAGGAAGGGCTTTTATTTCTGTCCGGAGCGATGATTCTTGTGTACGAGAGAGTTTCTGGGGTGACTTTCTGAGTTTCTGATTCTCAAAAGTCACAGCGATGATTCGTGAGTACTTTGAGTCGACTCAAAATACAACTTGAGTCGACTCAAAATACAACTTGAGTCGACTCAAAATACAACTTGAGTCGACTCAAAATACAACTGCGATGATTTGTGAGTACGAAAGAGTTTCCCGGGTATGGGAGGGTGTTCAAGCCTCGTCTGCACCAAGTGCCTTGCAGGGTCTTGTGATGAGAAGCGATGGAAGGAGGGAAGAGAGAAGGTGAGATGGGAGAAGGGGCTAGGGAAAAGGAAAGGAGAGGGGAAGGTGGTAAGAGGGGTGAGTGATGGTGGTGGTGTGTGAGGGATTGTTCTAGTCTCATCTGCACAAACTGCCCTCCCTCCCTCCCTCCCTCCCTCCCTCCCTCCCTCCCCCTTCTGCGTTTTCCCCTTCCTTCACGCCTCTCGTCCTTCAGCCGTCACGAGTGCTGGACATATACGAGAAGCAGCTGGCTTGGAGGGATTACCTAGTAGCGAAAACTTCCAGCCTGGCGCACTCACTTGCCCCCCTCCCTCCCGCTTCTGCGATGTCCCCTTCCTTCACGCCTCTCGTCCTTCAGCTGTCACGAGTGTTGGACATATACGAGACGCATCTGGGAGGGAGGGACTACCTAGTCGGGAACTCTTTCGTGCTGGTGGGCCTGACCCACCTCCTTCACCCCCCCCCCCGGTGGGGGAAGGGGTAATGAGGGACTACCTCCTCACCCCCGCCGTGCCGTTTTCCCCCCTTTCAACCTGGCTTGGCTGCTCCCCCTCCCTACCGGCACCCTCATTTGCAGCTGTCCTGTATTTTGGACATATACGAGAAACATCCGGAAGGAAAATCCTATTTAGTCGGAAAAGCTTTGAGCCTGGTGGATCTTTCTCACTTGCCTCCTCCCCTCGTCCTCCTGCTTTCCCCTTCTCTCCTCCCCCCCAAGCAGCTGTCCCGTGTGTTGGACATATACGAGAAGCATCTGGAAGGGAGGGACTACTTAGTTGGGAACTCTTTTTCCCTGGCGGATCTGACTCATCTGCCCTTCACGGAGCTGTTGCCGGCCGCGGGAGCATTTGATTTGATTGAGAGCCGCCCGAACGTGTGCAGATGGTGGGCGAGGATATCGAGTAGAAATGCATGGAAGAGAACACAGCAGGTGGAGCCCTATGAGTTTTGAATGAATTCCGATAGCTTGTGTGTGTTTGCAAGGGGTTTGCCTCAGGGATTTTGAGAGTGACATTACCCATGTGCCTTCAATTTCATAAAATTCACAAACCCATATGCTATAAAATTTTACGAAACACAGAGAATCCGAGGCCCAATGATCTTATAATACATCATTGTTCAATGTAGGGCTTGTAGAGGGTGCAGTAGAATGTGTAAAGACACCAAAGTGATATTATCATCTAGTCTAATAATAAATTCCGGGACATGTTTCTGACCTCCAAATATCGCGACAGCCAGCACTCCACTAAGGAGTACAAGAAACCATGCTTTCTAGGTTGCGGGAGTCCCCTAGAAGAAGTCAGTCAGCCGAACAAACCTAGAACCCGCGTTACGCGTTAGTAGCTACTATGGGTCGCAGAAGAGAGAGGAAGGCTAAGGGGGTTTTAGGAGGCGGTGGCCGTCGAGTGAAGCTCGACCTATGGGGACCGGACCCGACCGAAGGTTCGTCAGACTTCTTAGTGGATTGTTCCTTATTTCGTGTCAGACGTGGTGTATTCTTATTTTCCCGGGCCATTTTTGGAGTCGACTGATTATTAATATCTTCCGGTTAGTTTCTGGCACTTCCTGAACCTCATACATTTTCCTTCGGGGTGGTATTGTTAGACTCTTTAATCGGTTCACCGCCAGGAGTTTCCTCGATGCCCATGGCCTTCTCGTCGTCTGGAATACCGTTCCTATATCATGATACTCACTATTCAGCTCTCGCGCGTATCTCGGCAAATCTATAGTCAGATATGCTCTGGCTGAAGCCAATAGAGCGTCGGCCTCGGTCCCGTTCCGGATGCTTTTTCCTCTTAGATTTTCTTCAGTCTAAACCCGTTCCTTTTCCCCCGATCCGTCGTTTGCTCCTCTCGGCAATCCCAATGTCAGATGCACACGCGGAGGCCGATCAAGCAGCTGAGAAAGAGCATTTTCCAGGCGAAGCTTCCCGGTTAGGGGGTGGCGATCAGCCAGTCACAGGATCGCCGTCTTTGGCGGAAGCCGCCGCTGCTGCAAGCGCACCCCCGCCCGCTGTAGAAGGTGCGTGGAAGCTTCTCTACCTTCCACTCTCCCTATTGTTACGTGTGCGTCCCTTGTGCGACAGTCAGAGGCCCATATGCGATTATGTGCGACAGTCAGAAGCGCATGTGCGAAAATGTGCGACAGACAGAGGCGCATGTGCGATCATCAGGCGAAGATTGCGAGCGTCGATCATCAGGAGGGTTCGTCTGCTCTGTTACAGCCCGGATTTCCACAGTTGAGAGCTGGACTGAGCTGTTGCTGAGACAGCACAAGGGCGTGCTCGAGTCAGCGTTGAGGCCACGCGTATCTGCCACGTCATCAGCCTCACCATGCTGTCGTCATCAGGCCAATCCTCGTGATAGCCGCTGTTGCAGCTGTACGGACGCGGGGTGTTTTCTGTGACCTCGTGGCCTAGAATCTGCTGCAGTGCTGAGGGAGGAGCAAGGAACTTAGCCTTCGATACAAGCACGGCGACGTGATAAAAACGAGGATAGGGGGGGGACAGCGCAGCAGAAGGAGGAGGATTGGCCGGCAGGTTGCAGCAAGCTCGTGTCCCCCCGACAGGTCCAGCCTGGCAACGGAAGAACCGGTGATTGGTGCGTCTCTCACTCATGCCTCGCGGTAGAATGGATGGCTCATCATCCTGTCTCCGAACGGTAGGCGACAACAGGCGATCGAACGGTAGGTGCAGGTTTGTGTCCGCCCCTGCTCCCTGCATCGTGTACATGCTTGTATGATGGTATGTGATCACTTGTAGAAAAGACTTCGAACGCTCCGTTTATGCGCTTGCTAGACCCTTCCTGGGCCTTTCGTGCCTGCTAGACCCTTCGTCTGCTCGTCTCGGGGGGAGGGAGTATGCGTGTTTTTGAGGCGCCTCAAACAGGGAGTATGCGCGTTTCCTTTGAATGGATGGTGCACTGCAAGTGAGCTTTTCGGTGACACACGCCGTTTGGACACTTGCGTCTCGGCGTAGTAAAACCTTAGGCGGAATCTATTTTTGAGGCGCCTCAAAAATAGGCACCCACCGTTTGGACACTTGCGTCTCGGCGTAGTAGAACCTTAGGAGGAATCTGTTTGTTGAACCTCACTCTGTTTTGCCCTGCCATTCTGCATCCCTTTCTTCTCTCTTTGCTTGCCTGATGTTTTGGGTTGGTTATTCTCCCAGGCACTAAGGCACCGGACCCTCTCTCGCTTCTAGGAGCTTACAGTGATGATGAGGAGGAGGAGGGGGAGGAGGAGGAGGAAGAAGAGGCGGAGAAGAGAGAGGGGAGGAGTGAGGGAGGAGAAGTGGAGGAGGGTGTGCAGGGCAAAGAGAAAGGAGGTGTTATTGCTGGATTGACGCAGGGAGCAGATGGTGACGGACAGGGGAGCGCGGAAGCAGTCGAGATGGATGATGAGGTATGCAATGCAAAGCCTGTCTTTCGGTGGCAGACAGAAGGATATTCCACGACTGACGCGGCGGACTAGTGATGATCTTGGGAAGAGATGGTGGCGGACAGGGGAACGGGGATGCGGTTGAGATGGATGATGAGGTAGGTGCAGGTGTTTCGAGTGGTTCTGCCTTGAACATAGGTTTGTTAAGGAATGGGATGCGGTTGAGATGGATGATGAGGTAGGTGCAGGTGTTTCAAGTTGTATTGCCTCAAACCTTGCCACTTCCGTCCGACTTACGTCCTGCTTGCCGCTTCACGTCCCCTCCTCTTGACCCACCAGGTGCATCCCCCCCAGTGCCATCATGACTGATCCGAACTGGTTTTGAGGCGCCTCAAAACTTGCCATCATGACCGATCCGAACTGAAAGAGAGCCGCTGGGGAGCAAGGGGGAATAGACGAGATTGCGCACCTATCTGCCGTTCCTACTCCCCCTCTTGCGCCTTCTCCTCCCCTCATTGCGCGAGGAGTCTATTTTTGAGGCGCTTCAAAAATAGACTCCTCTTGCGCCTTCTCTCTCATTGCTTTCTCTCCCTCCCCTCCCTCCCCTCCCTCCCCTCCCTCCCCTCCCTCCCCTCCCTCCCCTCCCTCCCCTCCCTCCCCTCCCTCCCCTCCCTCCCCTCCCTCCCCTCCCTCCCCTTCGCCCATCAGGTGGTCGCCTCGCCTTCATGTCTGAGCTCGAAGAAAGTGGCCTCCTGGACGAGCAGGGGGGGGTAGAGGAGGAGGGGCGCGAGGAGAATGCACACCTTATTGCCATGCCCTTTCCCTTTTCCCCTTCCCCTTCCTCTTGACCCATCAGATGCTCGCCTTCATGTCTGAGCTGAAAGAAAGTGGGCTTCTGGACGAGCAGGGGGGGACAGGCGAGGAGAAAGCACCTCTGGATGGTATGCAGGTAGAGAAGAGAGTCAGAGGGGAAGAAGAGGGAGGAGCGAAAGAGGAGGAGGGGGGGAGACAAATTACGATGGAGAGTGCTGAAGAGGCAGCGGAAGCGGGAGGAAGGGAGGATGGAGAATCAAGAGAGAGGGGGGGCGAAGGTGTTCAAGAGATAGAGGGCGAAGGTGGAAGAAAAAGCGATGCCCGGGAAGGCGCTGACGAGGAGAAGGAAAAGGTCGAGGAGAAGGAGAAGGGGGAGGGGGAGCAGAAGCCAGAGGAAGAGGAGAGGGCAGATGAAGAGAAGCCGGCGGAGGAGCGTTTTGAATCAGCTGCTCAGCCAGAGATGGCAGTAAGTGTGTGGCAGGCGGTGTTGGAACCAGAGAGTGGGGAGTACTACTACTGGAACACAGAAACCGGGGAAACTTCCTGGTCGGTTCCAGAGGAGCTCTTAAGCAAGAACGAGGCTGGTAGTACAGCTGAGATTGGGACTCCAGGTGGGGTAGAAGGAGGGCATGAGGGGGAAGGGACGGGTGCTTTTGAGTCGACTCAAAAGCAGATTCCGACTTCAAGGGGGGTAGACGAAGGGACTGAGGGGGAAGGGAAAGTGGGGGAAGGGACGGGTGAGGAGGTCAACGAGTCGGGTGCCGAGGGGATGATTGAGGAAGAGGCGGTTGAGAGGGGTTCGGAAGGCGGATGGGAGGTGGGGAGACGCGAGGGAGAGAGGAGGGAGTTTGTGAGTGACGGAGGGGAGGAGGTTAGTGGAAAGGGTGAGGAAGATGGGGATGGGGCGATGGTGGTGAGGAGAGGGGATGGGGATGGGGATGGGGATGGGGATGGGGATTTGGCGATGGTGAGGAGAGGGGATGGGGATGGGGCGATGGTGAGGAGAGGGGATGGGGATGGAGGTGAGAATAGGGCGGACAAAGCGGAAAAGGCGGATGAAGAAGAAAGGGCGAAGGAAGAAAGAGCAGAAGGGGCTACGGGGATGGACGTTGATAGCGGTGATGATAGTAGCCTTGGCGAAGGGGTGCGTGTTGATGCTGCTGCTGCTGCTGCTGGTGCTGCCACTGCCTTACTTGAAAGCACGGGAGATCAGGGAGAGAGACAAGTAGCAGCAGAGCGACACGTGGCAGGGGGCGATGATGTGGAGAGCGCCAGTGCCATGTCAGCAGTGCTGCGGTCCTTGCAGGATCAGGTTGGCTCAGCAGAGGCTGAGCTAGCAGCCATGGCTGCTGACGTGGCGGTTAAGGCAGGTGGTGCCGTGGCCAGGCTGGAGTCCTTGCAGCAGCAACTGACAGCTGTCGCGACCGGGCTTCCTGCTTCCAGCCCCGTATCCTCTTCTGCACCCTCCTTCCCTTCCTTCTCATTTTCCGCCTCTCTTTCCTCCTCTCTCTCCTCCTTCTCATCCTCCCTTGCTGGACTACAACTCGAGGCCTCCATCCGTCTGGCTGACCTGACTTCCCTCTCAGACGGATTCGTACAGGCCTCTGCAGCAGCAGCAGCATCAGCAGCACCTACCGCTGCAGCTGTAGCACCTCTTGCTACTGCAGCTGTAGCACACGTTCCCTCCGCTGAAGAGCCACAGCCTGCTGTGCTACAGCAGTGGCAGCAGCTGCAGCAGCGGCTGCTACAGCTGAGGCTACAGCAGGGCTTGCAGCAGGGGCTGGTGGTGGCTGTGGGGCACTGCCTAGAGCAGGTGGGTCGGATGGAGGGAGAGGGGGAGGAGGTGCAGGAGAGAGTGGAGAGAGTGAGGGTGCGGTGGGGGGAGGAGAGACAGAGGTGGGAGGAAGAGGAGGCGCAACGGTGGGAGGAGGAGAAGCAACGGCAGGAAGTAGAGAGGCAGGAGAGGCAGGAGAGGCAGGAGAGGCAGGAGAGGCAGGAGAGGCAGGAGAGGGAAGAGGAGAGGCAACGGCAGGAGGAAGTGGAGGAGGAGAAGAAGCAAGTGGCAGTTCGGGAATTACGGCAGGAGCAGCAGCGGCAGCAGGAGTGGCAGCAGCAGCAGAAGAGGCAACAAGAAGAAGAGGTGCAAAGGCGACTAGTGAAGGGGGAGCAAGAGGAGAGAGAGGAGGACGGGGAATGGCGAGGGCAGGTTGGGAGAGCGCAGCTGGAAGGGCGTTTAAGTGGGGGGGAAAGGAAAGAGAGGGTGGGGCAAAAAGCACCGGTGAAGGCAAGAGACGCGAGGGAGGAGCAGGAGGAGGGTAGGGGAGCGGTTGAGAGGGAAAACGGGGGGGTGTGGAAGGGTTTGGAGCAGTACTCGGCATCAGAGAGTGGGGAGATATCACCGGAGAGGGAGGAGGAGGGAGAGGAGGAGGTGGTGGGAGGAGCAGGCAAGGGAGGAGTGAAGGAAGGTGGTGCTAGTGGGCCGGGTGGTGATGATGATGATGAGGATATGGAAGTCGAAATGGAGGTGGAGGGAGGGTTAGATGCAGGTGGAGCAGTAGTTGGAGGAGGAGGGGAAGGAGGAGCAGGACGAGGAGGAGGAGGAGGAGCAGGAGGAGCAGGAGGAATTACAGGAGTGAGAATAGGAGAACCAGGAGGAGTAGGAGTTGAAGTAGCGCAAGGAGACGCAGGAGTGCCAGGAGTGCCAGGAGTGCCAGGAGTGCCAGGAGTGCCAGGAGTGCTAGGAGTGCCAGGAGTGCTAGGAGTGCCAGAGCAACCCCCTTTGCCACCAGCATCACCACCACCACCTCCCCCTCCCTCCCCTCCTCCTCAACCGCCCCAGTCCCCCCTCCCCCCCCCCCGCCTGATGCTCCTGAATCCGTGCACCCTTCTACTGCTGCTGTTGATACTGCTGCAGCCTCTGCTTATGCGGCTGATCCTGCTGCTCTTAGTGCGGCCGCCACTGCCTATGCTTCTGACCCTGCCCGTGCATTAGCAGCAGCAGCAGCAGCAGCAGCGACTCCAGCAGCAGCAGCAGCAGCAGCAACAGCGGGTGAATGGCCATACGCAGTCACAGCACCATATGCGTACAACCCAGCAGCAGCAGCAGCAGCAGCAGCAGCAACAACAGGCTATGATCCCGCTGCTGCTGCTGCCTGGGCTTCGCATTATGCTGCGTATGCAGCAGCAACAGCAGCAGCAGCGCCAGATTCCTCTCTGCCCTATTCAGCAGAAGCAGCAGCAGCAGCACCAGCAGAGTATACACCGGAAGCAGCCTACTACCATGCATACGCAGACATGTATGGCTACACCCCCACATACCCCACGCCCACAACCGTCTCGTCGGCTCCTGTAACCTACGCTGCTGCTGCCACTACTGCATCTGCATCTGCTGCTGCTACCACTGCATCTGCGGCTACAGCTGCTACAGCTGCTGCTACATCTGCTGCTGTTACCACTCGCCGTCCTCGGGTTGTGGTGGCTGCACCTGCACTAGTGAGACCAGCGGCGCAGCTGGCTGGGGGAGAGGGAGCAGAACCAGCAGCAGCAGCAGCAGCAGCAGCAGCAGCAGCAGCACGCACAGCAGCAGGAGGAGGGGGGCAAGAAGGAACAGACGGGAGGCAAAGGGAAACTGTTGCTGCTGCTGCCGCTGCTCCTGCTGCTCCTGCTCCTGCTCTTTCCACGATGGATGCTGTAACAGCCGCTGTTGCTGCTGCCAAGCACCAGACAGAAAGGGGTGCGTTGCCTCTCCCTTGTTCTCTGCTCATTTTCCTCACTCCCGCTCTCCCTTTCTCACTCCCGCTGTCCCTTTCTCACTCCCGCTCTCCCTTTCTCACTCCCGCTCTCCCTTTCTCACTCCCGCTCTCCCTTTCTCTCTTTCACCTCTTGTAATCTTCGGTTCTTATTCTTTCCCTTTCCCTCTCCTCACGTTATCGCCTTGACCCTCCTGCTCCCTCTTCCCCTTCCTCGTCGTTTTCTCCTGCGTAGTAGATGCTTCAAACTCCGCTTAACGAGGTGACGTTTGAGTCGACTCAAAACTCACCGCGTTACAATATCTCATGACACTTTCTCCTGTGTATTGTTTTTTTTTTTTTTTTTTTTTTTTTTCCGACTTCCCATACTCTTCCTTCGCCTCGCACCCGGTGTTTTTCTGCTTGCAATTCGCTTCCCCCCTTTTTCCCCATGCAGCAGCGAAACCCAAGAGGAAGGCAGCAGTGGGGGGAACACATGCGAGCAAGAAGGTGTCTTCTTTGGTCAACAAGGTAAAGCTCCTGGCTCGGGGGTAGAAGCCGCAAAGGCCTGAAAGCTGCATAAGTCACTTTGCTGCATAAGCCAAGGCCCACGAGGAGGGCAACGATAGGAGGGAGAGACTCATGCTAGCAAGAAGGTGCCTCACCAGTTAACAGGGTAGATTCTGTTTGGGGTTTGTTTGCAGGCAGCGGAGGAGGCAAGGCAAAAACCCATCTCCTCCTTCCTCTTCTCCCCCCTCCCCCTCCCCTCCCTGCTCTCCTCAGTGGAAAGCTGCCAAGGAGGAGTTAGACGAGGAGAGGCAGAAGAGGGAGCAGGCAGAAGAGGAGGCGGAACGGGCGTTGTACGATGGGGAGGTTATTGGGAAGAAACGGCAGAAGAAGATAGAGGTGAGAGGGAGGGATGGGAAGGGAGGGTAGAGAAGTTTAAGGGGCAGTGTTGGTTCAAGCACCGTGTCTACTGGGGGAAGGAACAGGCGTTGCAGGATGGGGGGGAGTTGATTGGGACGAAGCGGCAGAAGAAGATAGAAGTGAGAAGAAGAGGAGGGACCAAAGGCATGGGGAGGGAGGCTATGTTGGTCGGATCATGGTGTTTGATTGGGAGTGGAAGCAGCAGCAACAGCAGACAAGGGAAGTTTCCCTCCATTTGCCCTGATCCGCTATATTTCCTCCTTTTTTGCTAATTGTTTCCCCCCCCTTTTTTCCCCCTTTTTCCCCCCTTTTTCCCCTTTTTTTCACCCTTTTTTCCCCCCTTTTTTTCCCCCTTTTTTCCCCTTTTTTTCCCTTTTTCTCCAGGCGTGCCCTCAACTTTCCAATGCCAGGAATGGAAGCAGCTGCAGCTGCAGGATAGAAACGAACCTTTGAGACATCTCGAAACGAACCTTCGAGACATCTCGAAACGAACCTTTGAGACGTCTCGAAACGAACCTTTGAGACGTCTCGAAACGAACCTTCGATCTCGCTCCGTACCCTCAGCTTTGGAGTCGACTCAAAAGTCATCTCGTTTCCACTCCATACCCTCAGCTTTCCAATGTCAGGAGTGGAAGCAGCAGCATCTGCAGACAGGGGAGGCAGCGGAGAATGTCAACTTCCAGCCACCCACTGTCGTGCCCCGCCCTGTGATGGTTCTACTTGTTCCAATGTCAGGAGTGGAAGCAGCAGCAACTGCAGACAGGGGAGGCTGAGGAGAACGCCAATTTTCAGCCGCTTGCAGTCGATTGGTATGAATTGGTGCTCGTTCCCAATTCCCATAGTCTGGGTGTATGCCATTGGGTGAATAGATGACACGCTTCTTACAACTGCTCTGTTACAGTGCAGTCTCGTTTGCTACATCCTGACACCACAAGTACCCTTCTGCCCTTTACTGCCTCTCCCTCTCTCTCTCTCTCTCCCCCTCCCCCCCCCTTGTGCCAACCCCCCTGTCATAACAGGCGAGAGCGAGTGAAGAAGGCTGGAGGGGTGAATCACGCGCAGCATGACTCATCGCTTACAAATGGCGCTGGGCTGATAGTCCGGCTGCTGCTGCTACTGCTGCTGCTGCTGCTGCTGGTGGTTCTGCTCCTGATTCTCGTTTCCCTTCACCCCGACAAAACAGGCGTGAACGGGTGAAGAAGGCTAGAGGGGCTACGAGTCAAGCGCAGCATGGCTCGCCGCTTGCGAATGGCGCTGGTGCTGATAGTCCGGCTGCTGCTGATGCAGGAAGAGATGGTGTTGCGGAGAGCAGGCAGCAGGAAGCGGGAGCAGCAGCAGCAGCAACAGACTCACCAGCAGCAGCAGCAGCAGCAGCAGTGGCAGGGGGAGGTGGAGGGAAGAGGAAACGCAAGGGCCCTGATCTGAAGGCTCTTTCTGCTGGCCTGCCGGCTGGATGGCAGGTGAGATGCGGTGATGGCAGGTGAGATGCTGTAATATGTTGATGGGTAGTGAGAGGTGTATAACCCACAACGGTTTTAAAAACCACCGTTATCTCTCCATCTGATGGGCCTAAACCTGACCTGGAAGCTAGAAGCTTGGGCGGAATATTGTTGGCTGACTACTTTGAAATCAGGGTGACATCCCACTGTGATTCTGATCTCAACTTCCTGGTGAAAATATTGTTTTCTGGTGTTACTGATCGCCGCGTGAATTTGGTTGCAGGCGTTTTTGGATCCCCAGTCAAGCGACGTGTATTATGGCAATCTTTCTACTAACGAGACATCATGGGAGAGACCAATGTAAAAGAGAATTTCCGTATCTCATGGGATGGGGTGCTTTTTTGGAGTTTTTGTGTAGGTTAGCACTATACCCTCAGTCTTTGCACACTGCTCTAATAAGCAGTTCTAGCGAAGGGGGACACTCAATAGTGTCAGCTTGACTTCCAATCTGTTGAATTTTGAAAATAGAAAGCATACCTATCTATACAAATGTAACTGCACACTGACTACTGTATACGGGAAGCATGCTACCAGAGCTTTCAAGCGCTCTTCACCCTAAACAGCACGCAGCGTCGCTCATAAGGAAGATATCTACCGCCCTCGGGAGCAGCGAGCAGATCATCGCTGTTCGTAGTGAGGATCTCGTCTTCGCCTAAATCGTCAGCTGCACCGTCGCTCGCATCACTGCCACCAGCGCTGCTTGCGCCGTCGGATTCGTCGGCGAACGGGCCAGGGCTTATATCGGGGAAATTTCTGTTGGATAATTCCGAGCCAGAAGGGGTATTTTTGTCGTCCATACCGACCTTTACTTCCGCTCCGAAAACGTTAAGTGTAGCGGATCCGATCTGAACGCGTACAAGCGCGCCGTCTTCTCTGGCAGCTCCGGAGCGGAACGCGTTCACCCACTGATCATTCTCGCCGTTTTCGAAATAACTTTTCATCAGCTGCCCGTTGTAGACGAGCTCGCTGGGCCCGCGGATCTCAAAAACGCCGTCGGGAACTTGTGCAATTCCATCAAACCTAGGGACATCCGCGCAAACCAGAGCTGAGCTGTTCCCCTTCGCTTCCGCCACTTCCGCTAGCGTACCGCCGACGATTGACACAATCTCGGATGGCGTTATATCGAGCGGTGCATCGGTCACCAAAGAGGGAAGAGTGATCGTAGGAATCTCGTCCGTCGATCCGTCGAAAGCCAGGTCACACGCGGAGGGTTTAGGGTTCCAGCATTCGAGGGGGAACGGCGCAAAATCTTCCCCGCGGGGAGGCTCTTGGGGGCCCTCGGGGCAAGGAGCGCTGGAGAGGGCCTGGTCGCGGGGCGCGTGATGATGATCATCGCCGTGCGATTCGAGCATGAACCGGCCGCGAACGGAGGGCTGGGACGCGGGAGCAGAAGCCATCATAGACCGGCGGAGCTGGCGGCGGAGTTGGCGGCCGCTAGCCGCAGTGGGTGGGGGGGCTGTGGGCGCTGACGCGGGCATGTCCGAGAGAGCGGACCGGCGGCGGAGCTGGTGGCGGAGGGAGCGGCGCATCATGCGGCGCCTGGGGGCGGTGGGGACTGGGGCTGGTGCTGACGCCGGCGCCATGTCTGAGAGCACGGATCGGCGGATGGGCAAACGCTTCTGAGATACGGTGGCCTGTGGGAGAACTCTTGAAACCGTTATCTTCTCAGTCGCGCTCTCTGCAGTCGCGTTCTTCTGAGTCGTGGTCTTCTCAGACGCGCTCTTCTTAGGTGCGGTTCTCGAGGCACGTTTTAGCGCGGCGTTAGCATTCGGAGTGGCGGCGGTTGCAGAAACGGGTGAATTCTTATTGGTGCTGGGAGTGGCGGTGGTGGCGGTGACGGCGGCGGCGGGTGCGGCGATTGACCCAGTCGATATCGATTCTGTCACCCGCGTCTTGGCTGCGGGCGGAAGGACGAGATTCTTGTCGTCCGTAGGCTCGATCCTCGATATAAGCTGCCGCCGATACACGTCCCTCCACGCGGCGACGCTGCTAGTAGTCGTACTGCCTTGTAGCGCTGCCGTGCTCCCGAGACCGACGTGGGTTAGAAGCGGCTTCAGGAGGCGGCCTAGGAGGGATCGTCGGACAGGGAGAGCGGTTGCTGCGGGGAAGGTGTTGAGGAGAAGAGCGACAAAGAGTGGCAGGAGAAGCACCGAGATCGAGAGCCGTTTGGTGGCCATGACAAATCCTTGGAAGAAAGAAACTGTTCCGGGGGAGTGAAAGATACAGGAGGCCGAATTACTGGAGGAGTTGGGTGTAATACTGTCCTGCTTGGAGTCGCTAGATGGTATGCTGGTCTGCGATCAGTGAGGAGATCCGTGAGCAGATCCGTTCGAGAGGCACAAATTACGACTGGCGCCAGAGTAGCGTCGAGGTGGTATGACTTCGAACGAGGAGAAGTTGATTTGATGGAGAACTACGCGAGCAAGGCTGAGCTTTTCAATCAACAAACTAGAATTTCCCAGATCCGAGTCGCATCCCAACGTCCGACGCATGTATCCAAACTGACGGTCAGGATCACACAAGGGGCCTCAATTGAAGTGAAGAACAAGGGCGATGATGAGAAGGCGAGCGCCTCGGCAGAAAAGACCAGGTCAACGCCGCAACCTAGGGGTGCGAGCGTAGGGTCGTCGTCCGACAACATGAGACGGCATCGCACAGAACTTGTAACTTGGGCGAACATGGAATGTCTGATAGTCCGACATCGCTCGGATCCCTTGCTGTCTGCCTTCTGAACTGAATCGTCGCATGGCGGCGCTGGACCTTCGTCGAAGGTCCAAACCGAGCATGGGGAGGAGGTGGAGCGTTGAAAAGTTCCGCAAAAAAGAAGTTGAACGTGTCGGATTGGATCACCTGGCAGAGCTGCTGACCGCTTGGCAGACCGTCGAAAATGTTCCGGCCAAACCGTCGTCAGAATTCAATGGCAGTGCGAACGGCTTCGACCTGACCAAGTTTGAACAAACAGGCTGGTCGTCCGCTAGACGTCCAGTGAAACGGAAGGGAACCCATCAGCCGTCAGACCTTGAGAGTGGAGTAAACTTCTCGGCTAGGAAGGTGAAATCCTGAAACTACCACTAGGCTGTTTGGACAAGATAGTAGAGTTAGGAGGTATTCTTGGAAGGATCCAAGGTATAAGCAGCAAAGTAGCTTTAATAGGGATCATATGATGGCTTCCAATCAAGGATCACACCAATATATACAAGGAAAATGACTGAGGCGCCTCGAGAAGGTCACCCAAGTCACATCTCACCTTTGCTAAGTTAAGAACAGCAAAGCATAGGTAATGATTACATGCATACACACTTAGCCTTGCTGGAATTCTAGAAAGTAGCATGCATAGTCTAGGAATTAACTATTGCTGACAATATTCATAGAAATGATGATGTTGGGCTGAGAAAAGCCCTTAGGATCTTTCCAGAGACTAAGTCCCAGTTGAAGAATGAGACTTGAGTAGTGCAGCGGAAGTTGAGTAGTTGAACCCTTGTACTAGTATATGAGAACAAGTGATTGATTAAAAGAAACAAGCATACAGCAATATATAGAAAATAGGAAAGTAAAGCAGTTGTAGAATACAGTTGCAGGAGCGGTTATCGAGTCGCACAGCGACTCGATTGTCGCTTCGGTTTCCATCCGCGCAGTTGTAACGGTCAGTCGCAACCTCCAGTTGCGACCCTTCGAGTCCCTTCGCGTTCTCTGTCAATCCCCTCGTGTAACCTCCGTTGACTCACGTACCCGCTACGATCTTCCTCGAGTACAGTGTTACACTTCAGAAACGCTTAAGTCATTTGAGATATTTCCAACACTCCCCTTCGTTTCTAGAGTGCTGACGTGTTCAGATCCGGTGACGTTTGACTGCCCGGTCAGCAGCGTGCAGTAATCGAATTTTGCCTTCGCCAATTTCTTCGTCAGCTAGTCTGCGGCCATTTTTGTTGTAGGGCAGTAACTGAGTTGAAGTCTCCCCTTCGCGATTTCATCATTGACGAAGAAGTACCGCAGGGCGATGTGCTTGGTTCGGTTGGCGAATCCGTCCTTGTTCGCGATTTTGATCGCAGATTGGTTGTCGCAGAGGACTGAGAAGGCGGGCAGGGTCGCAATCTTTGCTTCCTCGAGTAACTCTCGCAGGTAAAGTCCTTCCTTGGTCGTGGTGCAGAGGGCGATATATTCTGCTTCAGCCGAAGATAATGCGATTAGTTCCTGTTTGCTCGACTGCCAGGAGATAGTCCCGATAGGTTCTAGTCGGTAGATGTAGCCCGTCCTTGAGCGTCGGTTTTCCCTGTCTCCCGCGTGGTCGGCGTCGACGTATCCGAGTAGTTGTACGGACGATGTCTTTACTTTAATGTAGGTAAGTCCGGTCGTCGGCGTGGAGACGAAGTAGAGTAGTGCCCGATTAAGTTCCTCGAGATCTTCTTGTTCCGGCTGCTTCAGATGCGTCGCCAGTTGGCTCGCGCTATAAGATAGATCGGGTCGGCAGGTTACTGCTGCGAATAGTAGGCACCCGAGCTTCTGCTGATACTCCTGGATTTGCTTCGTGGGGAGTTTTGCGGAGGTGTTGTTGTTGTTCCCGTAGCGGTAGGGAGTCGTGACCGTAGTCGGCGTTAGCCCGAATTTCTTCGCGACAGTGCCTGCGTATTTTCCAGCGTGTAAGTAGAACGCCGAGTTGTCTTCGACGACATTCAGTCCCAGGTACTGGGTCACTGTGTCGGACACCGTGAGTGTCAAGCCCCCTTTCAGCTCTCCTTCAAACCAGGTGGCGATGTCACTAGTGGAACCGATGTAGAGCAGGTCGTCGACGTAAACGATGAGTAGGATATACTCTCTTCCCTTTTGCAGTCGGTATATGCCTTGGTCATGCGGCAGCTGTAGGAATCCGATTTTTACGAGGCGACCGTGAAGATGCTGCTGCCAGAGCCGCAGGGCTTGCTTGATCCCGTAAAGGGATTTTATCAGCTGGCATACTTTTGTGGGGTCGTCGATGAATCCGTGGGGTTACTCGACGAAGATCTCAGCGTCCACACGTGCGTACAGGAAAGCATTTGCGACGTCGATTTGGCGCAGTGGTAGTTTCTTCGTGGCCGCGACGGCGAGTAGGATGCGCAAGGAGGTGTGACGGGAGAATGGGGCGAATGTTTCTGTGTAGTAGGTTCCGTATCGTTGATCAAAGCCTCGTACGACCCATCGAGCCTTGAATCGTTCGATGGAACCGTCCGCATTGGTCTTGATGCGGTACACCCACTTTCCCGAGAGAACGTTCTTCCCGTTGACGTTCGTTGCAGGTACCAGCTTCCATGTATTTCGGTCTTGCAGAGCTTTCAGTTCCTTTTCCATTGCCTCCTTCCATTTCGCCTTGTGTTCCCCCCCCAGAGCCTGCGACAGAGTCGTTGGCTCGCGTGGAGATGGCGGCGGCGGGTGCTGGACGGAGACCCATAAGCCAAGGATTTGCAGTCCCGTGGGTGTGTGTCGAGGGGAATTTTCATTCCCGGAAAAGGCTGCTTCGTCACCATCTTCTGGATCAGGTAAGAAGTTGGGCCCGATGCGTTCTGAGATATTCGTGTTGACCGGATGAGGTGTAGCGTAACCTTGGTCAGCGAAGTGGTAGAGGGTGTCGAGGTTGTTGCTATCGAGAGGGTTGACTTCGTCGAGTGGAACAGGTACGGAACAGTAAGGGAGTGGTCCGGCAGCTTCCGAAGCTCCAGGTACGTCTTCTTCTGCTGCGTCAGCCTCGGCAGCACGGCCAGCGAAGGAGCGAAGGCCTGCGACACCGTCGGTGGGGTCGTTTGTGTTGGCGACGTTGTCCAGGTAATGCTGCAGCGTCAGTCGTTCGTAGAAGATCACATCACGTGATGCCACGGTATTTTTGTCTTGTATGTGAAGGATTTTCCATGCTTGAAAATGTTTTGCGATGCCGAGGTGTAGTCCCCATCGTGCTCGTTGAGTGAAGCGTCCTGCTCTGGCTGTGTGGGGTCTGTACTGTACCATGCAGCCAAAAACCCGAAGTAATTTTGTGCTGCCCCTTTTTCGTGTCCATAGCAGGTGCGGAGATGCGTTGTTGGGAAGCGATGACGAGGATAGCAAGTTGTGCAGGTGGACTGCATGGGTCAGCGCTTCTAGCCACAGTGTGTTGGGCAATCTCATCCCCAGGAGCAGCTTCCGCATCGTCGTCTGCAAGGTTCGGTTCATTCTCTCTGCGACCCCCTGCTGCTGGTGAGCGTAGGGCAGGGACACCAGGCGTCTGATTCCTCTTTCTGCCAAGTAGGTCCTGAATCGTTATGGCTGGTATTCCAGTGCGCCATCTGACTGGAAGCTCTTGAGCTTGGTTCCTGATTCTCGTTCAGCGATGGGGAGCCACGTCGTGAAGGCTTCGAAGGCTTGATCGCGCGTCTTGAGGTTGTAGTGCCAGTCATATCTTGTTGCTGCATCGATGAAAGTGATGACATAGTTGAAGTCGGCTTCCGTGTCGTCTCAAGGCATGTTTAAGATGTCGCTGTAAACTTTTTTGATCGGTGCGTATGCAGGTGCGCTTGGGTTGTGATGTGATGGAAAAGGTTGGTGAGGAAGATCGGCTTCGGGACACGTGAAGCACCGTGCGCGTGGTCGTCGAAGTTCTTGGCCGCTTGTCGTAAGAAGAGCGTTTTTCTCTAATACTTCGGCTTGGATGGTTTGTAGTATCGTGCTGTTTGCAGGATGTCCAAGGCGTTGGTGCCAAATGTCGTCGGGGGCGCGATGGCCGGGCGAGCGTTGGTACATGTCGGCGTTGGAGAAGAACGCGACGACCGTGGCGGGACTTCGGCAGACTTCGCGTGTGATGGGCATAAGTTGATCTGCTTCGGTTGGTGGTCCACGGATCGCTGGCGATGGTACTTGGCTGGGTCCTGCTGCTGCTACTGTAGGTGATGTCTGGGAAGAGATTCTTGCTGGTACTTGTCTTTCTTGTCTGATGACTGCTAGCGCTCGTGTTCTCTCTGCTGCAGGTATGGTGTTGGAGTACCAGAATCCATCGGGGTTGAAGTCGGGGTCAAGATCCGACGGGTGTGTCCTGGCGGCGAACGACACGATGCTATCACTGTCGGCAGTACCGCGGTCGGGGACGAAGTCCAACACGAAGACGCCTGACTTCAGGAGAGCACGACCGATGAAGAGGCCACCCTTCCCGTGGTAAAGGCGAAACTCGTTGGAGTCCGAGTCGCACTCCATGTGAATTCCTTTTGCCATTAGCTGGATGACGCTTAGCAGATTGTATCCCAAGTTGTCGACGATTAGAACCTTGTTGAGTTGCAGGATGACATTTGTTTTCATGGACTGTAACTGAACGACTCCTTGTCTGTTTGTTTTCAGGTTCTCGTGGTTGGCGACGGTGATGATGACGTCGCGGTTGAGGCGTCGCTCTCGTTGCACGAAGCGTCCGGAAGAACACATGTGTTGACCGCAGCAGCTATCCAAGAACCAGGTGTTTCGTCCGGTGGGTTCGGCGTTGGCGACCGCAGCGTATGTCGGGTTGACCTGAAGTCCTTGTGAGCACGGCGGCGGGAGTTCTTCTTCGTCTGGCGCGTAAGTGAGTGGTGATCCGGGTGCGCAGTTGTCGATGTGTACCATGCAGTTGATGATGTTCGGTGTCCCTTGTGCAGATGGGGAAGAACGACTTAGAGGGCTTTCTTGAATGGAAGCGACTTGTGGGTCTACTGGGCGATAAACACGAGGACGTGTGCAGTTGACTTTGGAATGCCCGGATGAATGACAGTTGTGGCAGAACGGTGGCACGATGGTGAGTCCTCTGTTGTCGCGCTGATCTTGCTTGCTGCGTCGATTGTAGTTGTTGTCGTTCCTTCGTTGAGTGTAGAAGACTAACTGCTGCTGCTTCCTTGGTTGTCTTTCTTCGAACAAGTCCATCTCCTGTTGTTCAGCATGAAGCTCGGCGCAGAGGTGCATCTCCGAGATCCTTCCGTGGGCGCGAAGAAGCGAGCGTGTGGTTCTCCATTCTGGCCCGAGCCCGGCGAGGACAAGCGTCACGAAGCTTTCTTCAGTGATTGTTCCTCCGCACCGAAGCAGGCGGTCGCGGAGTGTCTGGCATCGACTCATATACTGCATCGCCTTTTCTCCGGTCGTCATCTGTATTGTTGTCAGTTGCTGCATGAGTCTGCTTTGTGTCACGCTGTCATTTGCTTGATAGAGGCACTTGAGGTGATGCCATGTGAGTTCCGCGGAGTTTCCGTAGCTCCGATACGTTCTGATGCTCTGCTGTTCTTGTGGTGATAGGTTCCGTAAGAGAACTGTGTACGCCAGCAGCGACTGATACGTGAAGATTTCTTGTTCTTTTGCAGTGCCGTTGCTTGGGAATGGCAGGGACCCGTTGAAGTATCCCAAGAGGTGCGCAACCTCCATCAGCAGCTCGAACTCAAAACTCCAGGTAAAGAAATCGTGTCCGTTGAATGGTGAGGATGTCTGCAGTTTAATCACGTGTGAAAACTGCGCCTGGAGACTTAAAATCTCGTTTGGTGTCTGTTGTGATGCAGCTGCTGTTGGTTGGGCACGGGGCGGCATGAACTCGAACGTCCCCGGTGAAGAGTGATAGGGCGCGAAGGTAGGCGCTTGATTATGTCGCCCGAACGATGAGTTGTCGAGGCTCATCGGTGCTAATCCCATGTTTCCTCCGTTGCTCTGTCTTGAATGCGCAGGTGTCCTTGTCTGCTGCTGCTGGTCGAAGTGCGACATGAAGCTGAAGAACCTTTCCATAAGGTTCGGGTCCACGCTTGAAGAGGGTGATGGGGTCACCATTTTCGGTGCTCTTCCTGTTGTCTCTTGAGCAGCGCCGGTCTCGGTTTGCAGTCCTGAAGTGTGCAATCCAGAGTTGCCGGGTTGAGTGTCTTGGGCGCTGGGTGAGCCCGTAGAGGTTTTCTTGCCCTTGCTGTCCATGACTTGTAATCAATGAAGTCGTTGATGTGTTGATTGCAGATAGAACGTAGTTGCTGGGAGTTTGGTCTCTGACCAGCTCTCATACCATGTTGGGCTGAGAAAAGCCCTTAGGATCTTTCCAGAGACTAAGTCCCAGTTGAAGAATGAGACTTGAGTAGTGCAGCGGAAGTTGAGTAGTTGAACCCTTGTACTAGTATATGAGAACAAGTGATTGATTAAAAGAAACAAGCATACAGCAATATATAGAAAATAGGAAAGTAAAGCAGTTGTAGAATACAGTTGCAGGAGCGGTTATCGAGTCGCACAGCGACTCGATTGTCGCTTCGGTTACCATTCGTGCAGTTGTAACGGTCAGTCGCAACCTCCAGTTGCGACCCTTCGAGTCCCTTCGCGTTCTCTGTCAATCCCCTCGTGTAACCTCCGTTGACTCGCGTACCCGCTACGATCTTCCTCGAGTGTAGTGTTACACTTCAGAAACGCTTAAGTCCTTTGAGATATTTCCAACAGATGAGATATAGCTGTGTTGGTAGAAATCGTTGCTGTAGTTCCTTTCCGCCATGTGTGCTGTCGATTATTCTGTTGCGCTGCTTGGCTGGCGTGCGTGCTCTCTATAATTGTTCCCAAGGTCGGAAACTCAGATTGACTGGTTGAACAATTCGAGGTTGGATTCAACCTTCGAGTTGTCCAAGGGTGTGTTCCGAGGTTGGGTTTCAACCTCGAAATCAAATTGAGTTTAGTTGGCGAAATCGGGAGTGACGATTCCGCCTCCGTCTTGTTACATTACTCCCCTCCCCAGCAAGCACCGTCCTCGGTGCTTGGGCAGCTGCAAAGTAGTTGGCAAGAGCACGTTGAGCATGCTGGAGGCTAGTCTCAGGAATCTAGATGTTGTGAGAGGAATCATGGCCACGCCACTTAACAAGGAAGTAAGTGCCATGAGGAGAGGTTTCATGAGAGGATTTTTTCAACTTAAAAATGCCAGGGCTTGGGGTGAACATAGGAGGACGTTGAGGTTGAGGAGTGAGAGGAAAATGGGTTGGTGGGAGATGATAAGGACGGAGTAGCTGCACATGGAAAACCGGATGGATGTTGATGTGTGGAGGTAGTTGCAAGCGATAGGTAACAGGCGAGGACTTGTGTGATGGGGAAAGGGCCAATGAAACGAGGAGCAAGTTTACGGGTAAGACCATATTAAAGTAAGGGCAGATTTGCTGTTGAGAGAAGGACTTTGTCACCTTCATGAAACAGGATGTTGCGACGATGCTGATCAGCATACTGGATCATTCGTTCTTGTGCTTTCAGCAAGAATGCTCGAGCTGCCGCAATAACCGTCTCGCGAGTGGAAAGGAATTCAGCTGCTGCCCGAGTGTCAGTAGTGCGGACAAGTGATGCTGGTGTGCGAGGTTGCTGTCCTGTAGCAAGGAAGAATGGAGTTTGGCCGGTGGCAAGATTGACTGTGCTGCTGTAGGAGAATTCGATTGAAGGCAGGTGCATGTCCCAATCATTCTGCCGTGTATTCACACATGCACGAAGGGCATCTTCAAGGGTTCGATTCATTCTCTTTGTCTGGCCATCGGACTGCGGATGATAGACAGTAGAGAGACGAATCTTGCTCCCTAGTCGTTGAAATAGGGACTGCCAGAATCTGCCAACAAATCGGGAATCTCAGTCACTGATTAGGACGCAAGGAATGCCATGAAGACGTACCCGTTCTTTGAAGAAGAGATCAGCTACACGGTCAGCAGTCGCAGTAGTGGAGGTAGGGAGGAAGTGAGCCATCTTGCTGAGCTTGTCGACTACAGTGAGGATAGCATTGTGATGGAAGGAGGTGCGAGGGAGATCGGTGATGAAGTCGAGCGTGACATGGCTCCTAGGAACTTGAGGAATTTCCAAGGGGTGTAGCAAGCCGTAGGACGCTGCGCTGCGAGCTTTGTTGCACTGACACGTATGACAGTTGCGTACGTAGGAACGGACGTAATGAGAGAGCTTGGGCCAGAAAAAGTTTGCAGAGATGGCTGTACGCGTCTTGTCCACTCCAATGTGTGCATGTTGGCTGCAAGCGTCATGATGCTCGCATAACAGGAGGTGACGAAGCTTGCGGTTGGCTGGAACGCAGATGGCTTGGGAATCTGCCTTATACGAGAAAAAGGAGATTCATAACGGAAAGATTGATCATTAGCAGCAAGGTTGAGATAGAAAGGGTCACGATAATATCCTTTGATGAACTTGGCGATGAAGCTTTCATCCCATGTAACACTGCCGATGGTGGTGAGCTGAGATTGCGGAGGCCGGGTTAGAGAATCAGCAGGGTTGAGGCGGCCAGCGCGGTACTCGATTTGCAGCTCAGGTCCAGTACGTACTGCTCCAGGGACTCCATCCATCTGGCCTGTCTAGGGGTGAGATGGGGTTGTGTCTTTACGTAATGCATGGTGCAGTGGTCAGTAAGAACAGTGACGGGTTGCATATGGACATAGCAACGCCACTTCTTGATTGCATGGACGATGGCCAGCGCCTCACGATCGTGAGTAGCATAGTTGCACTCAGCAGGCTTGAGCTTTCGAGATTCGAAAGCAATGGGCTGGAGGCCATGTCCTTCATCCTGACAAAGGATTGCACCTGTTGCAACCCGAGAGGCATCTCATAAGGGAGGGAAGGGTTGGGTAGGACTAGGGTAGGAGAGGAGGTTAGTGCACACTTGATAGAGTCAAAGGTTTTTTGCTGGTCCGAATCCCAATGGAATTCTTCATTCTTGCGGAGAAGATTGGATAGGGGGGAGGTGATAGCAGCAAAGTGGCGGATGAATTTGCAGTAGTAGTTAGCAAGGCCAAGGAAGGCTTGTACTTCTTTCATAGAAGTTGGGGGTTTCTAGTCGTGGGCGGCTTTGAGTTTGGAGGGATCCATGGCAAGCTGGTTGTGTGAGATGATATGGCCCAAGAAAAGAATTGAGGACTTTGCAAACTCACACTTGCTGTGTTTGACGAAGAGACGGTGCTCACGAAGTCGAGTGAACACCAGTCTTAGATGCTCAGCATGTTCTTTCAATGATTTGCTATAGATCAGAATGTCATCAATGAAGATCATCACAAACTGGTCCAAGAAATCACGAAAGACGTCGTGCATCAAGCACATGAAAGTGGTAGGGGCATTGGTTAGTCCAAAAGGAAGAACGAGAAATTCAAAATGCCCATACCGAGTTCTGAATGCAGTTTTCTCGATGTCTTCGTCAGCAACACGAACTTGGTGATATCCGCTTTGGAGATCTAGCTTGCTAAAAATTGTGGCTTCGCCGAGTTGATCGAAGAGTTCTTCCACACGTGGCAGGGGGTAACGGTTCTTGATGGCAATCTTGTTGAGTGCACGATAGTCGATGCACATCCGCATGCAGCCATCCTTTTTCTTCACGAAGAGAATCAGTGCTGCATAGGGAGAGGAGCTGACTCTGATGAAGCCTTTCTCAAGAAGCTCTTCCAACTGCTTCTGGACTTCGTGCAGCTCGGCAGCACTCATCCGATCGGTAGCACGAACGGTAGGTTCTGAACCAGGCAGAAGAGTGATGCGGTGATCGAGAGCTCGCTTGGGAGGAAGACCAGAGGGAAGGTCTGAGGGAAAGATGTCTTTGAAGTCATCCAAGACCTGCTGAATTTCAGAAGGGATCTCAGCAGCCTTGGAAGGGGAAGAGGGAGAAGGACTTTCACATGTTTTCTTCAGAAGACAAAGAAAGAATTGAGCACTTGGGTCTTTTAAATATTTTTTGAACTGTCGTGCTGAGAGGAGGTTGCAGCAAGTGGTTATGAAAGGAGAGGAAGAAAGGGTAGGTAAAGTTATGTCTCTTCCAGAGGTAGAGATGGTAACAGTTCCAAGGGTCCAATCAATCTCGGGATTAGCGATAGACATCCAATCACGCCCAAGAATGATTTCATGGTCTCCAAGGGATGCTTGCTGAAATTGAATCTTGGTTTGTAGGGTCCGATGGTACAAGGGACGGGGAAAGGTATTGGTCCACAAGGAATTGAAGTTCCATTTGACATGAGCACTGTCTGAGGTAGGGATGTAGGTTGGGTTAGAAGGGAAAGCTTCGAAAGTAAAGAGGAGATAAAATTTGAAGAAGCGCCACTGTCAATTAAGGCTTTCACTCTTTGACCTCGAGTATTCATGGGAAGAAGCAGGGGTTTAGAAGGGCTATGACTTTCAAGAGAAGAGATGGAGGGGCTGATTTTGTTACCTGGAAGTTGCCCCGAACTCACTTGCGACTTTCGTTTCCCTGCATTGGAAGAAGAGGCGGTTGATTGGTGCGCCCGCGGCAGAACTTCCAGATGTGTCCTTTCTTGCTGCACTTGAAGCACACGATTGGTGGCCTCAGGTTCCCTTTTTTCTATCAGGTCCAGGTCCATAGGAACGGGTTCTTGCTGGTAATTGTCTGCTGAAGTGAAGGACTGGTAGGAGGGAGTAAACGGGAGAAGCATGCTGTGAGGAAAACGAGGTTTCGACAAAGTGAACAGCATCATACCGTTGAGCCACGAGTATCATTTCCTCGAGCGTATTTCAGTCGCTCAGCTCCACCTCCATGCGCACGTTTGGCTTCAATCCACGCTTGAAGCGATCCATTCGTTCGGCAAGGGAGTGATCGGGAATTTCTTGACTGATATCACGGAAGCGAGAAGCGTACTCTTGGACAGATTTCAGTTGCTTGAGGGCAGCCAAGGAGTCTCGTGCCTCAATGTTCGGGTTCATGGGTTGAAATGTCCACGAAGACTTGCTTGAAGTGTTCCCAAGAGGTGATAGACGCGTGCGTGGATTGCCACCATGCGATTGCAGAACCACGGAGAAGAGTTCCGGTGAAGGCAGTCCATTCAGCAGGTGCTATGTGGCTCAGCAGCAAGTATTGCTCAACGAGAAATAGCCATCGGCTCATGGCTGGCTGATTTCTCCCGGAAAAGAAAAAATCAGGAAGAGCGGGTCTAGCTTGCTGATTTCCGTCTGATGGTGCAGCAGGATTCACGCCTGCCACCACTCCATCTGCAGCTATATTGGCTCGCAATTCTGCCTGCAAGCTTTCTCTAACCTCTGAAATCATTTGGGCTCGGTAGGTTTGCAAAAAACCAGCCCAATCGTTAGGAGAAGGGGGCCCATTAGTCGACATGACAAGGGACTAAAAAGAGAGGGTCGAAAATAGCTCTGATTACCAAATGAAACAACCACTAGGCTGTTTGAACAAGATAGTAGAGTTAGGAGGTATTCTTGGAATGATCCAAGGTAGAAGTAGCAAATTAGCTTTACTAGGGATCATATGATGGCTTCCAATCAACGAGCACACCACTATATACAAGGAAAATGACTGAGGCGCCTCGAGAAGGTCGCCCAAGTCGCATCCCACCTTTGCTAAGTTAAGAACAGCAAAGCATAGGTAATGATTACATGCATACACACTTAGCCTTGTTGGAATTCTAGAAAGTAGCATGTATAGTTTAGGAATTAACTATTGCAGCCTAGACGAGTCTTCCTTGTACTGCTGTTGCTGACGATATTCATAGAAATGATGAGATATAGCTGTGTTGGTAGAAACCATGGCTGTAGTTCCTTTCCACTAGGTGCGCTATCGATTATACTGCTGCGCTGCTTGGCTGGCTTGCGTGCTCTCTATAGTTGTTCCCAAGGTTGGAAACTCATATTGACTGGTTGAACAATTCGAGGTTGGATTCAACCTTCGAATTGCCCAAGGGTGTGTTCCAAGGTTGGGTTTCAACCTCGAAATCAAATTGAGTTGTTGGCGAAATCGGGAGTGACGATTTCGCCTCCGTCTTGTTACAAATCCTATCCAAGAGCACTTTGCAGGGCATGCTGTGCGATGATCGCGACGTCGTCTGTTGAGAAGAAATGTTATCTAGAAGCACCCTGCGTCATTGTCGTACAATTCCTCTCTATTAGTTGTTGTTCGATAGAATTTGTCTGTGGGAGACAAATTTGTTGCAACAGATACACGCAAAAAAATGTAAATGGTACCAACCAATATATTTACCTTGGCTCACGGTTACTCCACCCTTCTCGCTTCATAATCTAGTCGTCCCCCCATCCTCCCTTCGGCTTTATGTCGTGACCGTTTTTTCATAACAACCCCTCGCGTCGCTGATCAACCCTCGTATACGCTCCCCGAGGCCCTCTCGTGTCCGTAACCAGTAACAGTCGCGTTGCCCATCAATTCGTTGATGGTCACCAAGGCTCTTTTTCGCCGACAAGAAGCTCCCCGTCGCTTATCCCTGCTCCTCGCGTCGTTTTCCGAGGCGCGTCGCTCATCCCCAGTGCTTGTCTTCCCCGTGTCCTCACACGTTCACCATGCTGCTGCTCTCTCGTCATCGCAAACGCGCTACAAGCGTGTCGATTGCTCGGCGCCCGGCTCCAGCGGTGGATGTTCCGCCTTACCTGGCGGCGAGACGATCCCAAAAGTCCCACTTGGGGGGGAATCTCTCCCCGAATACTCTATATCGCGGTCGTCTGTGCCCGTGGTGATCGTGGGCGCGGGACCTGTAGGCCTCTCCGTCTCCATTATGCTGTCTCGACTAGGTAATGAGAGAAGAATGCTCTATAAGGTGTCCCGCTTACTGCCATAACAATAACAGGCGTCAGGCATGTGGGCCTCTCCCTCTCCATCCACAGCAGCATCGCCAATTAGTGGGGCCCCGCTTTCTGCTGGAAGTCACTTCGGTTACGATATATTGATGTTCGGGGGGCTTTCCCTAGTTTGGCTATTGGCTTTCCGGTCAACTGTCAGCTTGAAAGCCACTCGCTTGCTTGTTTTGGGTGAGCGAGCGGTTTCAGTGACGCCTGCTTGGGCGATTTTGTTCGGGGACATGTGCTGTGTTCCCCTTGGTCACGAACACTCTTCTTTTTTTGCGCTGAGTTGTTATTGTCTTCGGTTGCGCGTTGTACACCCGACATGGAAGATTATATCAAACTGAAAGAATGACTAGAATGTGAGGGTACAAGGCATTATAATCTAGGGGGCTGTACTCTCTAAGGCACAACCCTATATGGTCCACAACATCACACACAAATGTGTTTGACACACCCCCAGGACTAGATAGAGGCAGTGTCTGTTGAGAGACAAGCAGCTCAGGGTCTAAAGACCAGTCAAACAAGTACAAACCAAGTCAAGAGCAAGACCAGGGCGGCAGTACTAGTCCAGCCACTGGGAGAGGCCACAAGGCCAGTCAGGGTAAACTATATATAAAGGTCTATACATTATCAAGGCCCTAGCAAGTGAGAGGCTACATGAACGAGACCTAGCTGTACACAGTGCCGCTGATGATCTTTAGGCGCAAGCGCCTTCGTAAAGATATCAGCTGTAAGGCACCGGAGGCCAAGTGTACTACACGAGCCTGGCGGCGCTGTTGTAGCTCGCGCAGGAGGAAGTACCGCAGCTGGATGTGCTTTGCTCTGCCCTCAAGTCGAGGCTCCTGACACAGGAGGATCATGGCCATGTTGTCAGCGTACAGGACCGGGGCAGAGCTAGGCCGCTCACCTAAGTTGGTGAGCAAGAAGGTCAACCAGCGAAGCTCCTGTGCCGCCATGGCACCAGCGTAGATCTCGGCCTCACAGCTGGACTGGGCAACAGACGAGGAGCGAGTACCTCTCCATGAGATGGCACCTGAACCAAGGCTACAGCAGTAGCCCTGCGAGGACCTGAGGGTCTCAGCGTCGTCGGCCCAAGAAGCGTCTGTGTGCCCAGTAAGGACCACTGGCCTGCGTCCTCCTAGCACTAACCCCATGCCCGATGTACTTGCTAGATAACGCAAAACCCTCTTAGCGGCCGACCAGTGCTGTGGTCGGTGTCTGCCTGTGGCCACAAACCGAGCTAGGATGCTGAGAGGGTATGCGAGATCTGGATGAGTGCAAGTCATCAGGTACATGAGGCAACCCACCAGCTCTGCGTAAGGACCACTGGGCTCTACATACTCCTCAGGAGCTGGAGCACAGAGCCTGTGATCTATTGGCAGATTTGTGGGCTGTGCGGAGGGGAACTGAAGACCAAACCTCCGAAGGACCTGGCGCACCACGTGTGACTGGTTGAGAGTGATGGTGCGCGCTGCTCTGTCCCTGGAGATATGGAGGCCAAGGTAGTGGCGCAGTTCTCCTAGGTGAGTGCATGTGTGTCTCTTCAGTAGCTCTGCCTTCACTAAGGCCAGTGCATCCCTGTCTGCATTAGCGAAGACCAGGTCATCTACGTAAACAAGGATGTAGAACGGGGTCTGGCCAGCACGAACGATGAGCGAGGGGTCTGCGTAAGACGGAAAGAACTGCAGGTCAACAAGGGTAGCACACAGTGTGTCATGCCACTCACGGGGCGCCTGTCGCAAGCCGTAGACCAGACGCCGGAGGAGCCACTGGGTTCCAAGAGGGAAGGTACCGGTGAAGCCCCGTGGATGGCGCAGGTAGACTTGATCCTGTAGGCTGCCCTGAGGAAAAGCAGTAGAGAAGTCAAGGGAGAGGAGCTCATAGTCACGCTGTGCTGCTACGCATAGCAGCGCCCGAAGAGTAGTCATCTTCGGGGTCGGGGCGAAGGTCTGAA
Source organism: Closterium sp. NIES-67 (assembly GCA_027943415.1). Classification (NCBI taxonomy): domain Eukaryota; kingdom Viridiplantae; phylum Streptophyta; class Zygnematophyceae; order Desmidiales; family Closteriaceae; genus Closterium; species Closterium sp. NIES-67. The sequence continues at coordinate 115,661 of BQMB01000723.1, read as the reverse complement.
AGAAGTCCACCCCCTCACGCTGACTGAAGCTTCTAGCCATGTAGCGTGCCTTGAACACAGGCGGCTCTTCAGGGGGGCGCTTCACCTTGAAGAGCCACCGACCATCGACTACGTTCACTCCAGGTGGGGGAACTACGTCGACGTAGGTGCCGGTGGATCTCCAAGATGCCATCTCCTGCTCCATGGCAGCTCTCCACTGGGAGGCCCAAGGTCCCGAGGTCGCCTCAGCACAGGTGCGAGGGGTCACCCTCAGGGACTAGCAGCATGGAGCAGAGATGGGGAGCAGCCTTAGACACGAAAGCAAGCTCGTAATGTCGGTCCTCCAGGACGTCACTGCCGAGGGAAGGAGCATCCCCGACGGACGGAGGACGAGCAGGTTCAGAGACTTGAGCAGTGGCGTACTCAAGGCGACGGGTAGAGGCAAAGTCAGCGACCGCTTCTACTGTACAAGAGCTTCAAGACGCGAAACAAGAACAGACGGGTCGGTAACGAGAGAGGCAAGGACCCGAGGAACAAGAGGACGATTTGCACGAAGGTAGTCAGACAGAGGGGGAGGCGCGACAACAAGGGAGGACAGAGGAGGCGATGGCAGGAGGGGAGGACGAGACGCATGGGAACGGAGCAACATAGGGAGTGAGCGCGAAACAGGAGAGACAGGACGAGCACGAGAGGGACGGCGGGACCGGACGTGAGACGGAGGTGTCGGGTCAGGAGACAGAGGTGGAGACACAGAAGGAGAACGCGGGGGAAGACGAGCCAGAGACGAGTCCGGAGGAGGGAACACGGGGCCGTAGACAGGAAGGGGAGCAGACGGCAGAGGAGGCACAAACGCGCGGTCAGGGGGCTGAAGGCCGAGCAGGCGAAGGGCTGAGACCGGCGGAGACTGCTGCTGCGGCGGCACGACGGCGACACCGGGACCGCCAGCTGCTCCACGGCCAACTCCGAAACACTCCACTCCAGCACCCTCAGAACCAAGAACCTCTCTAGTAACGGTACCACCATCAGGCCCGCAGGGACAAGCCACGACAGGAACCCCAGGACGAGCACCCTGCAGCCCCAGGGTCGACGAACTGCTGCAGCTGCGGCTGCGACGGCGGCGGCGGCGACTGCAGCTGCGACGACGGCTGCGACGGCGGCGGCAGCGGCTGCGATGATGGCTGCTGCGACGATGGAGAAGGAGACACAGGGGGAGGGGCAGGCGGCGAGGACTGCGCCACAGGGCCACTAGAGTGAGCAGACTCCTCGACCGGGACAACCGACGGAAGGGTGGTGACGTGAGAAACACCAGACGGGGCAGGGCGGGGAGGGGGAGGAGCAGAGGCGACCGGGGGAGGGGGAACCAGGAACAGGGGGGGAGTAACCGGGGGACCACGGTGGGGAAAGCGGTGGTAGAAGGAGACGGACTCGTCAAACGTAACGTCACGAGAGTGAAAGAAACGGTGAGATGGCGGGTGTTAGAAGTGCCAGTCAGACGAGTCGAGGGGGAAACCGAGGAAGACACAGGGGACGGTGCGAGCAATGAGCTTGTCCGTGCTACATGCACGAACGTGAGCAAGAGAGCCCCAGACGTGGAATGCAGACGCGTCACCACGAGACCCAGTCCAGAGGAGGGTCGGCGAAACCTGCGACCGCTGAGGGTGCGGCCAGTGGTTAAGCTGGTGAGCGGCGTAGCGAACCACGAACGGCCATAGAAAATGGGGTGCACTGGCATGGATCATGAAAGTACGAGCCACCTCCATGACCAAACCGATGCGTCGATCAGTGACCCTATTCTGCTGCGGGGAGTCCGGCAGGGTGTACGTCTGGGTGATGCCCTCCGCACGTCAGAAATGACCAAGGACGCCGGAGGCAAACTCGTCACCACGGTCGGAGTGAAGATGCAAGACACGGAGACCGTGGTGCACACGCGCAGAGACCAGCCACGGGATAAGAGCGTCAGGCACGTCGCCCTTCCGCTCCTAGGGAAAACCTGTGATGTAGCGCGTGTAGTCATCGACAAGCACGAGGAAGTAGCGCTCTCGACGCGGCCCATGGACGGGGGCAGGGCCCCAGACGTCCATGTGCAGGGTCTGTAGCTGTGCGGCGGTGGGGGAAAACAAGGAGGAGTGAGGGGCACGGCGGAGACGGCCCTCGACGCAGGGCATGCACGGCGGCGCTGGGGAGGATGGCAACTCGGGGAACAACCCTGGGAGACCTAGGACAAGGCCATGTTGAGACATGTGTCGCAGACGTGGGAGCGCGGGGTGACCTAGATGGTGGTGCCACACAAGTGTCGGGTGAGTAAGCGACCGACACGAGCACGCCGCAGCAACTTGGGTAGACGCAGCCACCTGGGGAGACGTCCAAACCGGGGGGGGGGGGGGGGGGGGCAGGAGGTGGTGTCGGGCGTGAACAGGCCAGACACCGGGTCCCGGCAGAACATGGTGAGGGGAGCACCAGTGGCGGCCTCGGTACAGACAGCGTACCGCTCGTGACCAGGAAAGGTAGTGGTGACGCCAAGGTCCTGGAGGCAGCCGACACCAACTAGGTTCCTAGAGAACGAGGGGATGTGCAGGCCTGTAAGATAGCCCGAAGGAACCGCCGGACAGGGAAGGGTGGTGGAGCTACGGGCGACTTGGTAGGCGAGACGGCTAGGACCTACGGCGGAAGCGCTGGTGGGCGGAGGGGACCTAGCCTACTCATGATGCCATGTCAAACTAAAAGAATGACTAGAACTTAGGGGGCTGTACTCTCTAAGGCACAACCCCATATGGTCTACAACATCACAAACAAATGTGTTTGACAGATTAGATAGGGCAACTGTTGTCGACTTAGGAATTTTGCCATTTATCATGTGCGTCTCTTATACTGAGGGCGTGCGCATAGAAGAAAGGGGCAGATGTTTGAGAAGTACAGTTGTCTGAAAAATGTATGTCATACGATGTTTTGCGACACCGTCTATTACATATAATCACGTAATGTTCATAATTTGTTTGAAAAACAATAACCCAGATATTTGTTTATGACGCCGTCTATTACATATAATTATGCAATATCCATGATTCGTTTTAAGAATAACTAGAGGTTTTGCCTAATAACGATGACGGGCTTATCACACATGATTTATAATTTATGCATAAAAAGGAATCAACGCTAGAAGTTCGGCTCAACGACAAAAAGAGAACAATTAGGTTAGAATGCGAATTAATAGCCTAAAACTACCAGAGCAGAGGGGCACTAGCCTCATCATCCCCACATTGGGGGGCAGAGATCCTCCTACATCGTGGACGAACAACTACTGCCTTGCCCGCATCCCCAAATTCATCCGCGTCCAGCTTCTCACCAGGGATAACCTTCCAGCCAACAAGGAACACCTTACCAATCCTCACACCCTCCTCTGTCCTCAGCATTGGGCCCCTCTTGATCCTATGCCGGACAACATGGGCCTACCTCGTAAGGGCTGACTATCACCAAAACAGATGAATAACCCCTTGTCATTGGGGTTACAGAGTTTGGCCCGCACCTGCAACAAACACATGTAAAGGATTTCAAATTAGGTGGTGTAAAGATACAGTAAGAACACTTATAACGCTTAATGAGGCAGAGGATGTAAAGGGTGTAAAGCAACAACTCCTTATCGCTGCCAGTATGATGAGCAGTTGAAATGGAAACAGTCCAATGGGGAACACGCCATCAAAGTTGCCAATCCAAAGCTTGCAGCTCAGCACGAGGGAATCGCTGGTGAATGCTTCACCCTTGACGACATGCCTGAAATTCCCGAGCTCCCCTGTCAAGTATACAAGCAGTAGGTGTGATCGTCTGACAACTCATCTAAAAATTGGGCATCACAAGGACTTACTTGAGGAATGCGCCTCAACATAGGCGGCACAGTTCTGGGCGAAGTCCAATGGCGGAAACCAATGCCACTCGTTGTTGCTGTTCAACCTCTGCCGAAGGGATGGGCATGGATCCATGCTCAGGGCATAGATCCGGCTGCGGCTGTAGACCTTTGCTATCCGGTCGTTGAACCGGTTGCAGGCCTTCTTCAGGTGTTGCTCCCTAATGATCGTGGCAAGCTTCTTCCCTTCCATAGTATCCAGGCTACAGTATAACCCACTTTGTCTGCACTTCGGAAACGAGGAAAAACATAAATGAGAACGCAACTGAAGGGGCGAGATGGCAAGGAACGCGGAAAGTGCATGCGAGCCATAGCGAAACTAAGAAAGAGGGGAGCGTGGAATTAAAAAACGCACTCATGATCATCTTCAGCATGTCTGGAGGCTCAGGGGCCAGGTTCATGGTCTCGTCCTCAAACAGGAAGGCGTCACCACACTCCTTTGAGAGGACCTAGGCGCCGTGAGTCGGCTCGGCAGGCAGCGCAGAGTCGGAGGCGGCGGAGTTTGTGGGATGGCTCCCAGGGGACTTCTTCGAACGGCTGTTGTCAGGTGGAGACTTTGAACCAAGGGACCCGTCTTCAGACAGAAGATGCCTCCACGCTGGCCCGCGGGGTGCGCCTTCACAGCCTCCTCATCTGCCTCATCGGCGACACCTGCGCATGTGTCTAGGGTAGATGACAAACAAGGTATACGGGTGGAGTCAGTGGACTGCGTATGATCACGCCGTTAGCGGATTTTGCATGCACCAGGATTCCAGTAGCGAGACATAAATAAGCCTTGGCGTGGCATAACTGGTCAGTTTCAACTGTTGAGGCGGTGGGAAAAAACATATGGTTATGCTTGCTAAGCCTGGGAGGGTTCTGCCTGAACATCACCACATCTGCAGGAACTAAGCCCCGGGGATTTCTATGCAGCAGCATGACGGAAGGAAAGAAATAGAGAATACCTCCAGCTCGGCCCGTGGATGGGCGTATGTAGAGTTTGGAGGTTGGCCGTGAGAATTTATAGACGAAGGCCGAGTGAGTAAGTTACTCACGAGGAGAATACGGGGGAAAGACCCTTATTTTCCTCCTTTATGTTCCCCCCCTCTCCCTTCAGTGGAAGGCAGCCAAGGAGGAGTTTGATGAGGAGAGGCAGAAGAGGGAGCAAGCAGAGGAGAGGGCGGGGGAAAAGTCATTCTCTCCTCCGTTCCCCCCCCCCCCCCCTCTTCCTTCAGTGGAAGGCAGCCAAGGAGTAGTTGGATGAGGAGAGGCAAAAGAGGGAGCAAGCAGAGGAGAGGGCGGAGCGGGCGTTGTACGATGGGGAGGTGATTGGGAAGAAGCGGCAGAAGAAGATAGAGGTGAGAGGGGTGGGTGGGTAGGGAGGGTAGTGGGTTTTGAGGGGGTCTGTTGGTTCCAGCACTGTGTCCTCTTGGGGGAAGGAACAGGCGCTGCACGATGGGGAGGTGATTGGGAAGAAGCGGCAGCAACGCTGTGGAAGTTTCAGCAGCAACAGCAGACAAGGGAAGTCTCCCTTCATTCGCCCTGATCCTCTATATTTCCTCCCTGTTTGCTACTTGTTTCTCTTTCTTCTTTTTTTTCCAGTCGATGCTGTCACCTTTCCAATGGCAGAAATGAAAGCAGCAGCTGCTGCAGGATATCTCCCAATTGTTTTGTTTTGGGACATCTCCAGTCCATGCCTTCAGCTTTCCAATGTCGTGAATGGAAGCAGCAGCAGCAGCTGCAGACAGTGGAGGCAGCTGTCTTGCCCTGCCCTGTGTTGGTCTTGTTATTTCTTGCAGGAGTGGAAGCAGTAGCAACTGCAGACAGGGGACGCAGAAGAGAACGCCAATTTTCAGCCGCTTGCAGTGGATTGGTATGAACTGGTGCTCTTGGTATGAAATGGTGCTCTTTCCCAGTTCCCATAGTCTGGGTGTACACCACTGGATAAATATATGGCACATTTCTTATAACTTCATGGTTACAGTGCAGCCTTGTTCACTACAGCCTGACACGGCAAGTACCCTTCTGCCCTCTACTGCCTCATCCTCTCTCTCTCTCTCTCTCTCTCTCTTCCTTTCTCTCCTCCCCCCCCCCCCCCCCCCCTTGTGCCAACCCCCCCTTCATAACAGGCAGGAGCGAGTTAAGAAGGCTAGAGGGGCGAATGGCGCTGGTGCTGATAGTCCGGCTGCTGCTGATGCAGGAAGTGGTGGTGTTGCAGAGGGGAGGTAGCAGGAAGCGGGAGCAGCAGCAACAGACTCAGCAGCAGCAGCAGCAGCAGTATCAACAGGGGGGGGGGTGGAGGGAAGAGGAAACGCAAGGGCCCTGATCTAAAGGCTCTTTCTGCTGGCTTGCCGACTGGATGGCAGGTGAGATGCAGTGGTGGCTGGTGAGATGCGGTGATGGCTGGTGAGATGTGGCGTTGGCAGGTGAGATGCGGTGATGACAGGTGAGATGCGGTGGTGGCTGGTGAGATGTGGCGCTGGCAGGTGAGATGCGATGATGCCAGGTGAGATGCGGTGCTGGCATGTGAGATGCTGTAATGTGTTGATGGGTAGTGAGAGGTGTAGAACGCACGGCGGTTTAAAGCACCACCGTTTCCTCTCCATCTTATGGGCCTAAACCTTGACCTAGTAGCTAGAAGGTTGGGTGGGCGGAATATTGTTAACCGACTATTTCGGAATGAGGGTGACACCCGACTGTGATTCTAATCTGAACTTGTTTTCTGGTGTGCTAAGTAATTATCCCCTCGTGAATTTGAGTGCAGGCGTTTTTGGATCCCTAGTCAGGCAACGTTTATTATGGCAATCTTTCAGGTAACCAGACTTCCTGGGAAAGGCCAACGTAAAAAGTGGTGGTTTTTATATTTCATAGGTAGTTTGAGTTGGTGTTGTGAGCAGGGCTTATTTTATCAAAGTAAATAATTCTGATTCTCTGAAAATCAGAGTCATTTTTGAAAACCACTCTGATGGTCCTGGGTAAAATTTTGAAAACATAGATTTTCTCTGATTTATCACCCTGATGGATTTTCAATAGGGGGTATACCCCAGATTTCTTCCTGTTCTCCCTGTATTCGGCTAAGTCCTCTGGCTACCAGACACACCCCTCTCACACCCCCGCAACATGGATAATTTTGGCCAAGTCCCCCGCAACCAATCACTCACTCGCACACACCCCTCTCATACGCCCCGCAGCCTGTATAATTATTGCGAACGTCCTCCGCTACCAATCACACCCCTCCCATATCCCCCCCCCCACCTGGATAATTTTGGCGAAGTCCTCCACTACTAGTCACTACCCTCTCATAACCCTCGCAACCCAGACACATTCCTCCCTCCCATCCCCAGCCCAACCCAACCCAGCTGTGATCAGTGCTGCTTGACCAGCCCCTTCCGTCACTGATGGCAGTTCTCTGGTGTGTGAAGGCTGGGCGGCACAAACAACACCGCCACTTGTCGCCAACACACGGCGAAGGCGATTGGTCCAGCACTTGTGCCAGCCAATCACTGGTGTGTACCTGTATGTCTACATAGCGGATAGTCCCAAACAAATCCAGCAACATCAGCTGTACTGTAGAATGTTCTGCCATGACAGCCAGGTTTGGCTATTTGCAGATGTTTCCAGCCCGAATGTCCACATGGTGCCCGCCGGAGGCCTAGCTCAATACGTGGCCCAATCAGGAACCATCGCCCATTAGCGTTGTCACACGAGCAACGGCCCACTCAACGTGGGCCGTGAACAGAGCCAGCAGTGCAGCGTCATCATGACAGCGGTGACAAACATACGGCACAAGACTAAAGATGTGCGCCGCAACCGTTTTCGCCACAAACTTCCAGCCGCGCTCGGAATAGCGCTCCGGCGAAGGTCAGCGAGCCTTTCGTTGAGCTCGCAAAATTACACACGCCTCGCTGGGTTTGTTTGTGGCTTGAGCGTCGCCGCATGAAACCGAACGCTGACTTGGCAGCGAAATGGAGTCACGATGTCCCGATGCCAGAGGTCGTTCTCAACATCCGACAGCCAACCCAGGAACAGACTCGAAAACAAATTCCCACAATCCACGCAGTAGTTATTGTTGCGACACGAACCTTCAGTTCGTAATGTAAGAAATATTTAGAACACGCCCGTAATATTTGGAGCTGAAATGCGACTCCAACACCTCACCCCATCACTCTGAGTATAAAAGGGAGCAAACCAAACCAGAAAAAATCACTCAACATCTCACCCGCCAACCACCACTCTGGTGCTACACCAGAGAAACTCACTCTCGCTTGAAAGCGCCGAAACTTAACATAGGGTAACTAAGTGAACAATGGCTCGCCAAAATATGCCACTCAAACCTACCCCGCAAAACATCAAAATGGTAACCTTCGTGCCCGTGCGAAAGGCCCACATGCCCGTGACGATGCCGTGCGAAACCCGTGCGCGTTTTTGTCTACCGGCACCCTGAAAAGTTGTGTTCCTCTGTCAGGCTCAAGGTGTCTGCCAGCGCGAGCTGCGCAGCTGACTGAGAGGCGCTTCGGACCAGTGCCTGCAATTACTCTTTTCAGAGAACCCGACGGATCCCAGTTTCCAACCGAAACTTGACTTACTGGGCAGATTTCGGCAAAAAGTATCGATAACTTGCAGTTTCAGTAGAGGTTACCCGGATAAACGCATGATGCTGTGAAAATGGTGGGGCGTATATCCTACGGCATCGGTACAGTTTCAGAGTTTTTATTTGAAAAAGTGTCAAAAACCCTGACAAATCAGAGTTCGAGGCCTAGGGCACTATGAAAATTAGAGTTAGGCTAAGAGTCGCACGTGAAAATCGGAGTAGTGAAAAAACCAAAAATAAGCCCTGGTTGTGAGATTTGATGTAGGTTAGCACTATGCCCTCCCATTCTTATCACAAAACTCTAATGAGCAGCTCTAGCAATGCTAGACACCATTCGTTTTACCGTCAACAATGTTGGTTTGACTTCAATGTTTGTAGTTAGATAGAAACCAATGTATATACGTGAAGTACACAAAATACAGTGTTACGGGAAGTATACCACCAGAGCTGTTTCAAGCGCTCCTCACCCTAAACAGCACGCAGCGTCGCTCGTAAGGAAGGTATTTACCGCCCTCCGGAGCAGCGCGCAGATCATCACTGTTCGTAGTGAGGATCTTGTCTTCGCCTAAATCGTCAGCTGCACCGTCTTCGTTGAACAAGTCGCTCGCATCACTGCCACCAGCGCTGCTTGCGCCGTCGGATTCGTAGGCGAACGGGCCAGGGCTTATATCGGGGAAATTGCTGTTGGATGATTCCGAGCCAGAAGGGGTATTTTTGTCGTCCATACCGACCTTTACTTCCGCTCCGAAAACGTTAAGTGTAGCGGATCCGATCTGAACGCGTACAAGCGCGCCGTCTTCTCTGGCAGCTCCGGAGCGGAACGCGTTCACCCACTGATCATTCTCGCCGTTTTCGAAATAACTTCTCATCAGCTGCCCGTTGTAGACGAGCTCGCTGGGCCCGCGGATCTCAAAAACGCCGTCGGGAACTTGTGCAATTCCATCAAACCTAGGGACATCCGCGCAAACCAGAGCTGAGCTGTTCCCCTTCGCTTCCGCCACTTCCGCTAGCGTACCGCCGACGATTGACACAATCTCGGATGGCGTTATATCGAGCGGTGCATCGGTCACCAAAGAGGGAAGAGTGATCGTAGGAATCTCGTCCGTCGATCCGTCGAAAGCCAGGTCACACGCGGAGGGTTTAGGGTTCCAGCATTCGAGGGGGAACGGCGCAAAATCTTCCCCGCGAGGAGGCTCTTTGGGGCCCTCGGGGCAAGGAGCGCTGGAGAGGGCCTGGTCGCGGGGCGCGTGATGATGATCATCGCCGTGCGATTCGAGCATGAGCCGGCCGCGAACGGAGGGCTGGGACGCGGGAGCAGAAGCCATCATAGACCGGCGGAGCTGGCGGCGGAGTTGGCGGCCGCTAGCCGCAGTGGGTGGGGGGGCTGTGGGCGCTGACGCGGGCATGTCCGAGAGAGCGGACCGGCGGCGGAGCTGGCGGCGGAGGGAGCGGCGCATCATGCGGCGCCTGGGGGCGGTGGGGACTGGGGCTGGTGCTGACGCCGGCGCCATGTCTGAGAGCACGGATCGGCGGATGGGCAAACGCTTCTGAGATACGGTGGCCTGTGGGAGAACTCTTGAAACCGTTATCTTCTCAGTCGCGCTCTCTGCAGTCGCGTTCTTCTGAGTCGTGGTCTTCTCAGACGCGCTCTTCTTAGGTGCGGTTCTCGAGGCACGTTTTAGCGCGGCGTTAGCATTCGGAGTGGCGGCGGTTGCAGAAACGGGCGAATTCTTATTGGTGCTGGGAGTGGCGGTGGTGGCGGTGACGGCGGCGGCGGGTGCGGCGATTGAACCAGTCGATATCGATTCTGTCACCCGCGTCTTGGCTGCGGGCGGAAGGACGAGATTCTTGTCGTCCGTAGGCTCGATCCTCGATATAAGCTGCCGCCGATACACGTCCCTCCACGCGGCGACGCTGCTAGTGGTGCTGCCTTGTAGCGCTGCCGTGCTCCCGAGGCCGACGTGGTTTAGAAGCGGCTTCAGGAGGCGGCCTAGGAGGGATCGTCGGACAGGGAGAGCGGTTGCTGCGGGGAAGGTGTTGAGGAGAAGAGCGACAAAGAGTGGCAGGAGAAGCACCGAGATCGAGAGCTGTTTGGTGTCCATGATAAATCGTTGGAAGAAAGAAACTGTTCCGGGGGAGTGAAAGACACAAGAGGCCGAACTCGTGGAGGAGTTGGGTGTAATATTGCCCTGATTGGAGTCGCTAGTTGATACTACGCCGGCCTGCTATCAGTGAGCAGATCTGTGAGGCACGAAAAACGACTTTCGAGGGAATTGGCGCCAGAGAATTGCGTGGAGGTGTGAATTCGCCAGAGAGGAATTCGATGGGAAAACTTTGCAGGGAAGGTCGAGCTTTTCAATAAACAACTCGAATTTCACAGATCCGAGTCGCATCCCATTGTCTGATGCATCTATCCCAATGGGCGGTCAGGATGACACCAGGGGCCTCAATTCAAGTGAAGAACAAGGGCGATCAGGAGAATGCGAGCGTCTCGGCAGAAATGACCAGGTCAACGCCGCAACCTAGGGGTGCGAATGTAGGTCCGTCGTCCGACAACGTGAGACTACAACCGTACAGTACATCGCACAGAACTTGTACAGTAACTTGGGCGAACATCGGATGTCTGACAATCCGACATTTTGTTCGCACTGATCCTTTGCTGTCTGTCTGAACTGAATTGTCGCATGGCGGCGCTGGACCTTCGTGGAAGGTCCAAACAGAGCATGGAGTGGAGATGGAGCGTTGAAAAGGTCCGCTAAAAACATTTGAACGTGTCTGATTGGACCACCTGGCTGGTTCATGGCAGATATGCTGACCGCTTGGCAGACCGTAAAAAATGTTCCGACCAAACCGTCGTCAGAATCCCAAGGCAATGCGAACGCCTTCGACCTGACCTACATAAAACTAGCAGGCTGGTCGTCCTCTAGATGTCCAGGGAAACGGAAGTGAACCCGTCAGCCGGCAGAGCTTGAGAGAGGAGTAAACTTCGCGGCTAGCAAGTTGCGATCCTGCCCAAACGCACTTCGGATTGTATGCTGTGCGACCCTCGCAATGTCGTCTGTTGAGAAGAAACGTTCCGCGGAAGCGCACTGGACCACTGTAATATGATCTTCGTTATTAGTATTTGTTCAATATAGTTTGTCTGTGGGAGGCATTTTTGTTGGTACATTTCTTGAAATGTACATTTCAATTTACATATTTACCTTGGCTCAAAGTAGCTCCACCCTTACTTCAAATGTCGCCCTCTCCCATGCTCCCTTGGGCATACTGTCGTGATCGTCTTTTGTAACCACCTCGCGTCGCCGATCAACCCTCGTATACGCTCCCCGAGGCCCGCTTGCGCTGGTAACCAGTAACACTCGCGTCGCCCACCAACTCGCTGATGGTTGCCAGGGCTCTTTTTCGCCATCGAGAAGCTCCCCGTCGCTTATCCCTGCTCCTCGCGTCGCTTTCCGAGTCGCGTCGCTCATCCCCAGCGCTTCTCTTCTCCGCGTCCTCACACATTCACCATGGCGCTGCTCCAGAGGAGCCGTTTTTTAGAATGATAAAAAATGGTTCTGCTGCTCTCTCACCACCGCAAGCGCGCTACGGCTCCTCACCATGCGTCGATCTATCGGCGCGCCGCGGCTCCAGCGGCGGATCTTCCGCCGCACCTGGCGGCGAGACGATCCCGAGAGTCTCAATCGGAGGGGAATCTCCCGCCGAGGACTCTATATCGCGGACGTCTGTGCCCGTGGTGATTGTGGGAGCGGGACCTGTGGGCCTCTCCCTCTCCATCATGCTGTCTCGATTAGGTGAGGCAAAATGCATGCGTTATAAGCAGCCTCGTTAGTGCCCGTGGTGATCGTGGCGTGTGGGGCATGTGTGCCTCTCCCTCTCCATCATGCTGTCTCGATTAGGTAAGGCAAGATGCATGCGTTATAAGCTGTCTCGTTAGTAATGAGTCGATTTTTGAGTCGACTCAAAAATCGACTCTCCATCATGCTGTCTCGATTAGGTAAGGCAAGATGCATGCGTTATAAGCTGTCTCGTTAGTGCCCGTGGTGATCGTGGCATGTGGGGCCTGTAGGCCTCTTACTCTCCATCATGCTGTCTCGACTAGGTAAGAAGAAATGAACGCTCTATAAGCTGTCCCGGTTACTGCCATAACCAATAGCAGGCGCGAGGCATGTGGGCCTCTCGCTCTCCATCATGCTGTGTCGACTAGGTGAGAGAAGTGCATGCGTTATAAGCAGTCTCGTTAGTGCCGGTGGTGATCGTGGCGTGTGGGGGATGTGCGCCTCTCCCCTCTCCATCATGCTGTCTCGACTAGGTGAAGCAAAATGCATCCGTTATAAGCTGTCTCGTTAGTGCCCGTGGTGATTGTGGCGTGTGGGGCATGTGGGGCTCTCCCTCTCCATCATGCTGTCTCGACTATGTAACGAGAGTACAACGCTTTATAAGCTGTCCCAGTTACGGCCATAACCAGCAGCAGGCGCAGGGCATGTGGGCCTCTCTCTCTCCATCATGCTGTCTCAGTTAGGTGAACAGTAAAGCATGCACTATAAGCTGTCGCGAGTCTCTGTTTCGAGGACGCGTCTCGTACCTTGTATCACGCCGCGTATCCCGTCCCCTGGCCCCTCCTCCCTAGGCCTATGGAATGTGGTGGTAGAGAGAGAGAGAAAGGCCTGCAGCAGCAGCAGCAGCACTAGGTTGTTATGGCGTCAGTGCTTTGTTCTCTCTGCTTCTCTCCTCCTCCTTCCCCTCTCAGGCATTAGGAGTGTGTTGGTTGGTGGGGCAGCAGCAATAGGAGAATCACATGCAGGCTGCGCGGCCCCTCTTCCTCTCCTTTCTCTCAGGCATTCTCAGTGTGGTGGTGTAGAGGGAGAAATGCTTTTGTTTTTAGGCGCCTCAAAAATAGACTCCTCGTGGTGTAGAGGGAGAAATGTTTTTTGTTAGGCGCCTCAAAAATAGAATCCTCGTGGTGTAGAGGGAGAAATGTTTTTTTTTTTAGGCGCCTCAAAAATAGACTCCTCGTGGTGTAGAGGGAGAAACGGTTTTTTTAGGCGCCTCAAAAATAGAATCCTCGTGGTGTAGAGGGAGAAATGTTTTTTTTTTTTAGGCGCCTCAAAAATAGAATCCTCGTGGTGTAGAGGGAGAAATGTTTTCTTTTTTTAGGCGCCTAAAAAATAGACTCCTCGTGGTGTAGAGGGAGAAATGTTTTTTTTTAGGCGCCTCAAAAATAGACTCTTCGTGGTGTAGAGGGAGAAATGGGTGTTACACTCGACGCGCATTATGAAGAGCATGCACTGCTTCCTCTCTCCCCCTTTCCTCTTTAGGCATTGGGAATGTGGTGGTGGAGAGGGAGCAACGGCTGCAGCAGCACTAGGAGGAGAGGGATGTGGGCTGCTACACATTAAGAAAGTTACACCCCATTGGTTTTTTTCCCTCTCCCCCTTTCCTCTTCAGGCATTGGGAATGTGGTGGTGGAGAGGGAGCACGGCCTGCAGCACGCTAAGACGGCCACATTGCGCATGAGCTGTGCCTCTCCCCTCCTCCCCCTTCTCCCCCTTTCCTCTTTAGGCATTGGGAATGTGGTGGTGGAGAGGGAGCAAGGGCTGCAGCACGCTGAGACGGCCACATTGCGCATGAGCTGTGCCTCTCCCCTCCTCCCCCTTCTCCCCCTTTCCTCTTCAGGCATTGGGAATGTGGTGGTGGAGAGGGAGCAAGGGCTGCAGCACGCTGAGACGGCCACATTGCGCATGAGCTGTGCCTCTCCCCTCCTCCCCCTTTCCTCCTTAGGCATTGGGAATGTGGTGGTGGAGAGGGAGCACGGCCTGCAGCTGCACCCAGCAGCGCACCTTATCAACAACAGAAGCATGGAGGTGTGATGGGTGTGGTCGGGGCATAAGATGGCTTGCGACGCCATGTGATGCCATGTGATGGCTGTCATGCCATGGCATGGCACGGCATGGCATGTGATGGCTGCAATGCATTCGTAAGGGGCAAGTTTTCTTACCCTCCAGAAAATTTTCACCTTCTGCCCCCCTTTGTAGTCTCATTTTTTAGTCGACTCAAAAGTCTTTGTAGCCTCATTTCCCCTCAACAACGCCTTTCCACATCTGCCGTCTCTTGCTTATATAACGATAGAATGGTCCGGCCTTAGTTCTCTTTTCACCCAATCACTGCCATTATCACGCATCCTTCTCGTTACAATCACTTCAAGTGCGTGCGCAATCACGTCCCAGCAGCCTCTTCCTGCGCTTTTTTTTTCCCCCCCTGAATTCCCACCTATTCCAGATATTTCGCCTGATGGGCCCCCTTTATAGTCACATCACGTTGCAGCAGCCCCCATTAGAGGAGTGGCGCTCGTTTGTGCACTGCACTCACATGCTGGGACGGATGCTGGGCCGGCAGGACCACTTCAAAGGGCAGGAAGGTAAGGGAAGGTAAGGGAAGGGAAGGGAAGGGAAGGGAAGGGAAGGGAAGGGAAGGGAAGGGAAGGGAAGGGAAGGGAAGGGAAGGGAAGGGGAGGGGAGGGGAGGGGAGGGGAGGGGAGGGGAGGGGAGGGGAGGGGAGGGGAGGGGAGGGGAGGGGAGGGGATGGGGAGGGGAGGGGAGGGGAGGGGAAGGGAGGGAGGGGAGGGGAGGGGAGGGGAGGGGAAGGGAAGGGTGCAGGGCTGTCCGCCGTCAGTCCAGCCGCTGTGGCGCATCTCTCTCAGAACAAACCCCATAGCCACCGCCCTCCCGTGTTCTCTACCTTCCCCCTTCAACCCCACACACACGTGCAGGGCTGCCTGCCATGCCATGCCATCAGTCCAGACTCTGTGGTGCATTTCTGTCGAAACAAACAGGAAGATCCGTAACCGAACCATAACCTCAACCACAATGTTCTCTACCCCTCCCACCCCCTCCCACCCCCTCCCACCGCACATGCAGGCCTTTCTGCCATCAGTCCAGCCTCTGTGGCGCACTTTTCTCAGAACAAGCTGCTGCCGCTGCTGCTGCAAGAAGCAATAAAGTCAAGCAATGAGGTGTTACCCCACGAGTGGTTACCACCTGACGAGCGACTGCCACCTGACGAGCGGTTACAACAGGTTGCGAACTTTCCACCGAGAAAATTGTTGCAGCTGCCACCTGTTCTCTTTGGCTACACTGCTGATTCCTTCTACATTCAATCCCAGCCGTCGATTCATTCCTCTCCCTCTTCATCCAACACCTCTGCCAGCTCCCAGACCATCCCCTTTATAAGCTCAGCATTGGAGAAGCGCATAAAAGTCAGTCTCTATGCTACACCAAATGCAGCCCCTTTTCTCTCAGAAGACTCCTTGACTCAGAAGCAACAGCACCAGTACCATAATCAGCAGCACCACCACCAACACCCACCTACACCCTCCTCCCCATCCCCTTCTCTCATTTCTCCCCCTCCTCTCCCCCCAAACCTTGAGATCGACTGCTCCTACCTCGTAGCATGCGATGGTGCAAGCAGCAGCATCCGGGCGGCAAGTTTTGTCCCTGTTCAGCCGGACCAATGGCAAGAAGCAGCCAGGCTGGACTCCACTCGTGTTACAAGGACGCCTCGAAACGGACTGATCTCTACTTCTCCGGGCAGAAGACCAGAAGAGACCCAGAAACTAGTCACTACTCCGGCTCACAAGCAAGAAGAGACAAGTCGTGCTGGCAGTTGTGGGCACGGAGCAGGAGAGGCCAAGCGGGTGACGATGCACGGCCACCGGCAGCTGCAGCGGGTGTTATCAGTGCACTTCTCCTCGAGACCCCTCGGGCTGAGGCTGCTAGCTCTGCCCCGCCCAGCCATGCTCTACTTTGTGTACAACAGGGAGGGCGTGGGAGTGGTGGTGGCGCATTGCCTGAGAGAAGGGGAGTTTGTCGCTCAGGTACTATGCGTCTGCATGGCACAGACATGTGGGAGGGCTGTGTGGTGCCGGCACTCCCCCTCGGGCTGAGGCTGCTTGCTCTGCCCCGCCCGGCCATGCTCTACTTTGTGTATAACAGGGACATGAGGGGGGTGGCAAGACATGAGGGGGGTGGCAAGACATGAGGGGGGTGGCAAGACATGAGGGGGGCGGCAAGACATGAGGGGGGCGGCAAGACATGAGGGGTGGGTGTGAGCGATAGCAATGCACACTTCTGAGCATTTCCTTGTTCCTTGTACCGAGTACTGCGTGAGGAGTCTATTTTTCAGGCGCCTCAAAAATAGACTCTTGTACCGAGTACTGCACCTTGTATTTCCTTCCCCTCTGTGCCTTGTATTGCCTCCCATGCCCTCTGTTCTCTCCCCTCTGTTCTGGTGGATTCTTTGCCCTCCCTCCCCTTGTTCTCTGCCCTGTGCCCCTTAGATTCCTCTTTTCTCCGAAGGGCGTGATGCCAGATCCAAGGAGGTGAGTGCGTGGTTCATACAGTCATTGATGCACGAGGTATTGATGGTGCACGAGGTGTTGATGGTGCACGAGGTATTGATGGTGCACGAGGTGTTGGTGGTGCACGAGGTGTTGGTGGTGCACGAGGTGTTGATGGTGCACGAGGTGTTGGTGGTGCACGAGGTGTTGGTGGTGCTCGAGGTATTGATGGTGCACGAGGTATTGATGTTGCACGAGGTGTTGGTGGTGCACGGGGTAGTGATGGTGCACGAGGTGTTGGTGGTGCACGAGGTGTTGGTGGTGCACGAGGTGTTGGTGGTGCACGAGGTGTTGATGGTGCACGGGGTATTGATGGTGCACGAGGTATTGATGGTGCACGAGGTATTGATGGTGCACGGGGTATTGATGGTGCACGAGGTATTGATGGTGCACGAGGTGTTGGTGGTGCACGAGGTGTTGGTGGTGCACGAGGTGTTGGTGGTGCACGAGGTGTTGGTGGTGCACGAGGTGTTGGTGGTGCACGAGGTGTTGGTGGTGCACGAGGTATTGATGGTGCACGAGGTGTTGGTGGTGCACCAGGTGTTGGTGGTGCACGAGGTGTTGGTGGTGCACGAGGTGTTGATGGTGCACGAGGTGTTGGTGGTGCACGAGGTGTTGGTGGTGCTCGAGGTATTGATGGTGCACGAGGTATTGATGTTGCACGAGGTGTTGGTGGTGCACGGGGTAGTGATGGTGCACGAGGTGTTGGTAGGCATGAGCAAAGGGTCGGGTCGGGTCGGGTAACCCGACCCGAACCCGACTTTTTGACGGGTCGGGTCTGTTTCCCCGTCGGGCGAACCCGACCTGTCGGGTTTGTTTTTTACCCGACGGGTCGGGTCAACCCGAACCCGACATGCACGGGTTCGGGTCAACCCGACATGTCGGGTTGACCCGACCCGACTTCGGGTAAATGCAGTCGGGTTGACCCGACCCGACCCGACCCGAAATCGGGTCGCGCGTCGACCCGACGCGATTTTGAGATCTGCGCGCAGATCTCAAAATTTTGAGTTTTAGGGTTGAAATTTCAAACTGAAAAATCACTCTCCTATTTCGACCTCGACTTTCCCATACTCCTACCTAGCAACAATGGAGTTCTAACGGTTGAATGTTAGGCAGCAGCTGTTCCTTCTTTATCTCATACATACTGAAAGGACATTAGCCTTAAGCAACTCATATTTCTTAAGGAAACAGCCCGCATTTCTTAGGGAAAGTTTCCAACAAAGTGGCTAGTACATTTGTGGCATTGTTCCGTGGAATCTAGGGCCATCTTAGATATCTATGGTTTCCATAGGTCTCTAAAGGGGGCTGAACTAGGGGAGGGCCTAGATTGTAGGTGTCAGTGGCCTACACGGCGGCGAATGGAAGGCGGACTCAGCGGTGGCGATCAGGGCAGAAGCAATGGAGAGGATGGGGGGTTTAGGCCGCACGGCCCACACGCGGCGTCGGTGCAGACCGGCGTTGACAGTTCGGCGCTGCCCGGGATGTCCCTTGCCCTCGTGCCCGTCGCCGGCGCGCCACAGAGCTTCGCCCTTGGCTCCATCAACGCCGACAACGAGTGGGATGGCACATGGCACCGGGATTTCAGCATGGACGACGAGGGGTGGGAAAGGAACCGGATTCCGGAACTTACAGCAGGGGTGAAGGGGGGACAGCGTGACAATGACCCGGATTATGGCCCGGGAGAGGAGGAGATGGAGGCATGCGAGTCCGGGGACGATGGCCCACGCCCCGGAAAAAAGGGGAGTGGGAGGAAGAGCGGGAAGGGTGGCGGAGGGGGGCGTGGGAAAGGGGCGGGTGCTGACCTAGGGGCCATGGACGCACGCGCTGCTGCTGGTGGGGGGGAGGACAGCAGGGAGCCTGGAGTGGCAGGGGTTGTGGAGGGGGCAGCAGAGGCCAAGGAGACAAGGGCCGGCCAGGGTGCGCGTGGTGGAGAAAGGGGCAAGCAAGGGGCCAAGCGCAGTAAGGGGAAGGGGAAAGCACGGTCTGGGTCTGGGGGGGGGACTGCGGGGGCTGGTGTGGGGCACCCTAAGCGTGGTAGAGAGGGGGAGGTGGAGGAGGAGGAGGAGGGCATCGGGGGCAGGATCCCAGGCCTCATGCAAGGTATGTTCGACGTGACCGACGACCCTCTTAAGCGTGCATGTAGGTGCTGCGAGCAGACGGTTTACTGGGCAGGCAGCAGCACGGGCAGCACCTGGAAGCATGCCCGCCTTTATCACCACCCCCACCTCCAAATCTGGCACCGTCTCTTCACAAACCTCAAGAAGCAGCCGGGTTTGGAGTTCCCCCTCAAGGGGTATCCGAACGTGCCACATCAGCGGGAGGCCTGGCCGCATGCTGACAGCTGGCCGCGGCTTCCTGCTGGTCCGGCGACGGCGCAGGTGGAGGCTGGAGCGGGGCAGCCGAACTTACACAAGTTCATGGCACCTCGACTGTCCTTGCAGCGACTGCGACAGGCACTCGTCGAGCTGCTTGCTGACGCCGACCTGGCGTATCGTCTCGTCGAGCGCCCATCGGTGAGCCCGCGCATACTCTACTTGTTACTTTCAAAGTCCATTGTTGAGTGGAGTGTAGATTTGTCACATCGGTGCCATCAATCCGCCAAAACCCTCATTCTGCCCAGCTGCCACCCCTTTCTCCGCCCATCCCTTTTCCAGTTCCTGCGGTTTTGCTCGCTGCTGAACCCACAAGCTGCGAACATGCTCGGCAACCGGTTTCGACTGGCACGTGACATGTTGACGCACGGGGATGCTGCACGCGAATGGCTGCAGCAAGAGGTGGCCGGTGACGGGGCAGCAGGGAAGGTTTCCTTCACGACTGACATTTGGACCAGCCCCAGCAAGCAGGCCTTCATGACCGTCACGGGCCACTACATCTCATCGGACTTCAGGATGCGGCAGATGACTTTCGAGTTCAAGCAGCTCCATGGGTCGCATACGGGAGAACTCATTGCGGACGTGTTCGAGAAGATCCTCATCGAGTGGGGATTGCTGGGCGAAGTGTTTGGCGTGACGACGGACAACGCCGAGAACAACGCTAAAGCTTTCAAGATCCTTGCCGGCGACAAGACGTACCCCAGTTCCCGCACCGCTACCCCAGTCTTGATGCAGGACATGCACTTCAGGTATGCCGCTTAAAACAACGTTTTTGCATATGCTTTAAAAGCTGCCCCTCACGTCCCAAGGGAACCAACAATATAGGATGACTACAGTCCCCTCAATTCTCCCCCCGCCCAACACCTCTTGCCCCCCACCACACTCCATCCACCATGGCCTGCAAGGTGCCTTGCGCACATATTGAACCTGGCGGTGCAAAAGGCACTGGGAGTGGGGGCGGTCGCTGAGCCGTTGAAGCGTTTTAGAGACCTGGCTACGCATGTCGGGTGGTCTATCACACGTTCCGAGCGCTTTGAGGAGGACCAGCGTAGAGTGGCAGAGGTCCCTGGGGGGGGGGCCTTGCGACTCATGACGGACACGCCCACACGCTGGGGCTCCACCTACGAGATGCTTAAGAAATATGAGTTGCTTAAGGCTAATGTCCTTTCAGTATGTATGAGATAGAGAAGGAACAGCTGCTGCCTAACATTCAACCGTTAGAACTCCATTGTTGCTAGGTAGGAGTATGGGAAAGTCGAGGTCGAAATAGGAGAGTGATTTTTCAGTTTGAAATTTCAACCCTGAAACTCAAAATTTTGAGATCTGCGCGCAGATCTCAAAATCGCGTCGGGTCGACGCGCGACCCGATTTCGGGTCGGGTCGGGTCGGGTCGGGTCGGGTCAACCCGACTGCATTTACCCGAAGTCGGGTCGGGTCAACCCGACATGTCGGGTTGACCCGAACCCGTGCATGTCGGGTTCGGGTTGACTCGACCCGTCGGGTAAAAAACAAACCCGACGGGTCGGGTTCGCCCAACGGGGAAACGGACCCGACCCGTCAAAAAGTCGGGTTCGGGTCGGGTTACCCGACCCGACCCGACCCTTTGCTCATGCCTAGGTGTTGGTGGTGCACGAGGTGTTGATGGTGCACCCGCGGCATGTGGGGACGACGAATGGTCTGAGGGAAAGATGGAACAATGACATGAGGAAGTGTCGGTGGTGGCTCTGGCTCTCCGTCGGCAGCATCTTCCCAGTGTAGCTCATCATCGTCCTGCCAGTCGTTGTCCCACTCCTCGGGACGACTAGAAATCAGAGACGATGGATAGGGAGGTGCGGGAGGAGCAGGTGGGGCAGGAAGTGCAGGAGGCGCGGGAGGCGCAGGCGGTGCTGGCGGCGCAGGTGGTGCTGGAGGGATCGACGGAAACGTACGGAGAAGAAACTGACTACCGTGGGGAGGACGATGGGTTTGCAAAACCGAGAGGCCGCTAACAGCACGGGCCGCCATGAGTGAATCTCTGCGTACAAAATCGCCTCGGCGGACTAGTGCCCGAGGCTCTGCTAGAGAGGTTGGACATCGCGAAGGGTTTTCTGCAAGGAAAACAATACTGGAACGCTAAAATGACGCAGCGACAATAAACGGATGAACAAGGAACGTGGGCCGACCCTCTTCCCGAGCCGCGCACGGTTCTTGACAGCCAAAAAACACCATCACATGCTAGCATGCGATGGTCTGGTCAAGAACAGGCCTGACGTTTAAAAAACGCCATCCCCATCGCCATCGCCATCCCCATCCCCATCCCCATCCCCATGGCCATCCGTTCTGTCAAGTCATGGATCATGAGTCACCTCGCGCCTCGTGATCATGGTGATGATGAGTCACCTCGTACCTCGTGATCATGGTGATCATGAGTCGCCTCGCACTACCTCGCATCACCACCACCTATGCTCTCCTATCCCTTTGGCCAATTCCATCTCCCTCTACTACCAGGAGTGTGAGCGCATGGTGCGAGCACTGCTTGGTGATGCTTCCATCCCCATTGCCATCTGC
The DNA here is from genome assembly GCA_027943415.1 of Closterium sp. NIES-67. Taxonomy (NCBI): domain Eukaryota; kingdom Viridiplantae; phylum Streptophyta; class Zygnematophyceae; order Desmidiales; family Closteriaceae; genus Closterium; species Closterium sp. NIES-67. Next base: position 93,900 of record BQMB01000723.1, on the reverse strand, counting down.
TCTGTCAAGCCGTGGATCATGACTGCTCAAGTTGCCAAGCTCTGTCTCAAGGCGCACTGTTTGTTTCTACCATTGTCCTCCCACTGACAGGAGTGTGAGCACATGGTGCAGGCATCAGTGGGATGGGATACCTCTCTCAAACCATTGCACCTCATCCCTCCCCCCTCTCCTGCCGTCAATACAGGAGTGTGAGCGCATGGTGCGAGCATTGATCGGTGATGCTTCCGTCCCCATCGCCATCCGCTCTGTCAAGCCGTGGATCATGGCGGCTCAAGTCGCCTCGCACTACCTCGCATCCCCGGCACCATCACTGTCTTTTGAATCCGTTCCTGCTGCTACAGCTGCTGCTGCTGCCGATGCTGCTGCTTCCAACGTTGCTGCTTCCAACGTTGCTCCTGCCGATGCTGCTGCTGCCAATGCTGCTGCTTCTGTGAAAGATCGCAGTGACAAGCATATGCAGGGGGAACATGGGGAGTACGAGCCCCGTGTGCTGCTAGTCGGAGATGCGGCCCATCGCTTCCCCCCTGCTGGCGGCTTTGGTACGTGCTTTGATAACATATTTGGTAGTTTACATATGCGTCATGTTTTAGGCAGGGAGAGAAGGCCAGTGGCCAGTGGGTCAGTGGCCGTTGCCAGCACTCACCTCAGCGCCAGTGACTGACGTTGCCAGTGGGCCAGTGGTCGTTGCGTGCCCTCTCTCTCCCCATTTTCCCTTGACAAGCCCCCCCAACAGGCCTCAACACGGGGGTGCAGGACGCACACAACAACCCGCTTGGAAGCTGGCAGTCGTGCTCAAAGGGTCGCACTTTTTTCTCTTCTAGCCACGTACGAGGGGGAGAGGCGATTGCCAATAATAACCTCTGTGTCATTTGCTTCTCCTTCCTCTCCTCCCACCGTTTTCTCCCCTCTTCTCATCACAACTCCGACCAGGCATGAACACAGGGGTGCAAGACGCCCACAACCTGGCTTGGAAGCTGGCAGCCGTGCTCAAAGGGGTCGCGTCTCCCTCTCTTCTCGCCACCTACGAGGCGGAGAGGAGGCCGGTGGCCATCTCCAACACCCATCTGAGCGTCAGCAACTTCGAGTCCGCCCTGGCTGTTCCCCGTGCCCTGGGTCTCGAGCCCAATGCTGCCAGGTAACCTTCCCCGATTCCCTCCTCCCTTCTCTACTAGCCACATACGAGGCAGAGAGGCGGCCAGTGGCCTTCACCAAACACTCCTTTGAGTGTCTCCAACTTCGATTCCGCCCTGGCTTTTCCCCGTGCCCTGGATCTCGAACCCAACGCTGCAAGGTAGTGATTCGGGTGCTGCTAGACATTCTCAACGCCTCCTTTTACCAGCAGCATGTCTGTCTCAAGGAGAAGGGTGAGTGGAGTCTCGAGGAGAATAGTAGAGGCTGCTGCTGCTACCTTCGAGTCTGCTCTGGCTGTTCCCTGTGCTCCGGGTCTCAAACCCTACGCTGCAAGGTAGTGATTCCAAACGCTGCCACGTATGTCTGCTCTACCGTGTGTGTCCTCCCCTTTCCATATTTCTGCTCCTCGCTGTGCAAGGGAGCTATGGCCCCCTTATTCCCAGCTTTCCTCCCATGTGTTTTTTGAGTTGACTTTACTTAAAATATACCGTTTCTCGTCCTCTCCTTTCCATATTTTTGCTCATCTCTATGCAAAGGAGCTATCGCCCCCTTATTCCAATTTTCCCTGTATTTTTCCTTTTCCCACTCCCATAGTTCCCCCTTATTCCCACTCCCATAGTTCCCCCTTATTCCCACTCCCATAGTTCCCCCTTATTCCCACTCCCATAGTTCCCCCTTATTCCCACTCCCATAGTTCCCCCTTATTCCCACTCCCATAGTTCCCCCTTATTCCCACTCCCATAGTTCCCCCTTATTCCCACTCCCATAGTTCCCCCTTATTCCCACTCCCATAGTTCCCCCTTATTCCCACTCCCATAGTTCCCCCTTATTCCCACTCCCATAGTTCCCCCTTATTCCCACTCCCATAGTTCCCCCTTATTCCCACTCCCATAGTTCCCCCTTATTCCCACTCCCATAGTTCCCCCTTATTCCCACTCCCATAGTTCCCCCTTATTCCCACTCCCATAGTTCCCCCTTATTCCCACTCCCATAGTTCCCCCTTATTCCCACTCCCATAGTTCCCCCTTATTCCCACTCCCATAGTTCCTCCTTATTCCCACTCCCCCCATTTCGCTCTTCCCTTCCTTCCCGTACTTCCCCCTCCCCCAGCCTTTTTTCAGCCGCCCTTTCCTCCTCAACTGCCAATCAACTCCTGCCACGTCAGCTCCAATCGACCCTCATAGAAGCTGGGCTAGCAGCGGGGCGACAGCTGCTGCTCTCTGATTGGCTCCTGAATCCAGCCAATCCCGTGGGGAGGGAGCGGATGGCAGCTGTTAAGAGGAGTTTAGAACAAGGGAAGAGCCTGCAGCTGCTGTTTCCACAGCATGACTTGGGATTCAGGTGGGTGGGTGGGTAGGTGGTTCAAGCGAAGCAACACAGCCAAAGGGAGGCATGAATATCAGGAGGGAATGCACACAGCAGCAGTAAAGAGGGGCCTGGGAGGGAGGGAGGGAGGAGTTTAGAAGAAGGGAAGAGCCTGCAGCTGCTGTTTCCACAGCATGACTTGGGATTCAGGTGGGCGTTTCTAGAGGCATAACAATTTTCCAGAGCAGGGAATGCACCTAGCAGTGGTGAGCAATGTTGAGTTTAGACGAAGGGAAGAGCCTGCAGGTGCTGTTTCCACAACACGACTTGGGATTCCGGTGGGTGAGTGTGAGCTCTGTCAAGGCGTGCAAGGGAGGAAGGGACAGGGGCGGTAAAGAGGAGTCTGGAGGAGGGGACGAGCCTGCAGCTGCTGTTTCCTCAGCTTGAGCTGGGATTCAGTTGGGTGTTTTATGAGAGGGAAGAGGTAACACATTGCAGGTAGACTTGAGCATTTTACCCGGTCGGGTCGCGGGTACCCGACCCGACCCGAAATTTTGGCCGGGTGGGGTAATAGGATTTTGAGGAATTACCCGGCCGGGTCGGGTCGGGTACTCGGGCCGGGTAATGCATAGCCGTTACCCGAGAATTACCCGAAATGTCGGGTAATTTATTACCCGTCGGGTCGCGGGTACCCGACCCGACTTTGGGTTTGTTACTCTGGGTTTGCTGGATTTTACAGCCACCTAGGGGTACCCGGGTGATATTAACCGACTTCAATTAAATGCGGGTCGGGTATACCCGACCCGCCAGACGGGTACCCAATTACCTGGTATTAAAATGTCGGGTCAGGTAACAGACCTCCAAACATTACCCGGAAATTACCCGACCTGACCCGACCCGGACCTGACTGCGGGTAGGGCAAAACCGGGTCGGGTCGGGTAATTACCCGGTTTTGCTCATGTCTAATTGCAGGGGTACAGCAATGAGAGAAGGGAAAGTGGAGTAAAGTGGAGTTTAGAGGAGAGAAGGTTTGCAGCTGCTGCTCCCACAATAAGATATAAGACTGGGGTGGGTGTCCTGCCTAGTTTCTGAGCTGTCTCAGACTAATAATGTAGGTGATTTTCTAGAATTCTCAAAAATCACCTACGGTTTTGAGGCGCCTCAAAACTAGAATTCTCAAAAATCACCTGCGGCACGATACGACTGGAAAAAAGGTGACTTTTGAGTCGACTCAAAAAGAAATGAGGCGCTTTTTGAGGCGCCTCAAAAATCGACTGGAAAAAAAGTGACTTTTGAGTCGACTCAAAAATCATCTCAAGGGAATAGAGCTGAGCTGATGTGCAACAGTAATGAGGAGTCCGGAGGAAGGGGAGAGTCTGCGGCTGCTGCTGCTCCCACCCATAGCACGACTTGGGATTCAGGTGGGTATTTCAAGTTGAGTCGTCTATTTTTGAGGCGCCTCAAAAAAATTATTTCAAGTTGGTGACACCTGCAAAAAAGTATTTCAAGTTGATGGCAAAGGCAAAAGGAGCTGCACTCTACTGAACTCAACACCCACCCCAACCCTCGCAGGTACAAGGAGGGAGCTCTGTCCCTATCCCCCTCAGACGCCACTGAAGCAGCAGCGTACGATAAACAGGCAGGCAGTGCCAGCAGCACCTCTTTCACGCCCTCAACTCTCCCCGGCGCTCGCCTGCCGCACCGTATGCTGAGGCTGCTGCTACCCTCCGCTGCAACTGACCATCAGTCTCCTCTCAAGCTCCAAATGGTGAGTCATCTCCTGCTCTCCCTGGCGCTCGCTTGCCGCACCGCATGCTGAGGCTGCTGCTGCCCTCTGCTGCAACTGGCGATGAATCTTCTCTCAAATTCCAAATGGTGAGTCACCGCCCCTGGTTCTGGTGCTCGCTTGCCCCACCACATGCTGAGGCTCCTGCTACCCTCGGCTGCAACTGACCATCGGTCTTCTCTCAAGTTCCAGATGGTGAGTCACCGCCCCTCCTCTGCCTGGCGCTCGCCTGCCCCCCGCATGCTGAGGCTGCTGCTACCCTTGGCTGCAACTGGCAATGAGGCACGGTGGTATGAGGATCCCCAGGGTGCAAGCACTACCCCACCTGGTCGCAACTATCCAAGGGTGAGTCACCTCACCGCCTGCTCTCCTTGGCACTCGCCTGCCCCCCCGCATGCTGAGGCTGCTGCTGCTCTCGGCTGCAACTGGCAATGAGGCACGGTGGTTTGAGGAGCCCCAGGGTGCAAGCACTACCCCACCTGGTCGCAACTATCCAAGGGTGAGTCACCTCACCGCCTGCTCTCCTTGGCACTCGCCTACCCCCCGCATGCTGAGGCTGCTGCTGCCCTGAGCTACAGCTGGCGATGAGGTGACTTTTAAGTAGACTCAAAAGTCATCTCGACTGCTGCTGCCCTGTGCTACAGCTGGCGGTGAGGTGACTTCTGAGTCGACTCAAAAGACACCTCGGCTGCTGCTGCCCTGTGCTACAGCTGGCGATGAGTCTCCTCTCAAATTGCACCAGTCTGGTGACTCCCAGACCCTCCTCTCAAACTCCAAGTGGTGAGTCACCTCACCGCCCCTCTTTCAGTTCAGGGGCTCACTTGCCCCCCGCATGCTGAGGCTGCTGCTGCCCTGTGCTGCAACTGACGATCAAAACACGCACCACCAGCCTCCAACCTCATTTTGCCCCATCCTTCCCCCTCGCATTGCAGGGAGATATAAGGTTGGTTTTGAGACGTCTCAAAACCAACCTTATATCAAAACACGCACCAGCCTCCAACCTCATTTTGCCCCATCCTTCCCCCTCGCATTGCAGGGCCCCTCAATTTCGTCCATCGACCTCTCCCCTCTCGGCTCCATCACCCCCACGCTCCTCCTCCCCCTCGGGCCCCACACTCCCCTCTGGCTCGCCTCCTCTCTCCTCTGTCACTCCCTCAATCGCCTCCCCCTCCGCCTCGCCCTCCTGGCCCCCCACCCCTCCTCCTTCTCCTCCCTCCCTGCCCTCCTTGCCCCCCTGGGCCTTGGCATACGACCTGCAAGGAGAGGACAGGCAGGCACGGAAGGGGATGGTAGTGGTAACAGTGTAACAGGGAAGGGGGACAGTGCAAGGGGGTTGGTGTACAGTGAAACGGGTGATGCAGTTTCGCCCTGCTTCCGCCTTATGCCCTTACCAGGCACTGGTAGTAGCCCAGCAGCTCCTGTGGCCGCTGCTACTGATGCTTCTGTTGCTGCTGGTTGTGGTGGTGCTGCTGCTGCTTCTGCTGCTGCTGCTTCTGCTACTGGTGCACCTCGTCCCACTCCTCCGGCTTCTGCTGCAGCTGCTACAGCTGCTACAGCTGCTACAGCTGCTACAGCTGCAATGGCTGTCACAGGTTCGAACCGCACATCTCTTGAGGTCGTTCTCTTAACAGATCACACCCCACCCAGGCAAGAACACAGAGATCCAGGAGGTTCTAGGGGCTCCCAAGAAGGGGGGGGCATGCGAGAGAGTGGGAGCTCCCAAGAGGAAGGGGGGGCGCAAGAGGGGGGGAGCTCCCGAGAGGAGGGGGGGTCAGGTTGGCTGGCGTGGCTGGCAGGAGTGGGGGAGACTGGTGCTATTCTTGTAAGGCCCGATGGGCACGTGGCATGGCGTGCCGTACAATCGCCCACTATTGGTCACTTGGCAGAAATAACGACACAGCTACCTGCTGCCACAGATGATAGTGCCGCTGCTGCTGCTGCTGCTGGCCCTGATTCGCTATCTTCTTTTGTACCTGGAACGTCACCTGCGGCGGCTGATGCGTCCTGTGCTGGTGTTTCGTCTGAGCATGTGACAGCTGTTGCAAATGCCTTGTCAGTAGCACTGCGAAGGGTGCTTGGATGGGAGGTCTAAAAATTCTTTCCGTAAAAAGGAAGTTTAAACATCAGTGGAAGGAACGCAATGCTGTGGGCAGATATGTAAAGTCGTACATAAGGAAGAAGTTTGTATTAGTGGCATATTGTGAAAGCTTGCTTGGGTCACCTTGGCAAAGGCAGCGTGCTTCATTTCATATGGGCTACAGTACATGGTTCTCGTCCAATAGACTACACCGTCCAATAGGGTGGGTGGGTGGGGAAAACGAAACTGGAACTAGAAATGAAGAACGTGGGTGAGGTCGAATGGCCTCACGTCCCTCTTTTGTAGGCAAAAGAGGGTGAGTAGCGCTTCGACGCTGACCTTGCTGCGTTGGCCCTCGCTACACTTTCACAATACACATTTTTTAGAAAGTGTTACACACTTTCAAAAAATTACATGTTTTCACTTTACAGGGAGGGATCTGTTGGGCTGAGAAAAGCCCTTAGGATCTTTTGCAGAGACTAAGTCCCAGCTTGTAGAAACTTGAGACTTGGAGTAGTGCAGCGGAAGTTGAGACGGTTGAACCCTTGTACTAGTATGTGAGAACAAGTGATTGATTAAAGAAACAAGCATACAGCAATATATAGAAGATAAGGAAGCAGTTGTAGAATACAGTTACAGGAACGGTTTATCGAGTCGCACAGCGACTCGATTGCCGCTTCGGTTACCATCCGTGATGTTGTAACGGTCAGTCGCAACCTCCAGTTGCGACCTTTCGAGTCCTTTCGCATTCTTTGTCCGCCCCCTCGTGTAACCTCCGTTGACTCGCGTGCTCCCCTGTAATCTTCCTCGAGTACAGTGTTACACTTCAGAAACGCTTAAGTCCTTGAGATATTTCCAACACTCCCCTTCGTTTCTGGAGTGCTGGAGTGTTCAGATCCGGTGACGTTTGTTTGCCCGGTTAGGAGCATGCAGTAGTCGAATTTTGCTTTCGCCAATTTCTTCGTCAGATAATCTGCGGCCATTTCTGTCGTCGGGCAGTAACTGAGTTGAAGTCTCCCCTTCGCGATTTCATCCTTGACGAAGAAGTACCGCAGGGCGATGTGTTTGGTTCGGTTGGCGAAGCCGTCCTTGTTCGCGATTTTTATCGCAGATTGGTTGTCGCAGAGGAGTGAGAAGGTGGGCAGGGTCGCGATCTTCGCTTCTTCGAGTAACTCTCGTAGGTAGAGTCCTTCCTTGGTCGCAGTACAAAGGGCGATATACTCTGCTTCAGCCGAGGATAGTGCGATTAACTCCTGCTTGCTCGACTGCCAGGAGATAGTTCCGATAGGTTCTAGTCGGTAGATGTAGCCCGTCCTAGACCGTCGATTTTCGCTGTCTCCCGCGTGGTCGGCGTCGACGTATCCGAGTAGTCGTACGGACGGTGTTGTTGCCTTGCTGTAGGTGAGCCCGATCGTCGGCGTGGAGACGAAGTAGAGTAGCGCTCGATTGAGTTCTTCGAGATCTTCCTGTTGCGGCTGCTTCAGATGTGTCGCCAGCTGGCTCGCACTATAGGATAGGTCGGGTCGGCAGGTTACTGTTGCGAATAGTAGACAGCCGAGCTTCTGTTGATACTCCTGGATTTGTTTCGCGGGGAGTTTTGTGGAGGCGCTACTGTTGTTCCCGTAGCGGTAGGGAGTTGGGACCGCAGTCGGTGTTAGACCGAATTTCTTCGCGACGGTGCTTGAGTACTTTCCAGCGTGTAGGTAGAACGCCGTGTCGTCTTCGACGACGTTCAGTCCTAGGTACTGCGTCACCTCGTCGGACACCGTGAGCGTCAGGTCCCTTTTCAGCTCCCCTTCGAACCAGGTGACGATGTCGGTGGTAGAACCGATGTAGAGCAGGTCGTCGACGTAGACGATGAGCAGAATGTAATCTCTTCCCTTCTGTAGTCGGTACATGCCTTGGTCATGTGGTAGCTGTAGGAATCCGATTTTTACGAGCCGGCCGTGAAGGTGCTGCTGCCAGAGCCGTGGGGCTTGCTTGATCCCGTAAAGGGATTTTTCCAGCTGGCATACTTTTGAAGGGTCGTCGATGAATCCGTGGGGTTGTTCGACGAAGATTTCGGCGTCCACAGGTGCGTACAAGAAGGCGTTTGCAACGTCGATTTGCCGTAGTGGTAGTTTCTTCGTGGCCGCGATGGCGAGTAGGATGCGCAGAGAGGTGTGACGGGAGACTGGAGCGAAGGTTTCTGTGTAGTCGGTTCCGTATCGTTGATCGAAGCCTCGTACGACCCATCGAGCTTTGAATCGTTCGATGGAGCCGTCTGAGTTGGTCTTGATGCGGTACACCCATTTCCCCGAGAGAATGTTCTTCCCGTTGATGCTCGTTGCAGGTACCAGTTTCCATGTTTCTCGGTCTTGCAGAGCTTTTAACTCTTTTTCCATCGCTTCCTTCCATTGTGCCTTATGTTCCCCCCCAGAGCCTGCGACAGGGTCGACGGCTCGCGCGGAGAAGGCGGCGGCGGGTGCTGGACGGAGACCCATAGTCCTAGGATCTGCAGTCCCGTGGCTGTGTGTCGAGGGGAGTTTTCATTCTCGGGATAAGCTGCTTCATCACCGTCTTCAGGATCGGGTAAGAAGTTTGGCCCGATGCGTTCGGAAATATTCGAGTCGACGGGGTGTGGTGTAGCGTAGCCTTGGTCAGCGAAGTGGTAAAAGGTGTCGAGGTTGTTGCTATCGAGAGGATTATCTTCATCGAGTGGAACAGGTACGGAGCAGTAGGGGAGTGGTCCGGCAGCCTCCGAGGCTCCAGGGACGTCTTCTTCTGCTGCGTCAGCCTCGGCAGCATGGTCAGCGAAGGAGCGAAGGCCCGCGAAGCCGTCGGTGGGGTCGTCTGAGTTGGCAATGTTGTCCAGGTAATGCTGCAGCGTCAGTCGCTCGTAGAAGATAACATCACGTGATGCCACCGTATTTTTGTCGTGTATGTCGAGAATCTTCCACGCGTGAAAATGTTTGGCGATGCCGAGGTGTAGTCCCCACCGAGCTCGTTGAGTGAAGCGTCCTGCTCGAGCTGTGTGGGGTCTGTATTGTACCATGCAGCCGAAAACTCGAAGTAATTTTGTGCTGCCCCTTTTTCCCGTCCACAGCAGGTGCGGTGATGCGTTGTTGGGGAGCGATGACGAGGACAACAGGTTGTGCAGGTGGACTGCATGTGTCATCGCGTCTGGCCACAGTGTATTGGGCAGCCTCATCCCCAGAAGCAGTTTTCGCATCGTCGTCTGCAAGGTCCGGTTCATGCGTTCTGCTACCCCCTGCTGCTGGTGAGCATAGGGCAGAGACACCAGGCGTCGGATTCCCCTTTCCGCGAGATAGGTCCTGAAGCGTTGTGACTGGTATTCCAGTGCACCGTCTGACTGGAAACTCTTGAGTTTGGTTCCTGACTCTCGTTCGGCGATTGGAAGCCATGTGGTGAAGGCCTCGAAGGCTTGATCGCGCGTTTTGAGATTGAAGTGCCAGACGTATCTGGTTGCGGCGTCGATGAACGTGATGACGTAGTTGAAGTCGGCTTCGGTGTCGTCTCGAGGCATGTTTAGAATATCGCTGTAGACCTTTTCCATCGGAGCGTAAGTGGGTGCGCTTGGATTGTGATGGGCTGGGAAAGGTTGATGAGGAAGATCTGCTTCGGGGCACGTGAAGCATCGTGCTCTTGGTCGGCGAAGTTCTTGGCCGCTCGTCGTTAGAAGGGCGTTACGTTCTAACACCTCTGCTTGTATTGTTTGTAGTATCGTGCTGTTTGCAGGATGTCCGAGACGTTGGTGCCAGATGTCGTCGGGAGCGCGGTGACCGGGCGAGCGGTGGTAGATGTCGGCGTTGGAGAAGAACGCGACGACCGAGGCGGGACTTCGACAAGCTTCTCGTGTGGCGGGCATAAGTTGGTCTGCTTCCGTTGGCGGTCCTCGTGTTGATGGTGGTGGTACTCGGCTGGGTCCTGCTGCCGATACTGCAGGTGATGGTTTTGTTGGGACGCTTGCTGGTACTTGTCTTTCTTGTCTGATAACTGCTAATGCCCGTGTTCTCTCTGCTGCAGGTATGGTGTTGGAGTGCCAGAAGCCGTCACTGTCGAAGTCGGGATCAAGATCTGGTGGGTGAGTCCAGGCGGCGAACGATACGATGCCATCGCTGTCGGCAGTTCCGCGGTCGGGGACGAAGTCCAACACGAAGACACCGGACTTCAGGAGGGCACGACCGATGAAGAGACCGCCCTTCCCGTGGTAAAGTCGGAACTCGTTGGAGAAGGAGTCGCACTCCAGGTGAATCCCCTTAGCCATTAGTTGGCTTACGCTTAGTAGGTTGTATCCCAGATTGTCGACGATGAGGACTTTGTTGAGCTGAAGAATAACGTTTGTCTCCATTGATTGTAACTGAACCACGCCTTGCCTGTTTGTTTTCAGGTTTTCGTTGTTGGCGACGGTGATGACGACGTCGCGGTTGAGGCGTCGCTCGTGTTGTACGAAGCGTCCGGAGGAGCACATGTGCTGACCGCAGCAACTGTCCAAGAACCAGGTGTTCCGCCCGGTGGGTTCGGCGTTAGCGACTGCAGCGTATGTCGGGTTGACCTGAAGTCCTTGCGAGCGCGGCGGCGGGAATTCCTCTTCGTCTGGTGCGTAAGTGGGTGGTGAAGCGGGTGCGCAGTTGTCGATGTGTACCATGCAGTTGATGATGTTGGGTGTTTGTTGTGCAGATGTTGAAGAGCGCCTTGGAGGACTTGCTTGAGTGGAAGCGACTTGTGGGTCTGCTGCACGGTAAACGCGAGGGCGGTTGCAGTTGACCTTGGAGTGCCCGGAAGTCTGACAGTTGTGGCAGAACGGCGGCACGATGGTGAGTCCTCGGTTGTCGCGTTGATCTTGCTTGCTGCGTCGGTTGTAGTTGTTGTCATTTCTTCTTTGAGTGTAGAAGACTAACTGCTGTTGCTTCCTTGGTTGTCTTTCCTCGAACAGATCCATCTCCTGTTGTTCAGCGTGAAGCTCGGCGCAGAGGTGCATCTCCGAAATTCTTCCGTGGGCTCGAAGAAGTGATCGTGTGGTTCTCCATTCTGGCCCGAGCCCGGCGAGGACAAGTGTCACGAAGCTTTCTTCAGTGATCGTTCCTCCGCACCGAAGCAGGCGGTCGCGGAGGGTCTGGCAGCGACTCATATACTGCATCGCCTTTTCCCCGGTCTTCATCTGTATTGTTGTCAGCTGTTGCATGAGTCTGCTTTGTGTCACGCTGTCGTTTGCTTGGTAAAGGCATTTGAGGTGGTGCCATGCGAGCTCCGCGGAGTTTCCATAACTCCGATACGTTCTGATGCTCTGCTGCTCTTGTGGTGACAGGTTTCTCAGGAGTACCGTGTACGCCAGCAGCGACTGATACGTGAAGATCTCTTGTTCCTTCCCAGTGCCGTTGCTTGGGAATGGCAGGGACCCGTTGAAGTATCCCAGAAGATGCGCGGCCTCCATCAGCAGCTCAAACTCGAAGCTCCAGGTAAAGAAGTCGTGTCCGTTGAACGGTGAGGATGTCTGAAGTTTGATCACGTGTGAGAACTGCGCCTGTAAACTTAAGATTTCATTCGGTGTTTGTTGTGAAGCAGCTGCTGTTGGCTGGGCACGGGGCGGCATGAATTCGAACGTCCCCGGCGAAGAATGATAAGGCGCAAAGGTAGGCGCTTGGTTGTGTCGCCCGAAGGATGAGTTGTCGAGGCTCATCGGCGCTAATCCCATATTCCCTCCATTGCTCTGTGTTGAGTGCGCAGGTGTCCTTGTCTGCTGCTGCTGGTCGAAGTGTGACATGAAGCTGAAGAATCTCTCCATGAGATTCGGGTCCACACTTGAAGAGGGAGACGGAGTCACCATCTCTGGTACTCTTCCCGTTGTTTCTTGAGTAGTCCCGGTCTCTGTCTGCAGTCCTGAGGTGTGCAGACCAGAGTTGCCGTGTTGAGTTTCTTGGGCGCTGGGTGAGCCCGTAGAGACTTTCTTGCCCTTGTTGTCCATGTCTTGTAATCAATGGAGTTGTTGAATCAAGTTGAGTTGCTGGTTGTTGATGGAGTGTAGTTGCTGGGAGTTTTGATCTCTGACCAGCTCTGATACCATGTTGGGCTGAGAAAAGCCCTTAGGATCTTTTGCAGAGACTAAGTCCCAGCTTGTAGAAACTTGAGACTTGGAGTAGTGCAGCGGAAGTTGAGACGGTTGAACCCTTGTACTAGTATGTGAGAACAAGTGATTGATTAAAGAAACAAGCATACAGCAATATATAGAAGATAAGGAAGCAGTTGTAGAATACAGTTACAGGAACGGTTTATCGAGTCGCACAGCGACTCGATTGCCGCTTCGGTTACCATCCGTGATGTTGTAACGGTCAGTCGCAACCTCCAGTTGCGACCTTTCGAGTCCTTTCGCATTCTTTGTCCGCCCCCTCGTGTAACCTCCGTTGACTCGCGTGCTCCCCTGTAATCTTCCTCGAGTACAGTGTTACACTTCAGAAACGCTTAAGTCCTTGAGATATTTCCAACAGGATCTTGTAAAAACAATGGTTAGTGGCATTTACAAACTCGTACACATATAATATATACCAACCGTAAATCAAGCGAGCTTCACCCTAACAGCAGGCAGAGCCTCTCGTAAGGGAGATATTTTCCGCCCAGAGGAGCAGCGTGGAGACCATCTCAGTTCGTACTAAGCTCAAGATTCTCACTATTATCAGAATAATCTGCTCCTTTGTTGTAGGACCCTTCGCTATCAGCACCGCTTGCCTCGGCGTCGCTTTCGTCAGACATCGGGTCTGTGCTTTTATCGCGGAAATCACGGCCGCCGTGATTCGAGCCCGATCCATTCTCCGTGCCCAAACCGACATTAGTGTTCATTCCGAAAACATCCAGCGTAGCGGATCGGATCTGAACGTGTACAAGCGCGCCGCCTTCCCCCGAAGCGTCGGCGAAGAATGCATCCTCCCACTCATCACCTCTCCCGAAGCCTTTCACGAGCTGTCCGTTATACACGAGCAGGTTTGTAGCTCCGCAAATCTCAAAAAGCCCTTTAGGAATTCTTTCCGACCCATTCGTTTCTGCAGCAGCAGAACAAACCAGAGCAGATTCGTTCCCCATCGCCTCGACCACCTCCGTTACTGCACCGCCGATGATTGGCACAATAGCGGATGGAGATATGTCGAGCGGCTTGTCGGTCGCGAACGAGGGGATGGTAATGGTAGGAACCTCGTCCGTAGACCCCTCGAACGCTAAGTCACACGCGGAGGGTTTCGGGTCCGCGCGGGGGAGCTGCGGGGGGGCATCGGGGGAAGGAGCGCTGGGGCAGGCCTGGTCTTGAGGCGCGTCGAGATCCTTTCGACGATGATCGTGTGGTGACTTGAGCGTGGACCGCCCGACGCAGCGAACGGAAGGCTCAGATGATGCGGGAGTGGCGACGCGGCTGCTACTGCTAGTAAAAGAACGTTCGAGAAAGGACCGTCTAGGCCGCCGGGGGCGAGGAGTGGGGGAGCGGCGAGGGCGGGGGATGGGGGAGAAGCGGGGGCGAAGGCGGTGGGAGAAGGGGGGGAGTTGGCGGGGAGGAGAAGCGGGGGCGGGGGGGGAAGGAGAAGGGGGTTAAAGGAGGGGAGGGCGGGGGAGGACCGGGGGCGGGGGCGTAAATGGGAGCTGCGGCCGCTGACTCCTTTGATTTCGACGCAGCAACGACCAGATTTTCGTTCTCCAGCGCGCTCGAAACGGCAACAGTGGCGGGTGCAGCGGACGGTTTCTTTGTGCCGCGCGGACGGCGGCCGAGAGGAACCTTTTTTGCAGGTTCTGCTGGTTGTGCTGTGACGCCGCTTGGATAAGTCGGAAGTTTGAACTTTTTGTCGTTTCTGGGCTCGATTTTCAATATGAGCTGTCGCCGGTACATATCCCTCCACGCGCCGCTGCTACTGCTACTACTAGAAGCAGGAGTTGCCCCACGCTGCAACGAATTCGCAATCTCGCGCATCCAACGAGCCATTCTGGCGCACTTGCCATGTTTCGAGTCGGAGTCGAAACGCAGCTCGGTTATGTTGGAAATATCTCAAATGACTTAAGCGTTTCTGAAGTATAACACTGTACTCGAGGAAGATTACAGGGGAGCACGCGAGTCAACGTAGGTTGCACGAGGGGGCGGACAAAGAATGCGAAAAGATTCGAAAGGTCGCAACTGGAGGTTACGACTGACCGTTACAACATCACGGATGGTAACCGAAGCGGCAATCGAGTCGCTGTGCGACTCGATAAACCGTTCCTGTAACTGTATTCTACAACTGCTTTCTTATCTTCTATATATTGTTGTATGCTTGTTTCTTTAATCAATCACTTGTTCTCACATACTAGTACAAGGGTTCAACCATCTCAACTTCCGCTGCACTACTCAAAGTCTCAAGTATCCACAGCTGGGACTTAGTCTCTGAAAAGATCCTAAGGGCCTTTTCTCAGCCCAACAGGTTATGAGGATTCTCACGCGGTGAAGCAGAGGTTTGAGCAGGCGGCCTAGGAGGGTTCGTCGGACGTGAAGGAGAGCTGATGCTCTGGGGACGGTGCTGAGGAGGAGAATCGCGAGGAGTGGCAGCAGAAGCACCACAAAACGAGGCCATTTTGTTGGCATGGCCCAATTTGATGAGGGGAGAATTTGATGGTTCGATTCCTGTTGTTATCTGTGGAGGGAGGGAGAAATTGGCCCGTTTTCTAGGAGAACGAAGTGGTTTTGGGTGATAATAAGGGCGAGTGCACAACGGGGGCCGTATTTGAATCTTGGGAATGCTCCAAAGATGAGAGTCGCATCGGCGGCTCCCGTGTGACCTGCGTGAAGAAACTGAGAACCGACGGCTGGAGGTGAGGAGGAGACGTGGACCACGCGTGAATTCTGTCTGAAAAGCAATCGCTCTTCGGATGACGATAGGCTGGACCAGATCAACGGCTGAACTCTGCGGATCTCGTGGGTCCGTCCGTGCTGTTCACTGAGGTCCAGGTGCGACACTTCTGGCATCTGTGCGACGCATGGGGGGTGAGGAGAATGGACAGAGGGTTGTCGTTTGGCTTCGCCTAGCTGTGGACAGATTTTCGTCTAAGATCTTGGCGATCGCGTTTGAGACTTGCCAGCGGGGTTCCTTGCCGTTAGGGCATGCCACTAAAGTACGTCCGATTGGGGTTCGCAAAGATGTTTTGCGTTCTGAAACGGGCAAATCAAATTCTAGAGCAGTTTAGTATGGTATTTTGCCAAAACGATTTTTGGTGACATGCCCTTAGGGCGTGCTGCAACCGTTCCTAAAGGCCAAGAGTCTGGACAGAAATCCGGACAAGGTTTTCGCCAACGTCCGGATGTTTAAACATACGAAATTTCTGAGAGCCTCCCAAAACAGTGGTGTAACAGTTTTGGGTTCGGGCCGTGCACGGGAATTTCCAAGTTCGGACACCATACCTCCAGCTGCGACTCATGCGAAAAAGGCAACACGGTAAGAACCAGGAAAGGTTTCGCCAGAGAGAGAGAGAGAAAAATAAATGTGTGGCTTGACATGAGGTGTTTGATGCGTGTTGTTTTCGGTTGGCGATTTGCGTTCACCCTATTTGCTTTCTTGTGTCATCCGCGAATTCACGAGCTTTCTCGTTCACGTTTTCGACGCGCCTCGGGGCAAACGTGCCCGAACTACACTCGAATGTCCAGACACAGTCCAGACTTGTCCGACGCGGTTCGGACGCGTTGACAAACCAACTCCTCGCAAAAGCTGTGCGAAGTACCGTACTAGTTCGCAAACGCTGAAACTTGAAATGTCCGGACGGTTGAGGAACGGCTGCACCACGCCCTTGCGATTGGGTTGGCCTTCCCTGCTCGCGCCAACAGACCGTCTACACTCGCCAAACGTTTCGCGAATTGAACGGTTGCTTCCTGTGCGAACAGACTTGCCCGCCTGGTAACCCTGTGAGCCGTCAAAATTCGTGAGTGGGTTTGTATGGTGTCAATTGTAAGGAATTTCCATTCCTTCTTAGTCATACGCTAGCGCGTACACCCGACTCGTCACGTTCGGCCTCATTTATCGGCCCAACCCTTTCCCGAGTCGCGTCCGGCACTGTCGCCACATTGCCAAACCTACCCACGTTCCGAAGTTATCGCCCTAGTACGCCAACCCCTAAATAACCTCGTGCCTTTCATTGCAATAGCGACCTTGTATTCTCATGTTATAGTTCATTGACACTTCCTATATCTTAACAACTGGTATCAGAGCCTGAGCTTTCCGGGAACCTTCCGTTTTCCCGTTCAATTAGTTAAGGGTGGTCAGAGTGGATTAGGACGGCTGTACAGCAGTTGTCTTGGATCGTAAATATTTTTACGTCAACAACTACATCGTGTGCGCTAGCTTCTGCCGCGTCCTCACCGCCATGGCCCCGGTAGATTCGACGGTTGAGGAACCGTCCACCTCGACGGCTGCGAACCCTGCCCGGGAAACTGTGGACCTGCAAGCATTAATGGAGCAGTTGAATAATTTGACAAGCGTCGTCAACAACCTCCGCGACGAGAACCAACGACTTCGCTAGGCGCAGGAGAGGCATTAAGAGGAGCCGGGTGACGATGCGCGAAGCGAGGCGGGTGAGAAGCAACCGTCGCCAGAAGAGCTGGCACGACTAGCGGCAACAACCCCGCGCTCGACAAGTGGCGGCGTGAGATATCAGGAACCCGCTCCTTTCGACCTAGCTAATAAAGGCGTGACGGTGAGGCAGTGGATATTCGCCATGAATATCTATTTTAACATGGCGGGCATCCCAGACCATCAGAAGTGGATCAGCCACGCGTTAACACTATTGCAAGGGGCCGCCCTACAGTGGTGGAAGGTCATCGTCGACTCAGCGGCAACTCGCACAGAAGGACAGTACGAGTGGTCCGAAGAATTTGGCGACGAAGACGAGGCAGATTTGTTGTTCAGTGCGACCCACATTCGTACGTAGGCAACGTCGTGCACAGAGCTTCACAGGCGGTTTGAGCATGCTCCTGACTCAAACAAAGCGCGCGAGACTCTACGCATGTGGAAGCAGCTGGGATCTGTGTCCGAGTACACCGCGTCATTCTTGACGTTGGTGGACAGATGTGGCTACATGCACGAGTTGGAGAAGGTCGACAGGTACATGGGCGGGCTGAAGCCTGAAATACAATACCAGATAAAATTGCAACGTCTTGCAAAGCAATTACAAGACTTCATCCAGCTCGCCGAAGCCGCTAATTCGCTCACGAAGCCGAGGACAAACTTATACGACGGAGGTCGCCCTCGAAAAAAGTACCAGCGCGCCACGATAAAAGGGGTGGACGCAATGGATATTTACGCAGCTGCTCCAAGAAATACGGGGCTATGCTACCACTGTGGCTGAACGAGTCCCATCCGACGCAACTGCCAAGAATTCATAGCCCTCCAGAATTCTATGAGGAAGAATCCGGAGGAGCGACCAAGAAATGGGTCGCGCTAGTAAGTATCGGGCCCCTTATTTATGGGTAGGCTTCACCGCCCGAGCCACACAGTCCCCACCGGGTCGTGATCTCGATAGCTGCAATCAACCGGACCCTGACAAATTAGGGGGACGAAACTGCTGATCACCTTGTGCTGGTGGAGGGTAAAGTCAACAGAGTTTTATTGAAGATTTTCGTTGATGGAGGCGCGAGTCATAGTCTCATACAGCTGGGCAGGGCTAAAAATTTGGGTATACCCCTGCTCAAGTGGATGGAACACCGCTGGCAATACGGGAGAGAGTGGAGAACGTCAGTTTTCATAGCGGGGAGCATGTAAAATTTCGGATGGGGATGCTGGCGACTACTCTCGACGGGTGCGACGTGCTGCTGGGACGAGATTGGCTGCGACGGTACAACCCGAAGATCAACTGGACGACGGGCGACTGCAGTATAAAGCTCGATGGGATCTCCCGTGAGCTACCGACATGGACAAGGCCTCGCATGCGAAGCACCCAAGTCCATGCGATCACTTTCAAGCGCGCGATAAAAGCGGGAGCTGCAGCGTACGCCGTTGATCTTCGCGAGGTGACATCGACGACAACAGCCGAAGATATCGCGAAGCTGTGCGAAGCCGTTCCTTCTGGATTTAGCGAACCTGATTCAGAAATACCCCAAGATTTTCCCGGACGACCTACCAGCTGGACTTCCGCCGAGCCGACCAGAAGACCATCGCATCGAGCTGGAACCAGGCACCCAACCGACAGTATAGCGACAATTTCGGCTCAGCCAACCAGAACTGGAAGAATTGCAGCAGCAACTGGATTACTTTCTGACGAAGGGATTTATCCGGCCCAGCATGTCCCCATACGCTGCCCAAATACTGTTCACGCCGAAGAAGGATGGAGGATTCAGAATGTGCATCGACTACCGCGCGCTCAACATGATCACCATCAAGTCATGCTACCCTATCCCGCGAGCCGACGAACTACTCGACCAACTTCGTGGAGCGAAGTTCTTCTCGAAAATCGACTTGCAGTCGAGGATTGTCACAAGATGGCATTCCCAACCCGCTACGGCAGCTACGAGTACCTGGTGATACCCTTTGGCCTCACAAACGCGCCCTAGACTTTCCAGATGACCATGAACGGAATTTTCAGGGAACTCTTGGACAAATGCGTCATTATCTACCTCGACAACACTAATCTACAGCCGTAGCAGGGAGCAACGCTTAAAGGATCTTGATGCAGTCTTCACGCTGCTGCACAAGAATCGCCTCATCACGAAAGGGTCTAAGTGCGACTTTTTTAAGCAGGAGTTGGAGTTTTTGGGCCATATGGTTTCTACCGAAGGAGTGAAAATCGACCCCAAGAAAATCAATAGCATACAGGAGTGGAAGCCGCCAACCAACATAAAGGAGCTGCAGAAATTTTTGGGTTTCGTCAACTACGTCCGCCTGTTTATCCCAAATATGGCATGGTTATCTGCCCCGTTAACTGACCGACTCAAGGATCACGATTGTTTTTGGTGGGGAGAGAAGCAGCAAGCTGCATTCGACCAACTGAAGATCGTCCTCACGTCGCCGCCCGTCCTTCGCATCTCCGATCCTGACCATCCATACAAAGTCATCACTGATGCCAGGGACATCACCATTGGTGCAGTTCTTCTACAGGATATCGGCGACGGATTACAGCCGGTCGCCTACGAATCACAAAAGCTGCAGGGCGCGGAAAAAAACTACACGGTACACGACAAGGAAATGCTGGCGATCGTCGACGCGTTCAAGACCTGGCGGTGCTACCTGACAGGCGCTGACGTCTATGTGCGGACCGACCACGAATCCCTCCAGTACCTGCGAGCCCAACCGAATCTCAACCCACGACAGATCCGATGGCTCGATTTCCTAGAGTCAAACTTCCCCTACACCATCACCTACAAACGGGGCGCCAATAATATTGCCGATGCCCTGACTCGACCCACAGCCAATACAACCGCCATACTAGTCGCCCAGACCAGCCCACTACTTACCGGACTATTTACCCACGGCTACAAAATCGACCCCTTCTTCCGCTCTACTATTCATCAACAGCATACCACCGCCACCGGACACTATTTTAATAAGTGCGACACTTCTCGCATCTGGGTGCCCAGGTACGATTTACTTCGTACCCTTTTAATACAGGAATCCCACGACAACCCTACATCCGGACATTTCGGAGTCGACAATACCATGAGGACGTTACAGCGGAATTATTACTGGCCGAACATGGCTGACGACGTGCGCAAGTACGTGTCCTCTTGCACCGCCTGCCAGATCATGAAATCATCCCATCAGCGTGCAGCCGGACTATTACAGCCGTTGGATCGGTCCGAGCGACCCTGGCAACACATCACGATGGACTACGTGACAGGACTGCCAGCCGGTCCCAGCGGAAACGACGCCATCCTCGTGGTCGTTAACCGACTCACAAAAATGGCGCACTTCATCGCCTGCCAACAGAAAATTACAGCTGAGCAAACTGCCCAACTGTTCATCGCCAACGTCATTCGACTGCACGGACTGCCTACCGCAATTATTTCCGACCGAGACCCGAAATTCACATCGAATTTCTGGCGCCACCTATGGAATCAATTTGGCACCAAACTATAGTTTTCCTCCGCCTACCACCCAGAGACCGACGGGCAGACCGAACGAGTCAACCAAACTATGGAGCAATTCATTCGGACTACCTCTACTGACCCACAGACATGGGAGAAATCTCTTCCGTTGCTGGAATTCGCGTATAATAACGCGCCCTCCGCCACAACCCATCAGTCCCCATTTTTCCTCAATTACGGACAGGACCCGGCGGTACCCTCTACCTAGAACGTCGAGACACCCGTGCCCCGGTCCCAGAAATTTGCCGAAGACATTCTCGCCGCCCGAGAAAATCAGCTGAGGCAATCAGGAAAGCCAACCTGGTCGCAAGCCGACAAGCCGATCATCATTGGCGTGATGTCACTTACAAAGTGGGAGATCTTGTACTCCTCGACACTCGCAATTTGCGCCTGCCGATCCCGAGCAAGCTCCGACCCAGATTCTGTGGGCCTTTTCAAGTGACCAATATGGTGACACCTGTCACTGCTCACCTACGACTCCCGGCTGACTGGCGTCACCACCCGGCTTTCCATGTCAGCCTCCTACGGCCCTACGTCCCCAGTTCGTCGGAATTGGCACGCCAACGCAGTGTAGCGCAGCTGACGCCCCTTCAGGAACCGACGACCGAGCCCTTGAAAATTCTCGCCCATCGCGTCACGACACAGCTGAATCGTTGGATGGTGAATTTTCTCGTCCGCTGGCGCGATCGAACGTCAAAAGATGACAGCTGGGTGCCTCTCGCTGAGCTAGAATCACACCCGATTCTAACTGCGTATTATCAGCGTCGGAATGTTTCCGATGCATGCGGTCTCGTTTAGGAGGGGGGGTTAGTGTAAAGAATTTCCATTCCTTACTGAGTCGTACGCTAGTGCGTACACCCAAACTCCTCGACTCGTCACGTTCGGCGTCATTTATCGGCCCAACCCTTTCCCGAGTCGCGTCCGGCACAGTCGCCACATTGCCGAACCTACCCACGTTCCGAGGTTATCGCCCTAGTATGCCAACCCCTAAATAACCTCGTGCCTTTCATTGCAATAGCGACCTTGTATTCTCACGTTATAGTTAATTGACACTTCCTATATCATAACATCAATGCCCTGACGATATTATGGAAATGCGCAACTGATATCAACGTATCGGGGGCTCGTCGAAAGGTATGGATCATTGTCTTGGAACTTCCGGTAACCAGGGGTCGTGAATTTGTCGACAATGCAAGAGGAGACAAATGCGCGGAAGAGTTCCTTGACCAGGTTATAACGAACATTTGCGATACTTGATAATGGCGTCAATGGCCAAGTTCATCGCCAACGCTGATACAAAATTGTTGGGGTGAATAACAACGGAGAAGGGCTTTCAAAATGTCATAACTGTTGGCGGTTTTCACTTTTCTTCCTAAGTGTGACTTCGAGCATCAAACCCATCTGTTTCCATATCGAGGAAAAATGGACCAGATTCAAACTAGGGACAAAGTAATGTGTGTGAAGTCACACCCTCAAATCTGCTAGTCTGCCAATCGCGAAAGCTTCTCTGCAGGGATTCCTTGGAATCTTTGACATTCGCGAAACTACACAGAGTAGCCATTTGAGAGACTTTACAGAAAGTAGAACCTGTTATAACAGTCTTAGGCTGATGTGTCATTTCGCTTTTGCTTCTCCCTGATAAGTTACCAGTTGCCGTCTTGCATCTCTCGCCGGAAGACGGCTTTTCTCCGTCCCTTACCGTTTCCCATCTCTCAGCGGGCAGAATGCGAGTCCTCTTCCTCTTCCTCCTCGCGGTTTGCGTTTCGCCGGCCAGAGGACTTCAAGATTCGTTAGGGTGAGATTCGTTACAGCATTTAGTAGCGAATGCAGCTGTCCTTTCACCAGGTGGGATGACCCGACTGTGCGTCGCGTTTATCCTCTCTTCCGCCTTCTTTCCTTCCCTTCCACTCTTCACCTCCCCTTCTCTTCTCTCCCCGCATTTACCTCCTGTCATTTCACTTACCCTTTTCTTCCCTTCTCTTCCCTTCTCTCCCCCTTCTCCTCCCCTTTCCTTCCCCTTTTATTCTTACTCACCGTCCCTTCTCCCCATCTCCCCATCTCCCCTCCTCCCCATCTCCCCATCTCCCCATCTCCCCATCTCCCCTCCTCCCCATCTCCCCATCTCCCCATCTCCCCATCTCCCCTTCTCCCCATCTCCCCTTCTCCCCTTCTCCCCATCTCCCCATCTCCCCTTCTCCCCATCTCCCCATCTCCCCATCTCCCCATCTCCCCATCTCCCCATCTCCCCATCTCCCCATCTCCCCATCTCCCCATCTCCCCATCTCCCCATCTCCCCATCTCCCCATCTCCCCATCTCCCCATCTCCCCATCTCCCCTCCTCCCCATCTCCCCATCTCCCCATCTCCCCATCTCCCCATCTCCCCTTCTCCCCTTCTCCCCTTCTCCCCATCTCCCCATCTCCCCTTCTCCCCATCTCCCCATCTCCCCATTTCCCCTTCTCCCCATCTCCCCATCTCCCCATCTCCCCTTCTCCCCATCTCCCCATCTCCCCATCTCCCCATCTCCCCTTCTCCCCTTCTCCCCTTCTCCCCTTCTCCCCTTCTCCCCATCTCCCCATCTCCCCTTCTCCCCATCTCCCCATCTCCCCATCTCCCCATCTCCCCTTCTCCCCATCTCCCCATCTCCCCATCTCCCTTCTCCCCTTCTCCCCTTCTCCCCTTCTCCCCATCTCCCCATCTCCCCTTCTCCCCATCTCCCCATCTCCCCATCTCCCCATCTCCCCATCTCCCCTCCTCCCCATCTCCCCATCTCCCCATCTCCCCATCTCCCCTTCTCCCCTTCTCCCCTTCTCCCCATCTCCCCATCTCCCCTTTTCCCCATCTCCCCATCTCCCCATCTCCCCATCTCCCCTTCTCCCCATCTCCCCATCTCCCCATCTCCCCATCTCCCCTCCTCCCATCTCCCCATCTCCCCATCTCCCCATCTCCCCTCCTCCCCATCTCCCCATCTCCCCATCTCCCCATCTCCCCATCTCCCCTTCTCCCCTTCTCCCCTTCTCCCCATCTCCCCATCTCCCCTTCTCCCCATCTCCCCATCTCCCCATCTCCCCTTCTCCCCATCTCCCCATCTCCCCATCTCCCCATCTCCCCATCTCCCCATCTCCCCATCTCCCCATCTCCCCTTCTCCCCTTCTCCCCTTCTCCCCTTCTCCCCTTCTCCCCATCTCCCCATCTCCCCATCTCCCCATCTCCCCTTCTCCCCATCTCCCCATCTCCCCATCTCCCCTTCTCCCCTTCTCCCCTTCTCCCCTTCTCCCCTTCTCCCCATCTCCCCATCTCCCCTTCTCCCCATCTCCCCATCTCCCCATCTCCCCTTCTCCCCATCTCCCCATCTCCCCATCTCCCCATCTCCCCATCTCCCCATCTCCCCTTCTCCCCTTCTCCCCTTCTCCCCATCTCCCCATCTCCCCATCTCCCCTTCTCCCCTTCTCCCCTTCTCCCCTTCTCCCCATCTCCCCATCTCCCCTTCTCCCCATCTCCCCATCTCCCCATCTCCCCTTCTCCCCATCTCCCCATCTCCCCATCTCCCCTTCTCCCCATCTCCCCATCTCCCCATCTCCCCTTCTCCCCTTCTCCCCGTGTCCCTATACCTCACTCCCCCCAGCTAAAACTTCTGCTTTACACTACTTTTTAGTCGACTCAAAAGCTCCCCCCCCCCCACCACGTAAAACTTCTGCTTCATACTAATTTTACCTCATTCTTGCCTTCCTCACACGCCTCTCGCCTGCGATAGGCTTTTGAGAATGCTCAACAACCTCGCATGCCTCCCGCGTTCCTCAGTCTCGCCTTCCTCACACGCCTCCCGCGTTCCTCAGTCTCGCCTTCCTCACACGCCTCCCGCCTTCCTCATTCTTGCCCCGTGTTCTTTTTCAGAGAGGCCCTCTCGATCTTCCTCCCTGTCACATACTTCTGAGATTTTAAATTCCCGTCCTTTTCCCCCCTCTCCCCCCCCCCCCCCTTCCCCCTCCCCCCTCCTCTCTTTCTCTTCCGCCCCATTTCCCCGTTCGTCCTCTCGCCCCCCTTTTTTTCTTTCTCCCCCGTTCAACTCTGGGGCACCCCCCAGCCGCGTCAAGAGTGAGAGGCCAGACTAGCTGCAGCCGCTGCTTTCGTTCCATACTCCCCCTCCTCCCTTTCTCTTACCCCTCCCATCCTGCCCTAGCCCTTCTCCTTCCGTCGTATCCTCTTCCTTGCCCAACTCCTAACGTTCTCTCAACCTCTCTTCATCTCCCCCCATCCATCCAGCATCGAGTTCTGGGGCACCCCCCAGCTGCTTCAGGAGCGAGAGGCCAGACGTGAGGATTCTATTTTTGAGGCGCCTAAAAAATAGACTCCTTACGCATCGTTCTCTCAACCTCTCTTCATCTCCCCCCATCCATCCGTCCAGCATCGAGTTCTGGGGCACCCCGCAACTGCTTCAGGAGCGAGAGGCCAGACTAGCTGCAGCCGCTGCCGCCAGCACCACCAGAGGCAGCAGCACCAGAGGGAGCAGCGGCGATACGTACAAAGATGTTGGGGGGATCCGCGGCGTGGCAGGGGGTGCGTTTGATACGAACCAAAAGGGTATCCGTGGCATGGCAGGGGGGGTTCGCCTCACTAGTCCTCAGTTTTCGAGCAGTTTGGCTCTTTCTGGTGGTTTGAGTGGTGATGGGACGGCGGCAGGGGGCTCGGAGTGGGTGTTTAATGAGAGCCGGGTCGTCAAGGTGTCGTCTACACCCAGGTACTTTTGAGGCGCCTCGTAAGGGAGCTTGGATTGGGTGTTTAATGAGAGCTAGATCGTCAAGGTTTAGTCTACACCCAGGTACTTTTGAGGCGCCTCAAAAGGGGGCTTGGATTGGGTGTTTAATTAGAGGCGGGTTGTCAATGTCTCGTCTACACCCATGTACACTTTACTGTAGAATAGTCGCTATTTTGCACCTTGCATTTCGTTTGAAAGCTTTTCTGTCCTCCACCTTTGAAGACGTCTGTTGGAGTTACATTACCTCATCTTTCTTTCTTTGTTTACAGGGTGTACGTGTATAAGGGACTTTTGTCCCCGGAAGAATGTGTCTTCTTAAAATCAATGGTAAGTGTGAATTGCCTCCTAATTTGCCTCTTAAGAATCAGTGTGACGTTCCATTATCAACTCTTCATTTGCCTCTTACAGATTATTTTTAAATGAATTGTGGAACCATTTCTGATCACTTTTTAATTTTCCCTTGGCGGGGTTTTGTCGATCGGTTACAGGCCCGCCCAAAGATTGCTTGAAGCTGCTTGCAGGGCATCTTGAAAACCAAAAGAAACAAACTGTTTTCTTTTTCCTATCGGTTACAGGCCCGGCCAAAGATTGCTAGGCTGAAAAGGCTGGTCAACGCCACATACCTTCGCAAGTATCAGGTAGGTGACTAAACGAAAGCATGTATGTATCAAATATGTGACTAACGAATAATGCAAGTATTACGTACGTCATGATCAAAGAAGTTTGAGATGTGTGAGTATGAAGGAAGTACCCGGCATAAGCTGAATTCCTAATTGTCTGCTTCCTCTTGTTATCTCCTAATTACCCCTTATCAGTTCATCCCTTCTGTCTCTTCAGAGCCCGTCCCTTCACACCTTTCCTTTTCCTGAACACATTTCCTGCATTCCCTCGTCTTACCACTCGTCCGTTCACCCCTTCCGTTTCCTTTCTCCAGAACACACGGCTTCGCTCTATTGAAGACCGAATCGCCGCCTTTCTCTTTCTTCCAAGAGGTACTTGCCATGTGCCCTAACAGCTCACTCCTATCAAATCCTTCGTGCAATGCTGTCATACTTTCAGTGTGCCTCCTTTGTCTTCCTTCCAAGAGGTACTTGCCAGTTCCCTACTACTCACTACTCATATATACTTTCATTCACATTGCATCCTTCCTTCGTCCTTCCTTCGTCCTTCCTTCGTCCTGGTTCCTTCTCTTCTCTTTAATTCTTGAATCGCATGACCGCGGAAGAAACCACATCTGACTCCAACCAAAACCCGCCTCTCTCACCATTTCCAAGCCTACTCAATCCGAACCAGGCCCACTGGTTCGGACGCAGGTTCGATTCAACGAGGGCCAAGCCTACAACGTGCATCTGGAGTTCTTCCGGAACACATCCATTCACCTTGTAGGGATTATTTCCCCTCTCCTCTGTCCGAACCAGAACCCCAGGCTCGGACGCAGGTTCGGTTCAACGAGGGCCAAGCCTACGACGTGCACCTGGAGTTCTTCCGAGATAATATCGACACGCAGAGGTCTGGGCACCGGGTGGCAACGCTTGTCCTCTTCCTCTCCGACGTGCAGAAGGGCGGCGAAGT
The DNA here is from genome assembly GCA_027943415.1 of Closterium sp. NIES-67. NCBI lineage: Eukaryota > Viridiplantae > Streptophyta > Zygnematophyceae > Desmidiales > Closteriaceae > Closterium > Closterium sp. NIES-67. Next base: position 67,203 of record BQMB01000723.1, on the reverse strand, counting down.
GAACTTCCCGCAGGGCAAGGTGGGGCTCTTATATGAAAGGTTGTTACATGATAACCCTGTGGTAGGGCAGGGTACGTTCGCTTGTGGAAAGGTTTTTTCTCGCCTTTTGTTTTTGGCGTGAAGAGGTTATTCTATGCAATGCGTTTTCTTGTTAAGGAGGATTCACTCCGCTCCAATCAGCTCCTCTGGACATGAGACTCCTCCCTCTCTCCCCCATTACTCACTTTGGCCCCTTCCTCACCCCCTGACTCCCTTTCGCTCGCCCTTCCCCCTTGCAGTCCGATCAGCCCCTTTGGACGTGGGTGGGCTTCCTTCCTCAAACGCCTTCTCTTGCACCGCGTCTCCCCCTTGAAGTCCGAGCAGCCACTCTGGACCTGGGTGGGTGGGCTTCCTCCCTCTCACTCTGAGACCTTTGAGTTGACTCAAACCCCTTCTCTTGCACCGCCCCTCCCCCTTGCAGTCCGATCAGCCCCTCTGGACGTGGGACTCCTCCCTCTCGCCCTGCGCACGCCAAGGCGTATCAGGTATGCCCCACACTAAGCACACATTGTGATAGTAATTTCGTCGTGAGACGTGTAAAAAAAAAACATTTATTCTGGTTACCACAATCCCCCACCCCTCCATCACCCACATTCCTCCCTCTCCCCCCCCGCCCCCCCCCCCCCCCCCCTTTTCCTCTCCCCAACCCCAGACGCATTTTTCTCACTTTGACCAGTCCAAGGAGATGCCCTGCTGCTCTTCCAAGTAACCGTCTGGTTACCACGACCATTTTTCTCCATTCTTCCTCTCCCCACCCAACCCCGTGACCTTCTCTCCAGTTCGCCCTGTCAAAGGAGATGCCCTGCTCTTCTTCCAAGTTACCCCGTCTGGTTACCACGACCCTTCCTCTGCCCAGCGGAACTGCCCCGTTCTCAAAGGGCCTCCGAAGTGGACGGCAGAAAAGTTGATTGCGATTCAGAAGTACACTGCACGGAGGGATATGATTGGATGCATGGACGAGCATCCGTACTGCGAAATGTGGGCGGCTAGAGGGGAGTGTAAGGGGTATAAGGATTATATGATCGGGAATGGGGAGTCGCTTGGGTACTGTAGGAAGGCGTGCAAAGCTTGTTAGTGAACTCTCTGGTAGTACAAGTGGCCTACCTAAATGAAGATCTAGATCGAACGAGCTTTGTGTCCGGATACGACTAATACACAGTTAAATCTAGCACATAGTGCTTATAGCATTTCCACAGATTGCACCACGTGGAGGCGGTTATGGGGATCGCATCCTATGAATGACAATTTTGCCTTTAGTGATGTAACTACTAGCTCGGGAGAAATGGATATTCGGAGTGACTCAATCGTAACGGACACCTCCACAAACGAGCTAGACGCCGACTTCCATGTCGCTCACATTCACCCCCCAAAGGTGGGAGCTATCGCATGGGCACAAATTGACTCGCTCCACGTTGCTAGGAAAGTGAGCCACACCCTACCCACGTCAGCTGGAGTGAAGCTCAACACAATCTGACTCAAAAAGAACCGCGAGAAGCCTAGTGACAGGCTTGCATACACACCCATTGGTGCGTACCTCACCTTGTTGGAGTTTCGTGGCACCGATGGCCTTGTGCTGTGAACGGACGACGACCAATGGGTTTCTGTGGGGACCGCATCCAGATTCGGATCAGAGCCCACGGAAGGAAATGTGACTGTTTCAAAAGTCAATAGAAAGTTGCCATTTGGCACTGGAAACAAACAAAATGGCATCCTCCCGCCTAAAGCGGTTGCAACGCATTTATTATTCCAAATCGGGTTTCCGAAAATTCCCTAAAACTCCCAGAATCGTCTGGAAACGTCGTTCGGTTGCATAGTTGATAACCACCTTGAGCACAGCCAAGCCCCGTCAGCTGAGTGTGTAATGTAGACAGCTTGTTAATGCCTTTGTGACCAGTGTAATGGGGCGATGGGCTAGCAATAAACAATTTTGCTGTACAGCAGAGTTTTGGTGAAACTTCGTTCTGGAAACGTCCAAGGATATTCTTTTCCTAGCGGCGGAAATCGGATATTTCTGCACCTCCATTGCTTTGTCGTTTCAATCAGGTTCAGGCCACACCAATTGTGCTCCAGCAAAACGAGGATTGGCCAAGTTCCGTATCTCGAATTTGTAGTTTTGGGGCTGTACAGTTCCCCCCACTACCCTTGTTGCCCGAGTCAGTCAGGTCTCGGTTCTCTCACAGAAGCTTCCCGCATCACTTCTGTTTCTAGCACGGGCAACCGCACCATGTTTCTAGCACGGGCAACCGCACCCCGTTTTGAAGCACATGGTGTGCACTGTTTCCATTCAAGACAATGGCATTTATGAGCTTGCCTGGCGTGACAAACCCCATTTGCCCGTCTAACCTCGCCTCCAACCACTTCGCCAGGAGTTTGTGCGAAAGAAGGCATCAACGCCGTCGGAGTCGCAACGAACCCACGGGCTGGTTTGTGGGCTGTGTTACCCTGCTTTATGATTCTGACAAATTTCGAAGACATCGCAAAAAAATCAAGGGGGTACCAGCTGTTCATAATCGAACAAATCTAGCCCCCCCTTCCGCCATCCCACCATCCCGCGTATGACAAAAAGGGTAACCCAAAAGCAACACTTACAATCCCATATGCCCGTGGCGAGGTCTGCAAAATGAAAGTGGCGTTATTACACTGCCTCGGGCCACAAGGGTACTCGTTCCCCATCCCGATCGCCTTTGGGGTAAAACCGGTAACTCTTGTGTACATTCTGGAATCGTCCACATTCTTTCAAATATTCCCACGCTTTGTGCTCAACCCTTGCTCTTCTCACGACACTTCGCTTGAGAGGGTATTCACCCCCCGAAAGCAACTCCTGAAGACCAGATTCGGATACCCCTCGAAAACAGTTTGAGCTTGGGTTTCTAGACAAAACGTTTACTGATCGATTTAGTGTTTTTCGAGTCAGTAAACCCGACGTTAGCTTAGGCAGTGCTAAAACTTTTTGCCCAAATGGGGTCTGCCGAACTTAGGCCGTAGGAATAAGGGAGAACTGTTTACGCACTCAGAAATGGTAAGGGTGGAAACAAAAAATATGCTTCCGCCCAATTTCAGGGTGTAACATTACCGCGGTCTAAATGTACCCAGTTTTCACAAACGGGTGTAAGCAAGGTGAAACCTGTATGTGGAAAATGGTAGCCCTAACATTTTCGGCCTGGTTTGTGATATGGCACGTGGAGCCAGAGTACACCTAGCTGGCGGTAAGTTCAAACCCAGTATTTTCACAGGGGGTGCCGTCGAGAGGCTATTCACCCCCTAAAAACAGCCCCTGAATACCAGATCCGGGTACCCTTGAAAAACGAATTGAACTTGGGTCGCTACACGAAACGTTTCCTGCTCAATTTAGTGTTTCTCGGGTCAGGGAACCCGATGTCAGCTGAGGCAGCGCTCTAAGTCCCCCCCCCCCCCCCCCCCGTGAAGTCTGCCGCGTTTAGGCTGTAGGAACAAGGGAGTATAGGTCATATTCCCTTGAGACCCGCGGCTTGACTTGGGACATTTCCCTTACATGTAATAATGGTGCTATGTTAAGGGGAGACGGGACTATACAGTTTAGAAGGGTTTTTAAGCATTGGATTTTATGGATTGTTCATGGTCGGCGGTGTTGGCGTATGTTGCGATCATGAGTTACACACCTGGTTGCATGTGCGTCTTCTCAAGGTTTATGTTTTCTCATAAAATTCATCGCGCTCTACTACGAACAAGGACGACACGGTTATATTTACGTTTCTATCTAGACAGAAATTGACGAGGAATGTAACTAGACTTTTTTTGTGCAACTTGGTCATGCTACGCAACTGGAAACAACACGCTTCTGACTACAATCAGGTGACAATACAGACGTTCTACTATAGAGATATTTTGAAAGGATTTTGTGCGCCAAACGTGGAGGCCTATAGCTGACTGGGCTAGTGGTGTACTAAATATCCTCCCAATCGTATGGATCTGGCACTACGCATTGGTTGGCGAATCTGACACAAACTAATAGTTTTAGCTCGCCCACCATTGAAACTCGTCGTTTCAAATCGCACAAACATGCTGATTGGCTGTCGGAAATATTCCATGAATTGACCGTAATGACAACTGTTGATATGACATGAGTATACGGAAGGAGCGGTCTATAAGGATATATTATTTATAGAGTACAACGTTGCATCAAAGGCATATGTATAGTACTGTCTACACACTCAGAAATGGTCAGGGTGGAGACTTAAATTATGCTGCCGCTTAGTTTCAGGGTAAACATTACTGCGGGTTAAGTGTATCGTATGGGTTGCTTGACATAATGGCACTGGGTTGCACTTTCAGCCACATCACCGAACGAGGTCGGCTGCTTTGTTTCACACTCCGAGCAAGTGGTGGGGCTGGCGCGAAAGACAAAAAGGGGTCACATGCGACTTCTGGAACCCACCTCCAGCGCATGCCAGCGAGGCTACGGACGTGAGGGAAGGATGCGGCGCGACGCAATGATTTCCTGGTGATGGACGTCAGCTGCCCAGCCCGCAAGATCCACTGTCAGCGACTACAGTCCATAACCTCCATCTGACATAAAATGTATCCCCCGCCATTTTCTCATCTCGCTGTAACTTGTCGTGTTTTGCGCTGTAGCTTGTCGTTTGCGCAACTGGGACTTGTCGTATGATTTACTGTAGCTCGTCGTTTGCGCATGTGTAGCACGGCTCGAGAAGGTGCTGGGTGGGAAAATGACGCGGGATAGGTGTATCGGTTTTGTTTGTTTTCGTGTCCGGTTGAATCCAAATTCTCACCCACCTGCCCGTCCCTCCTGCAACATTGATTCGGTGGCTCCACTTGGCTGCTGCGCCTTTCCTCCATCCCCCCTGCCAAGGGGCAAGTTGCGCTTCCCCTTTCCGGAATTTCCAGACATTTCTTCTGCTTTTGTTCCCCCGGTTCCCCTCTGTTTCTCTCACTAGGACTTTCCCAGTTCCAGTAACCCCCGCCTTCAGCCCTGTCCGCGTTCCCCCCAATCCACCCCCCCTCCGCCTTCCCTCTGTGCGTCCCGCCTTCAGCCCTGTCCGCAGATTTTCCCCTTCCAGACTCCTGGACACTCACTTGGCCCAGCCTTCCCCGCTCACTTGGCTCCGCCTTTTCTCTCTGTTCAGCCCTTCTCATCACCAGCCCCTCCCGCACATTTGGAACCGAAGTCACAGCCGCCAATCACTCGTGAAGCGTTCTTACACGCCTCATCGCACGTATTTGACACACACCCCACGAGCGGGATTATAGTCAGTTGGAGCAACCCCACCTTTCATAACGACTCTGCTCTATTTTCGCGCCTCTCATTCCTTCCTTTCTCCCACATGGCACGCTTCAGGCAGGCCAGTGCCTGATCTGACGCCTCGCCCTCGACCACTGCTGATAACAGGAGCCACAGCTTCTGTTGATCAGAAATATAGTCGCGTTTTCGCTGTGGCTTGTCCGCAGTGCGTTTCCCCCTTTTTCGCGAGTCTACATTCTCCAACTACCGATCATTCTCAACAACAGTACACCTCAATCCCGTGCATCGTTTCGCGTTCCGGCTAACACTACTCCTCAGGTCCAGAACCGCGTCTTAGTTCGCTTTCCTACATGTGTTATTACAAAATGGCGGCTTCGGCCTTTACCGCAAGGAGCCCGCATCCCGCGCACACCCTCCTCGGCGCCGCCACCGCCCGCTACGACGACCCGTTCGATTCCAGCCCAAAGTCGCTCTGCGACTCGTGCAGCGTCTTCCCCGATTCGCCGGCGACGCTGGCGTCGCCGTCCTTCCCGAGCCGCCATCATTCGTTCGTGGCGCCGCGTTTCAGTCGGAGCCCGAGTAGTAGCGAGGAGGGGAGCGAGTTTTCGTCTGAAGACGACGCGCCCGACTCCAATCCGGCTGTCGCCGCGCTGTCGCCGACGCAACAGGCGACGTCGCCGATGTTTTCGCCGACGCTGGAGGCGACGTCGCCATCGCTGCAGGCGATGCGGCACAGCGTGGAGGACATGGAGATCCGCGCGCTCGAGGGGAAGCTCGCGCTGCTCGCGACGCAGCGCCAGCTCAGCGCCGTGCGCTGCGAAAACTTCATCCACATGATCGAGTCGTCCATTGGCGGCGGCGACGGCGACGAAGGCGGGGCTCCTTCCGCCGCTAGCAGCGGCGGGGGCGGCGGTGCCGTTATCCGCGGTGGCAGCGGGGAGCTTCATTCGTCGGCGGGTTCTACAAGGAGAGATTCTGCTACACACGCCATTAGAGATAGTTATTGTAACGAGGTGGACCAAGAAGATGACGGAAACGAGGAGGACGACGAAGCCGACGAGCCGCCGTCGCCGCTTCAGCGCCGAGTTTCCCGGCGACGGTCCAAGGAGGTATTGGAGCTGACTTGTAACGACGTGGAAGACGACGGGAATGAGGAGGACGACGAAGCGGACGAGCCGCCGCCGCCTCAGCGCCGCGTTTCACGGCGACGATCGTTGGAGCTGACGTCATTCTCGGTCAAGGAGCGCTCGTTGGAGTCGACGCCGCTTTTCAGCTCCGGTCGATTTCTCTCGCGGTCGTTCTCGTCGCGCGCCTTGGATCTGTCGCCGTCACCAGTCGCACACGTCGCACGTGTGCACAGCCATGGTCCGAGCTCCTCGCCCTCCGTTCGCACGTCGCACACTCGCTCGCCGCGCGGCAGTCTCGCGGCGTCGCACAGTCACGCTCACTCCCACATGCGCGCGCAAGCGTCGCGCGATCTAAGCTTCTACGACACGCACGCTCCTCTCCCCCGCGCTCCCGCCACTCACGTTGCGCATCACCCGCCCATCTCGCGCGCGAAGACAACCCCTGTTTCCAGTCGCCATCATTCCGCCACCTTCCTCGTGCCCGCCAGCCCTACTAGCGGCGGAGCCTCGGGGGGGGCGTTTTCCGCGGAGTTGCGGCTTTCCGCGGGGCCGCTTTCCGCTAGGTTGGGTCCGCGCGGAGACTTCAGCTGGGATTTGGGGTTTAGTCATCGTTCGCTTGGCGAAAGCCCTAGTGGTGGTTACGGTGGAGCATCATCGTCGTCAATCCTTCGCGGCAAAGCCAAGTGCAAGTCGGCGCGCTTCAGTAGCACTTGCGCCCACTCAATGTCGTCGCGCCGCTCGCTGCACCGATTGGGCAGCTGGGCACATCTTGACGACGAGCAGGTGTTTTCCCCATCTAACGGTTTCCGATCACCCAGCGGTTGATTGGACGGCCTGGATTAACCTACAAGAAGCTGTACCTTGACGAGGTTGGGGTGTTTCCCCCATCTGAAGGCTCCGATCATCCTGTTACAGATCTGACGGCCATAATCATTTCAAGACATTCATCTCAAGACAACCATAGAAGTAAGGGATAAGGACAAGGGGCCGTATCTACAAAGAGGAATATCAAAAGGCTATCAGGTACCGTATTAGCCATTTTTCCTGCAATGTTTCGCCCTAGAGGCAAGGCATTGTCCAGGATTAGGAAGTTAGGACAAGGGCTAGGGTAAGATCATCTACGGTACCTATGTATGCCCCAAATTTTCTTGTATTTTCCAACTCCTAGTGAGTTGAGCCTTTAGTGGAACTTTCTGTCCTTGTTACACTTCCTTTGGTTGGGTTGGGAGCAGGGCTGTAGATTGGTTTTTTTTGAAACGTCAGCCCTGGTTTGGTGGCTGAGGTCCCCCGAAAACAGCCCTGAAATTGTCAAACATATCTTAGTATTTTGTAATAGAGTATATAGGGTTGTGCCTTAGAGAGTACGATCCACTAGATTATATTATATTGAATCCCACCTTTCTAGTCATTCGTTAACTTTGATATGGTATCTTGAGTAGGTTAGTGTCACGAGACTAGGTACCGTATTCCCCCGTATATAACACTCGTCGAAATAGTCACTCCATGGGTGCAGGGTCCACGATTGCCCCCAGCCACTTTCTAAGTGATCAGACGGCTTCTTCAAAGATTTCTGATTTGTTACACGAACATGCAATAATTTTCTAAATATATAGAATATTGTTAAACATAACTTATGCAGTTACTGTAGACTATATGTGTTTGTGCCTTAGTGGGTACAGCTCACCAATCTATATTGCCTTGTATCTCCCCATTCTAGTCATTCTTCATTCTGATATGGTATCAGAGTAGGTTATGTTGTCAAACATGTTTATTGATCATGTTTGTATAGACTGTATAGAGTAACCTCCTAGAGGGTACAACATTTAGGTATATGTGCATGTACTCTCTAACTCTATCATCATTCAATTCTAGTTTTGAGATGGTATCAGAGCGTAGGTTTCGACCCCCCCCCCCCACCTACCGCTTCCGCTCCTCCCGTCGCGTCTCCTAGCCTAGCCTCGCCCCTCCTGAGCCCAGTCGCGACTCCCCCCCCTAGCCCCGTTGTGCTCCTCTCAGGCCTCGTTGCGCCCCTTCCAGGGCGTCGTAGCGCCCCTCCAGGCCCTGTCGCGCCCCCTTCCAGGGCTTCGTAGCGCCCCTCCAGGCCCCCGTCGCGCCCCTCCTGGGCTCTGTAGCGCCCCTCCAGGGCCCCGTCGCGCCCCTCCTGGGCCTCGTCGCGCCCCTCCTGGGCCCCTTAGCGCCCCTCCTGGGCCCTGTCGTGCCCCTCTCAGGCCCCGTCGCGCTCCTCCCAGGCCCCGTCGCGCCCCTTCCAGGGCTTCGTAGCGCCCCTCCAGGCCCCGTCGCGCCCCTTCCAGGGCTTCGTAGCGCCCCTTCTGGGCTTTGTCGCGCCCCTCCTGGGCTTGGTAGCGCCCCTCCCAGGCCCCCGTCGCGCCCCTCCCTGGGCCCCTTAGCGCCCCTCCTGGGCCCTGCCGCGCTCCTCCCTGGGCCCCGTAGCGCCCCTCCTGGGCCCCGTCACACCTGCTCGGCCCCGTCGCCCCAGCTCGGCCCCGTCGCAGCCGCTCGGCCCCGTGGCGCCCGCCCGGCCCCTGTCGCCGCCGCCCGGCCCCTGTCGCACCCGCCCGGCCCCGTCACGCCCGCCCGGCCCCGTCGCCCTCGCCCGGCCCTGCTGTGTCCTGCCCGGCCCCGTCGCTGCCGCCCGGCCCCGTCGCAGCCGCCCGGCCCCGTCGCAGCCGCCCGGCCCCGTCGCAGCCGCCCGGCCCCGTCGCGTCTGCCTGGCCCCTCGTCGCGCCTGCCCGGCCCCGTCGCGCCAGCCCGGCCCCGTCGCGCCTGCCCGGTCCCGTCGCGCCTGCCTTTGCACCCTCCTGGTACTGTCCCCCGTTCCTCGCGCCGCCTTTGCACCCTCCTGCACTTCCCTGCCCCGCCTTGCACCGCATTGCACCTCACTGGACCGCACTGCACCGCACTGGACCGCACTGCACCGCACTGCACCGCACTGCACCGCACTGGACCGCACTGCACCGCACTGCATCGCACTGCACCGCATTGCACCGCCCTGCACCGCACTGCACAGCACTACACCGCACTCCACCGTCCTACACTGCCCCTGATGGCTGCTGAGCTTCGTTTTGATGCTGAGGGTCAGCCTCTGGAGTTCGAGGCGTGGTTGGCTGACCTTCGCCGCCACCTCACTGGTCAGCGGCAGGACGGCCACCCGCTTTCTGCCCACCTAGACGGTATGCTCCCCTGCCCTGACCCCCCTGCTGTGCTGCCCGCTGATCCCACGCCCGCTGAGCGCGAGTCCACTGCCGCCGCTGCCCTTGCCCGCTCTGTCTGGCTTTCCCGCGATGCCCTTGCTCAGCTCGCCATTAGCAATGCCCTCCCCCCCCCTGAGCGCCCTCGCTTTAGAACCATTACTACCGCCCAGGCCTACCTCGATGCTGTCATCAAGCGCTATTCTACCCCTCCTGCTGCCTCAGTGGGTCGCCTGATCCTCCCCCTGCTCTTTCCTGACCTTGCGTCTTTCCCCACTGTCGCTGACCTCGCTGCCCACCTGCGCTCGATAGATGAGACCTGGCGCGCTGCCTGCACTGATGCACAGCTTAGAGTCCACCAGCCTCCCATGACCTCTACCCTCTACCTCCTTGCCACCCGCCTCCCTGACCGCCTTGCCGCCGCCCGCGACCAGTTCCTTAGCATCCACCCCGCTGCGCTCACCCTCACCGACTTTGTTGACACCCTGACTGTTATAGAGACTCGTCACCGCTCCATCGCTCAGGCGAGCGGTACAGTACCGGTCCCTATCTTTCAGGGTTGTGCCCCCGCTCAGTGTACCTTCTCCGACGGCTCTGTCGCCGTGGCTGAGACTGCTGCTGCAGTGCAGTCCCGCTCGGGGAAGGGCCGCCGCCCCAAGGTTGGGAACGGCGGAGGCGGCGGGGGTGCGGGTGGGGGTGGTGGTGGAGTCGGGTCGTCCGGTGCCGGTGCGGACGTGGGGACCCTGCCCAGTCAAGCTGCCCCGCTGCCTCCACAGTCGCAGCAGCAGCAGCAGCAGCAGTCGCCGCAGCTGCAGCCTCCGCAGCAGCCGCAGCAGCCGCCGCAGACGAGGCAGGCGAGTGCTCTCCCGCCTGGGTGGCCTGGAGCTGGTGGTGGTCGTGCGCGTGGTGGTGCGCCGGGTGGTGGTTCTGGAGGCGGGCGCTGTCAGTACCAGATCCAGACCGGTCCTCGCCGCGGCTTCGTTTGCGGTAAGATCGGTCATTCCACTCCTCGCTGTTTTCGTCGTCTGGACGACCTGTTCCGTCAGCGCTTCGGCCCGGCGCCCGACCTCCCGGACTGGCACAGCTTGCTTAGGCGTAGCATTCAGATTTTTGACTTGGACATGGATGCCATTGTAGCAGCCTTGCATGTGATGTATGCTGATGACTCTAGTGTGCTTCCCTCTTATTACCCTGTGTTGCCTAGTGTAGATGTGCCTAGCGTAGACTCCCCTGCTGCGTCAGGCGTAGGATCTCCTGCTTTGCTTAGCCTCGGTGCTTCCACCGCTTCACTGCCGCCTCGCGCGACTGCTGCGCTTTCCTTCACCTTGGACTCTGGCGCCTCCCGGTGTTTCTTCCGCGACTCCACGACGCTGACGCCGCTGCCTGTTCCCGCTGCAGTTACTCTTGCTGACCCCTCCGGTGGTCCCGTCGTTGCCCGCAGTTCCACCTCCCTTCCCTGTCCGGCGGTTCCTTCAGGTTCGCTCACAGGTCTGCATATCCCCTCGTTCTCCAGGAACCTAGTTGGTGTCGGCTGCCTCCAGGACCTTGGCGTCACCACTACGTTCCCTGGTCACGAGCGGTATGCTGTCTGTACCGAGGCCGCCACTGGTGCCCCCCTTACCACTTTCCCCCGGGACCCGGTGTCCGGCCTGTTCACACTTGACACCGCGACTTCCCCGGCTGGGTCTTCCCCCCAGGTCGCTGCGTCCACCCAGGTTGCTGCTGCGTGCTCCTGTCGGTCCCTCACTCACCCGACTCTCCTTTGGCACCACCGCCTTGGTCACCCTGCACTCCCGCGTCTGCGTCACATGTCCCAGCACGGTCTCGTCCTTGGTCTCCCCGGTTCGTTCCCCGAGTTTCCCTCCTCCCCCGCCCCCCCGTGCACGCCTTGTGTCGAGGGCCGGCTCCGCCGTGCCCCTCACTCCTCCTCGTTTCCCCCTACCACCGCACCACTGCAGACTCTGCACATGGACGTCTGGGGCCCAGCCCCGGTCCATGGGCCGCGTCGCGAGCGCTTCTTCCTAGTGCTTGTCGACGACTTCACGCGCTACACCACCGTCTTTCCCCTGGAGCGGAAGGCCGACGTGCCTGACGTTCTCATCCCCTGGCTTGTCTCTGCTCGTGTCCACCGCGGTCTCCCTGCCTTGCGCCTCCACTCCGACCGGGGTGGCGAGTTTGCCTCAGGTGTCCTTGGTCGCTTCTGTCGTGCGGAGGGCATCACCCAGACGTTTACCCTGCCGGACTCCCCGCAGCAGAATGGGGTCGCTGAGCGACGCATCGGTTTGGTCATGGAGGTGGCTCGCACCTCCATGATCCACGCCGGTGCACCCCATTTTCTGTGGCCGTTCGCCGTGCGCTACGCCGCTCACCAGCTTAACCTGTGGCCGCACCCCCAGCGGCCGCCGGTTTCGCCGACCCTTCTGTGGACCGGGTCCCCTGGTGACGCGTCTGCGTTCCACGTTTGGGGCTGCCTTGCTCACGTTCGTGCCTCTGGCACGGACAAGCTCACTGCCCGCACCCTCCCCTGCGTCTTCCTCGGTTTCCCTCTTGACGCGTCCGACTGGCACTTCTACCACCCGCCGTCTCACCGCTTCTTTCACTCTCGCGACGTCACCTTTGACGAGTCCGTCTCCTTCTACCGCTGCTTCCCCCACCGTGGTCCCCCGGTTACTCCCCCCCTGTTCCTGGTCCCTCCTTCCCCGGTGGTCCCTGCCCCTCCCCCCCCCCGCCCCCCCGTCCGGTCCCCTCTGGTGTGTCTCACGTCACCCCCCTCCCGTCGGTCGTCCCGGTCGACGAGTCTTCTGACTCTGGTAGTCCTCCGGCGCAGTCCTCGCCGTCTGTCCCTCCCCCGGTGTCTCCTCCTCCACCGCCTCCGCAGCCGCCGTCGCCGCAGCTGCTGCAGCCGTCGTCTCCACCGCCGCCGCCGTTGCAGCCGTCGTCTCCGCCGCCACCGCCGTCGCGGCCGTCGCTGCAGCCGCCGCCGCCGCCGCCGCCGTCGTCGCTGCCGCTGTTTGTGGACTCTGGGGGTGCTGGCGTTGAGGTGGGTACTAGTCCCGGGGCTCCTGTCGTGGCTTGTCCCGGCGGGCCTGGGGGTGGTACCGGTGCTGGCGGGGTTTCGGGCTCTGGGGGTGTCCCTTCTGGGGGTGCCGATGTGGAGGGTTCGGGAGGTAGCCGTCGCGCAGCTTGTGGCCCTGGCGTTGGTGTTGTGTCGCCGCAGCAGCAGTCCCCGCCGGTGTCCGCCCTCCGTCTGCTCGGCCTTCCGTCCCCTGACCCTGCGCCTGTGCCTCACCTGCCGTCTCCTCCTCTTCCCGTCTACGGCCCCGTGTTCCCTCCGCCGGACTCGTCCCCGGCTCGTTTTCCCCCTCGTTCCCCACCAGTGTCCCCCCCTCTGTCTCCTGACCCGACGCCTCCCTCTCACGTCTGGTCTCGCCGCCCCTCCCGTGCTCAACCTGTCTCCCCCGTCCCGCGCTCTCACCCTATGTTGCTTCGGTCCCACGCGTCTCGTCCTCCCCTCCTCCCGTCTCCTCCTCCGTCCTCTCTTGTCGTTGCGTCTCCTCCTCTGTCTGACTACTTTCGTGCCGCTCGTCCTCTTGTTCCTCGGGTCCTTGCCTCTCTGGTTACAGACCCGTCTGTTCCAGTGTCGAGTCTTGACGCCCTTGTCGCTGCGGTCGCTGACTTCGCCTCTACCCGCCGCCTTGACTACGCTACCGCTCTGGTCTCTGACCCTGCCTGTCCTCCGTCTGTCGGGGGTGCTCCTGCCCTCGGCAGTGACGTCCTGGAGGACCGCCAGTTTGAGCTTGCTTTCCTCTCCGAGGCTGCTCCCCATCTCTGTTCCATGCTGCTAGTCCCTGAGGGTGACCCAGACGCTTTTGACATCCCGACCCCTCGTACTTACGCTGAGGCGGTTTCGGGACCCTGGGCCTCTCAGTGGATAGCTGCCATGGAACAGGAGATGGCATCTTGGAGATCCACCGGCACCTTCGTCGACGCAGTTCCCCCACCTGGGGTGAACGTGGTCGATGGCCGTTGGCTCTTCAAGGTGAAGCGCCCTCCTGGAGAGCCGCCTGTGTTCAAGGCGCGCTACGTGGCTAGAGGCTTCAGTCAGCGCGAGGGGGTGGACTTCTTTCAGACTTTCGCTTCTACGCCGAAGATGACTACTCTTCGGGTTCTGTTACACGTAGCGGCTCAGCGTGACTACGAGCTTCACTCCCTCGACTTCTCCACTGCCTTCCTTCAGGGCAGCCTTCACGAGCAGGTCTACCTACGTCGTCCTCAGGGCTTTACTGGCACTTTCCCCCCTGGGACCCAGTGGCTTCTGCGGCGCCCAGTCTACGGCCTGCGCCAGGCCCCTCGTGAGTGGCACGACACGCTGCGTGCTACCCTTGCTGACCTGCAGTTCTTTCCGTCCTCTGCAGACCCCTCGCTCTTCGTTCGTGCTGGCCCGACTCCGTTCTACATCCTTGTCTACGTAGACGACTTGGTCTTTGCCACAGCAGACAGGGACGCACTGGCCTCCGTGAAGGCAGAGCTGCTGAGGAGACACACCTGCACTGACCTTGGAGAGCTGCGCCGTTACCTTGGCTTGCAGTTCTCCAGGGACAGAGCCGCGCGCACCATCACCCTGACTCAGTCACACTTGGTGCGCCAGGTCCTTCAGAGGTTCGGCCTTCAGTTCTCCTCCGCACAGCCCACCCCTCTTCCTCTGGACCACAGACTCTCTGCTCCAGTTCCTGAGGAGTCGGTAGATCCCAGTGGTCCTTACGCTGAGCTAGTGGGTTGCCTCATGTACCTGATGACTTGCACTCGCCCAGATCTCGCATACCCTCTCAGCATCCTGGCTCGTTTCGTGGCCACAGGCAGACACCGACCTCAGCACTGGTCTGCCGCTAAGAGGGTTTTGCGTTATCTTGCAAGTACTTCGGGCATGGGGTTAGTGCTAGGCGGACGCAGGCCAGTGGTCCTTACTGGACACACAGACGCTTCTTGGGCAGACGACGCCGAGACGCTCAGGTCTTCCCAGGGCTACTGCTTTAGCCTTGGCTCAGGTGCTGTCTCGTGGAGAGCTACCCGCTCCTCGTCTGTTGCCCAGTCCAGCTGTGAGGCTGAGATCTACGCCGGTGCCATGGCGGCACAGGAGCTCCGCTGGCTGACCTTCTTGCTCACAGACTTAGGTGAGCGGCCTAGCTCTGCCCCGGTCTTGTACGCTGACAACAGGGCCATGATCCTCCTGTGTCAGGAGCCTCGACTCGAGGGCAGAGCGAAGCACATCCAGCTGCGGTACTTCCTCCTGCGCGAGCTACAGCAGCGTCGCCAGGCTCGCGTAGTACACTTGGCCTCCGGTGCCAACACAGCTGATATCTTTACGAAGGCGCTTGCGCCTAAAGATCATCAGCGGCACTGTGTACAGCTTGGTCTGGTTCCTGTAGTCCCTCACTTACTCGGGCCTTGACTTTGTACTGTCCTATATATATATGTGTACACTCAGACTGGACTTGTGTCCTCTCACAGTGGTTGGACTAGTAGTGCCGCCCTGTACTTGTTCTTGTCTTGTCTGTACTCCTTCTGACTGGTCTTTTAGACCCTTGTCTCAGAGGCTGGACTAGTAGTGCCGCCCTGAGCTGCTTGTCTAGGACATTCCCCTATGCAGTCCAGGGGGTGTGTCAAACATGTTTATTGATCATGTTTGTATAGACTGTATAGGGTAACCTCCTAGAGGGTACAACATTTAGGTATATGTGCATGTACTCTCTAACTCTATCATCATTCAATTCTAGTTTTGAGATATGTCCCCCCCCCTAGCCCGCCCACTCTTCCGCCCCTAGGCCCTAGCCGACGTCTTGCCCCCAGGCCTGATTTTATCAGACTATTTTAGTCTGATTGTCTGAAATTTCAGACCCATTTTTTTGCCAATCCTGATTTTTCAGACTTGGGCTTTTCTGGATACTAAACCCTTCAGACTTGTAAGATTTTGGATCCTGAACTTTTCAGAGTAGTCGTTGTGCGGATACTCAGGTTTCAGAGTACATCGCGTATGGACTCTGAATGCGACATCCATGCACCTTGTACTTTCCACGAGATTTCCTCTACTACGTCATATGTTGCCTTCCATCATTTCACCCCCGCACGTCTCACGTGAAGTATCTGCACTTGGCAGGATTCCCGCCGCTTCTGTGACTGTGATGCTGCCTCAACAGGGACTTTGCCGCTCAGCGCGTCATGCTTCCTGCCACGCGTGCGACCTCTACGTGGGTGTGTTGGAAGCCATCAAGGGCTGGTAACGCGGGATTCTTGCCCTCGCTGGCATGTGCAAAACTTTCCGACCGACCGTGATTGGCGACAGTCCATGCCAACACATGGTTCGTTCGTAACGTCAGCTCATGTTTGGCATGGCGGCGCGGGTTTGGAAGGGGCTGCCATCCAGAAGCTGACGACGACGGTTAACCCAGAAACACGCGCCTCGGGCTTGATGGTGCCCTTCTTCTTCGTCCCTCTCATCCCTCCCCCTCCTCTCAGGCGCACTCAGGCTTTTACACGGGGTTTGTAAATCTTACTCCTCAATTCGTATTTCGTTGTTGTCGTCCTCACGTAGGTTCTCGTTTGTCGACCCCGTCAACAGCCATGACGGGGACTCCTGCAGAAGAAGACGATGAGCCCAGCGCCGATGAACCACCTCATAGTAACGAGCCTGCAGAGGTTCGTCGCTCTGCGATAGACATACTGCGGTCGTTAGGTTCTCCTCCCGTCGTTGCTGTTGTGGTTTCCTCCGCAGCGGAGGAAACCCAGCCTGCTCTAAACCCACCCCTGTCCGCGCCCTTCGTGCCACCACCATATGTCCCTCCGCCTGCCGTCGCCTCATCCAGCAGAGGCCCGACTCTGCCCGTTAACTGCGTCACCGCCACCACAGTCCGCTACAGCGTGCCCTGCGCGTCCACGATTTCGTCTGCGAAGAAACAACGGACGGGCAAGTACACCCAGTCTCAAATCATGATCGGAGGTAGGCTCCGCCGCCCGTCCACGCCGCCATCACCTAGTGCAGTCCCTGCCGTCGTTGAACCACCACCGCCAAAGCTGAGTAAGAAGGAATTGATAGAGCAAAAATACCTCGTTGCTGAAGCAAAGTACAAAACTTCATGGCTGCCTTTCTTTCCATGGCTAGTGCTGACCAAAACAAAAGACGGCCACCCTTCTCTCAAGTGCAGTGTGTGCATGACGTTTGGCAAGGAGACCACCAAGTACAGCTCTTCGGGCGATGGTGGCCGAGACCTGCAGACACAGACCATGCGCATACACGAACACTCATCTGCACACAAGGAAGCTGTGGATGCCCAGCTGAAGATTGCCGACGACATCGCCGATGGGCAGAAGACGATGGACGACTATTTGTCGTCGGATGTCGAGGGGAGGCGGGTCGTGCGACTGCTCCGCGCTGTTGAGTTTCTCTGTAAGGTCGATGCTCCCATCAGCATGTTTCCTCGGCTATGTCGCTTTATGGCTGAGCAGGACACCCCGGACCTACCGCTCCAGTCTTACGGTGTTTACCTCACTCGGTAAGTACCGGCGAGTACATTCCATTAGTCTTCTCCGTTGGATTATTTTAACAATTACTCTCTCTTCTGCGTGCAGGTACGGCTTTCAACAGATGGTCCACTGCTTGGCGACTCTTCTTCAACGGACCCAGATGCAGCACATTCAATCGTCCCCGTTCCTCGGCATCAGTTGCGACGAGAGCACTGATCGTACCAGAGGGAAGCACCTGATAGTGTACCTCACGTTCCTGCGCCATCGCCGCGTCGTCACCGAGTTTTTCTCGTTGCTCACCGTCGAGAAGTGCGACGCCACATCCCTGCTCTCCGTGCTTCTCACTCATCTTCAAGGCGCCGGCATCGAACTCAACCGCATCGCGGGAATCAGCACCGATGGCGCTTCCGTCATGGTTGGGCGCGAGAACGGTCTCGTGGCGCGGCTCTGCGAGCACATCCCTCACCTTGTGTCGTCCCACTGCATCGCCCACAGGTATAAACTCGTTATGTTATGTTGTCGCTTTTTCTTTTATTCGTTTACTAATCTTTTTACATGGACTGTGCGCAGGGAAGCTCTGGCTGTGAAGGACGCCGCATCTGCCTGTCCAGACTTGGACATGGTCGACAAGGTTATCCAATCTCTGGCCGATCTCCTCGGCCGTTCAAGCGTGTGGAGCCAGCGGTTCAAGTACCTGCAGCGTGTCATCCACAAGACCAACCTTGAAGTTCAAGGAATCTACGCGATTCGGTGGCTGTCTAGGGGCGAGGCAGTCAGACGCCTCTGTAAGGTCCTTGGTGCGGCCATCATTTTACTGGACGAGTATAACCATGAGCTGTACGAGGTTGTCATCTCATACAAGTTTCAGTTTTGTCTCTTCTTCCTGGCGGACGTCCTCGCCATCATGAACGAGCTCAACCTCAAGTTTCAGAAGCGAGAGGTGAGCCCTTGCATGTGAGCTTGTGGTATGTTCTTTCACAATCAGCACTAACATTCTCATGTTTCCACCACCCCCCCCCCCCCCCTTCCCCGCCCGACCGCAGGTGGATGTTACCGAGATAACACAGGACGTCGACGAGGCGGTGGGGGATCTTCGGCACCGCTACTTGGAGTGCGGCGGGGTTTTCGGTGCGGTCGTAAGCGGCACGTGGCTCTCGGCTTTCTTAATTGTGTACGGGCGAGGGGGGGCGAAGAGAGTGAAGGTGCGCGGCGTCGACAAGGACGGGCAGCCGGTGACGCACATGTACCAGATGCACGAGCGGCAGATCAAGGGGCACGTCTACTAGAGCAACTACCGGGACTGCGAATAGTTGTGCGCGAAATTCGCGAGGGGGAGCGTGACGAAACTGCTGGAGCGGCTGGATGACCTGTCGAAGCTCGGGCCGACGAAGCTGTTTCGGGCGGGCAAGTGGCCACGGCATCGGATGGTGAGGGAGAAGGAGACGAGAGAGTATCTCCATGGCTGCAGTGCTATCTTCGACGACAAGCTCCCCGGGTTCGATTTGAAGGAGGCGGAAAAGGAGCTGGCAACTTGGGCCCCGATCATGCAGAACCACCACAACGAGGAGGGCTTCTACCAGAGCCTCACAAACTACCTTGGCAACACAGAGTCAAGCAGGTAAGTCGAGTCTCCAAAGCACGCTGCTGTGTCTGCCTGTGTATAATTGTTTTTGCCAGTTTGACCACGCTAACTATCTATGTTTGTATCAACTTCTATTGTTCCTTTCCCACCATGCTTGTAGTTTATAATTGATTCTATTGTTCCACGCCTCTTGTGTGTGGTTGTTCCATAAACAGGCGCTGGCCCAACCTCATGCTTCTCTGGCAAGCATGCGCGGTGTTACCACTCTCAACTGTGGAGTGCGAGCGTGGTTTTTCCAGGCAGAACGTGATCAAGTCTTGGGTCCGTGGTGCTCTGTGCAATGCCCGCCTGGGTGAGCTGATGATGATTTCGCTGCTGAGATACGACATCAACTGGCAGGAGGCGCTGGAGCTGTGGCACGCAAAGAAGAGAAGACCAGCGAAGTCGGTGGTGTTCGCATCACAAGAGAGGAAGCGCAAAGGCAAGGCTCTGCTGGAAGAGGCAGAGCAGGAACCTCCAGTGCCAGACTATTTAGGAGAGGATTGGAATGAGGAGGAGGAGGAGGGGGAGAGGGATGGTGGAGGTGTAGTAGCTATAGAAGACAACCCCTTTCTGTCGGATGATGGGGCGGAGGATGTTGTCGCTGTGGATGTGCCAGAATTCTAGCTAGGCTAGGAAATTAGACTAGGTGTAGGTTAACTGCCCGAATGTTATAAAATAATGGTGACCTAATGGTAAAATCACGACTCTGATTCATACTTGCGAACCCTGAAGAAATCAGACTTGAGAGTCACTCGATCCTGAGAAATCAGACTACCATGAAATCTGAAACCTGACTACTCAGACTTGGGAAAAAAATTTGGGGCTAAAATCAGAGTGGGTTTTTTTGAAACGTCAGCCCTGCTTGCCCCGCTCCTAGCCGGCCCCCCTGGCCGTCGCGCCCGACCTTAGCCGGCCCCCTGGCCGTCGAGCTCGTCCCTAGCCGCCCCCCTGACCATCGCGCCCGTCCCTAGCCGGCCCCCTGGCCGTCGCGCCCGTCCCTAGCTGGCCCCCTGGCCGTCGCGCCCGTCCTCAGCTGCCCCCCTGGCCGTTCGCCCCCGTCCCTAGTCGGCCCCCTGGCTTTCGCGCCCGACCTTAGCCGGCCCCCTGGCCGCCGCGCCCGTCCCTAGCCGACCCCCTGACCGTCGCGCCCGTCCCTAGCCAGCCCCCCTAGCCGTCGCGCCCGTCCCTAGCTGGCCCTCTGGCCGTTCGCGCCCGTCCCTAGCCGGCCCCCTGGCCGTCGCGCCCGCCCCTAGCTCGCCCCCTGGCCGTTCGCGCCCGCCCCTAGCTGGCCCCCTGGCCGTCGCGCCCACTTCTAGCCGCCCCCCCTGGCCGTCGAGCTCCTCCTAGCCGGCGCCCTAGCCGTTTCGCGCCCGCTTCTAGCCGGCCCCCTGGCCGTTTGCGCCCGCCCCTAGCCGACTCCCTCGCCGTCGCGGCCGCCCCTCGCCGTCGCGGCTGCCTCTAGCCGTCGTCGCGGCCGTTTCCCGCCGTCCCACGGCCGCCCCTAGCCGTCGCGCCCGCCCCTAGCCGCCATCGCGGCTATTCCTAGCCGCCGTCGCGCCTGCTCCTAGCCGTCGCGGCCGCCCCTAGCTGCCGTCGCGGCCGTTTCCAGCCGGCTCACGGCCGCCCTTCGCCGTCGCGGCCGCCCCTAGCCGACGTCGCTGCCGTCTCCAGCCGCCCCACGGTCGCTCCTGCCGTCGCGGCCGCCCCTAGCCGCCATCGCGGCTGTCCCTGGCCGCTGTCGCGGCCGGCTCTCCTCGCCGATGCGCCAGATCCTAGCCCGGCCCCGTTGCCGCCGTTTGCTGGCCCCCTCGCGTTCGTCGCCCGCCGGCCCGCCCCTGCATTCGCGTCGTCGCCAGCCCGCAGCCGCCTCGGGTTCTGCCCGGTCTTCCCGATCAGCACCGCCCTGCGAACCCCCCGGTACCGTAATGCACAGCTTTGTACCACACAACACCGCTTTGCACCGAACTGTACCGCACTGCACCGCACTGTACTGCACTGCACCGCATTGCACCGCACTGTCCCGCACTGCACCGCACTGCCCCGCACTGTGCCGCACTGCGTTGCACTGCACGTCCTGCACCACTCTATACTGCCCTCTATTGTCACTGATGGCAGAGGTGCTTCGCTTTGACGCTGAGGGCCAGCCGATTGAGTTTGATGCGTGGCTTGCTGACCTCCGTCGCCACCTCACTGGTCAGCGGCAGGATGGCCACTCGCTGTCTGTCCATCTTGACGGTACCCTCCCCTGCCCTGACCCCCCCGCTGCACTGTCTACTGACCCCTCGTCTGCTGAGCGTGAGTCCGCTGCGGCCGCTGCCCTTGCTCGCTCTGTCTGGCTCTCCCGTGACGCTGTCGCACAGCTTGCCATTAGCAATGCCCCCCCCCTGTCCGAGCGACCTCGCTTCAGGTCTATCACCACTGCCCACGCTTTCCTAGATGCTGTTGTCCAGCGCTATTCTACCCCGCCTGCTGCCTTGGTAGGTCGTATGATCCTGCCCATGCTCTTCCCTGACCTCGCGTCGTTCCCCACTGTCGCTGACCTGGCCGCTCACCTGCGCACTATAGATGAGACCTGGCGTGCTGCCTGCACTGCCACACAGCTTCTAGCCCACCAGCCGCCCCTCACCTCTACTCTCTACTTGCTAGCCACCCGCCTCCCTGACCGTCTTGCCATTGCCCGTGACCACTTCCTTAGTGTCCACCCCGCAGACCTCACCCTCACTTACATTGTTGACACCTTGTCCGCTATAGAGGCCCGCCACCGCTCTATCGCTCAGACCAGCGGTACTGTGCCGGTCCCTATCTTTCAGGGTTGTGCCCCTGCTCAGTGCACCTTCTCCGACGGTTCTGCTGCTGTGGCTGAGACTGCCGCTGCAGCAGAGGTCCATCCGGGGAAGGGTCGCCGCCCCAAGACTGGGCGTGGCGGCGGGGGTGGGGGTGCAGGTGTAGGTGGTGCTGGAGCTGGGTCTCCTGGTGGTGGTGCGGATGAGAGGACCCTGACAGGTGCAGCCGAGCAGCTGTCTCAGCAGCCGCCGGTGTTGCAGCCGGACTCGCAGCAGCCGCAGCAGTCACAGCAGCAGCAGCAGCAGAGACGGGCCAGTGGGCTCCCGCCCGGGTGGCTTGGCGCTGGTGGTAGCGCCGGACGTAGTGGTGGTGCGCGTGGTGGGCTGCCGGGTGGTGGTTCGGGTGACGTGCGCTGTCAGCACCTGCTCCAGACCGGTCCTCGCCGTGGCTTCATTTGCGGTAAGATCGGTCACATTTCCGTCCGCTGTTTCTGTCGCCTGGACGACCTGTTTCGTCAGCACTTCGGCCCGTCGCCCGAGCTCCCAGACTGGCACAGCTTGCTTCGTCGTAGGGTTCAGACTTTTTATCTGGACATGGATGCGATTGTTACTGCTCTGCATGTGATGTATGCTGATGACTCTAGTGTTCTTCCGTCTTATTACCCCTTGTTGCCTAGTGTAGGTGTGCCTTGCTTAGCCTCTCCTGCTGCGTCAGACGTAGGATCCCCTGCTTTGTTTAGCCTTGGTGCTTCCGTCGCTGCTTCGCCTCCGGCCGCCACTGCCGCGCTCTCCTTCACCCTCGATTTTGGCGCTTCCCGATGCTTCCTCCGCGACTCCACCACGTTGACACCGCTTCCTGTCCCTGCCGCAGTCTCTCTTGCTGACCCCTCCTCCGGCCCTGTAGTCGTCCGCAGTTCCACCACCCTCCCCTGCCCGGCGGTTCCTTCAGGCTCGCTCACAGGACTGCACATCCCCTCGATCTCCAGGAACTTAGTTGGTGTCGGCTGCCTTCAGGATCTTGGCGTCACCACTACGTTCCCTGGACACAAGCGGTATGCTGTCTGTACCGAGGCCGCCACTGGTGCCCCCTTATCCACGTTCCCCCGGGACCCGGTGTCCGGTCTTTTCACACTGGACACGGTGACCTCCCCGGCTCGGACCCCCCCTCAGGTGGCTGCGCCTCCCCCAGTTGCTGCTGCCTGCTCCTGTCGGTCTCTCACCCACCCGACTCTTATCTGGCACCACCGTCTAGGTCACCCTGCGCTCCCGCGTCTGCGTCACATGTCACAGCACGGTCTCGTCCTAGGCCTCCCCGGGTCGTTCCCTGAGTTTCCCTCCTCCCCAGCCCCACCTTGCACGCCCTGTGTCGAGGGCCGGCTCCGCCCGTGCCCCTCACTCCTCCTCGTTTCCCCCTATCGCAGCACCGCTACAGACTCTGCACATGGACGTCTGGGGCTCCGCCCCCGTCCATGGGCCGCGTCGAGAGCGCTACTTCCTAGTGCTTGTCGACGACTACACGCGCTACACTACGGTGTTTCCCCTGGAGCGGAAGGCCAACGTGCCTGACGTTCTCATCCCGTGGCTTGTCTCTGCGCGTGTCCACCGCGATCTCCCTGTCTTGCGTCCCCACTCCGACCGTGGTGGCGAGTTTGCCTCTGGTGTCCTTGGTCGTTTCTGTCGTGCGGAGGGCATCACCTAGACGCTCACCTTGTCGGACTCCCCGCAGCAGAATGGGGTCGCTGAGCGACGCATCGGTTTGGTCATGGAGGTGGCTCGTACCTCCATGGTCCATGCCGGTGCACCCCATTTTCTGTGGCCATTCGCCGTTTGCTACGCCGCTCACCAGCTTAACCTATGGCCGCACCCCCAGCAGCCTCAGGTTTCGCCGACCCTTCTTTGGTCTAGGTCCCCTGGTGACGCGTCTGCGTTTCACGTCTGGGGCTGCCTTGCTCACGTTCGTGCCTCTGGCACGGACGAGCTCACTGCGCGCACCCTTCCCTGTGTTTTCCTTGGTTTCCCCCTAGACGCATCTGACATGCACTTCTACCACCCGCCGTCTCACCGGTTCTTTCACTCCCGCGACGTCACCTTTGAGAGTCCGTCTCCTTCCGCCGCTTCCCCCACCGAGGTCCCCCGGTTACCCCCCCCTGTTCCTGGTCACCCCTTCCCCGGTTGTCGCCGCCCCTCCTCCCCCCCCTCCCCGTCATGCCCCCTTTGGTGTGTCCCACGTCACCCCACTTCCATCGGTTGTCCCGGTTGAGGAGTCTGCAGACTCTGGTGGTCCTGCGGTGCAGTCCTCACCTCTTGCCCCTTCTCAGGTGTCTCCTCCTCTGCCTCCTCCGCAGCCGCCGTCGCCACCGCTGTCGCAGCCGTCGTCCCCGTCGCCGCCGTCGCCGCAGCTGTCGTTGCAGCCGCCGCCGCCGCACCCGTCGCCGCCGCAGTTCGTTGCCTCTAGGGGTACTGGAGTTGGGGTGGGTACTAGTCCTGGGACTCCTGTCGTGGCTTGTCCCGGGGGGCCTGGGGGTGGTACCGGTGCTCGAGGGGTTCTGAGCTCTGGGGGTGTTTCTTCTGGGGGTGCTGGCGTGGAGTGTTCTGGAGGTCGCCGCCCGGCAGCTTGCGGTCCCGGTGTTGGTATCACACCGCCGCCGCAGCAGTCCCCGCCGGTGTCTGCTCTTCGCCTGCTCGGCCTTCCGTCCCCTGACCCCGTGCCCGTGCCTCCTCCTCCTCCTATCTCCAGCCCTGTGTTCCCTCCTCCGGACGCGTCTCCGGCCCGTTTCCCCCCTCGTTCCCCTCCTGTGTCCCCTCCTCTGTCTCCTGACCCGACTCCCCCGTCTCACGTCTGGTCTCGCCGTCCCTCCCGTGCTCGACCTGTCTCCCCTGTCTCGCGCTCTCACCCTATGTTGCTTCATTCCCACGCGTCTCATCCTCCCCTTCTCCCGTCGTCCCCTCCGTCCTCCCTTGTCGTTGCTCCCCCCCCTCTGTCTAACTACCTGCGTGCCGCTTGTCCTCTTGTTCCTCGGGTCCTTGCCTCTCTCGTTACCGACCCGTCTGTTCAGGTTTCGAGCCTTGACGCCCTTGTCGCTGCGGTCGCTGACTTCGCCTCGACCCGCCGCCTTGACTACGCCACCACTCTGGTCTCTGACCCTGCCTGTCCTCCGTCTGTTGGGGGTGCTCCTGCCCTTGGCAGTGACGTCCTGGAGGACCGCCAGTACGAGCTTGCTTTCCTGTCCAAGGCTGCTCCCCATCTCTGTTCCATGCTTCTAGTCCCTGAGGGTGACCCGGACGCTTTCGACATCGCGACCCCTCGCACTTACGCTGAGGCGGTCTCGAGACCCTGGGCCTCTTAGTGGATAGCTTCCACGGAGCAAGAGATGGCATCTTGGAGATCCACCGGCACCTACGTCGACGCAGTTCCCCCACTTGGGGTGAACGTAGTCGATGGCTGCTGGCTCTTCAAGGTGAAGCGCCCTCCTGGAGATCCGCCTGTATTGAAGGTGCGCTATGTGGCTAGAGGTTTCAGTCAGCGTGAGGGGGTGGAGTTTTTCTAGACCTTCGCTCCGACCCCGAAGATGACTACTCTTCGGGTGCTGCTACACGTAGCAGCTCAGCGTGACTACGAGCTTCACTCCCTCGACTTCTCTACTGCCTTTCTTCAAGGCAGTCTACACGAGCAGGTCTACCTGCGCCGCCCTCAGGGCTTCACTTGTACCTTCCCTCCTGGGACCCAGTGGCTCCTGCGGCGCCCCGTCTACGGCCTGCGGAAGGCTCCCCGTGAGTGGCACGACACGTTGCGTGCTACGCTTGTTGACCTGCAGTTCTTTCCATCCTCTGCAGCCCCTCGCGCTTGTGCCTAAAGATTATCAGCGGCACTGTGTACAGCTAGGTCTCGTTCCTGTAGCCTCTCACTTGCTAGGGCCTTGACTTTGTACTGTCCTTTATAGATATATTTTGCCCTGACTGGCCTTATGGCCTCTCCCAGTGGCTAGACTAGTAGTGCCGCCCTGGCCTTGCTCTTGCCTTGTTCGTACTCCTTGTGACTGGTCTTTAGACCCTTGTCTCAGAGGGTGGACTAGTAGTGCCACCCTGAGCTGCTTCTTCCCTTGTTAGGCACTGCCCCTATATAGTCTAGGGGGTGTGTCAAACATAACTTATACAGTTACTGTAGACTATATGTGTTTGTGCCTTAGTGGGTACAGCTCACCAATCTATATTGCCTTGTATCTCCCCATTCTAGTCATTCTTCATTCTGATAAATGCTTAGTAGAAATTTTCTTAGCTTACTGATGCACAACATGTTGCACCTCCTAGCTTAACTACTCAGACAAGTCCTCTACAACCATGGTCATGCGCACATCCATATCTTCATCATCAGCACCAGTCTTCTTCCTCTTCTTCTTGTCATGCTTTCTCTTCTTGCGGGGGGGGTTGGGCATGACGACATGCTTCGCCTGACGTCGCGGAACTGGTGCTCGAAATCTCTCCATCACTTCTTCCCACTTCATAGGATACTCCAGCAGAGACACACACATGAGATCCGCAAGGCGGGTGTCACAGAGGTTAACCCGCAGCCAGGACTTGATAGTGTTCTGGCGGCTGAAGCCACGCTCGCACTCCACGGTGCTGAGCGGCAAGACAGCAACTGCTACCCACAGGCGCACGAGGTTGGGGTACGCCGTGCGCCAGTCCTCCAACCTAAGAATGTTCTTGAGGGAGTTGTGGAATGAGTGGTCTTTGTAGTGCTTGTTCATCATCCTAGTGAACCGCGGAAGCTCTCTTTCAGCCTTCAGCCAGTCGATTCCTGTGGGGCGAAATTGGTAGGGAAGCATTATAACATAACTTAGATCCTCCTACTGCGACATCCACATTCAATACATGCTGCAATACTATTACATTCACAATCAATGTACATAAACCAAAAAGAGACGCACCGGGCATGGCGCACTTCTCGGCACGGTAGAGGACCTTAAGCGAACCGAACCACTCTGCGCACAGCCACTCGCGTTTTGCGTGTGCGTCGGGGTATGCGTCGGGGAGGAATAGCTTCGACCCACGGAGATTGTTGAGAATTGCCATAGGCGTCTCCAGATTCCGAACGACCGCCTGCACAAAGAGGGAGGCAAGGGAGATACAAGACTCCATATCTCAATTGCTCCTCTGGTTGCTCAAGTCCTTCTCATGAAGCTTGAAGGTATGGGTCTTGGGGTTGCCAGAGCCGTCGATGCCCTCCACCATGACCCTCCGCTTTTTGGAAGGTCCATGCTCCTCCAGGAACTTTGACAGCAGGTCAGAGCCTTCGCCGAAGTTGACGCCATGCTCGATGTAGCGTGAGCGAAGCACATTGTAGGTGTTCTCAATCAGCTGGGCGATTCTGGTGATGTCCACCTGCGATGTAGCCACTGCAATGAAATTAGCGCTGTTATGCGTTCAGGCAGGAGGAGCAAAACAAGCAAGCAAAGCAATTTATATTGATGAACAAGCATGCACGCTTACAGCTCGACGCTGAAACTTTTTGTTGAGGGCATTAAGCTCTGCAAGGACGTCAGCTAGGAAAAAGAGAAGGAAGTGGAACTTGAACCTGATGACGACATGGTACATGTCATCATCAAATTCATACAGCAGCAAGGCTGCAGCGGGGAGAACTTCAACGAGCCGCGAGATGGCTTCCCCGCGGGAGAGCCATTGGATATCCTTTATACCCTGCATTTCCAGGGTCGTATTGTTGATGAACTTATGGAGCTCGCTGAAGCGCTTGTGTACCACGATGCTCCACCCAAGGATGTCAGCCAGACTCCTGACCACCTTGTCCACGATGTCAAGGTCAACGTACTCGGTGGCTGCATCCTTCGCAGCCAACGCATCTCTGCAAGCAAGAAACGGAAACATGAGTTCTTCAATGTTTGGTTACATGCACTTGGCTCATATTTAAATTAATGGACATCACAACACCAAGTACAAGTTCATTACAAGGCACCAACCAAAACTGACCCATGCGCAATGTAGTGGCATGCGACGAGGTGCAGAACATTGGCGCGGAGCTGCGCCACTAGGCCTCGGTTCACGCCGGTCATGACGCTGGCGCCGTCAGTGCTGATGCCGCTAATATTGTTCAGATCCAGCCCGGTAGATTCCAGGTGTGTCAGCAGTGTTGATAGAAGAGAGCTGGCATCACACTTCTCAACTGTGAGGTAAGCGTAGAACTCAGTCACGACCTTGGCGTTCTTCAAGAATGTCAGATAGACAATCATGTGTTTCCCATGCCGCCTGTCGGTGCTCTCATCCAGCTGAATGCCCACGAATGGAGATGCGTCAATGTGTTTCTTTTGCTGGGCGCGGAGGTAGACGACGAGTGCTTCAGTGATCTGCTTGAAGCCGTACATGCAGAAGCAAAATAACAGAGAGATAGACTTAGTTAGAACGGTAGCCCTTGAGTATCTACTGCGAAGAAATGACAGACAGACTTACTCAGAATGGTACACTGGCGGAAAGAATCGTTCACATGTTTTGCACTTTTATGAATTTAGGCCGATTAAGGGCATGCGTACATTAAGCATTAACTGAAGGCCTTACCCACTGTATGCAGGCCAATATAAGAAAGAAAGTCAGAGCTTTACATTTGATGAAACAACTATAGTTAACAGATAAAAGCAGACATAAGCAATCACGATACATCCGGACAATAAGTGCCCGGCGCAGGCAGCAACTTTAACTACTGTAAAACTAGTACCTGGTCCACTGCCCTTTCGCTTTAATCACCGCCTTCATCCTCCTGGGCATGCTGTCGATCAAGTTGGTGCACACCTCTGATGGGATCTTCTCCCATTCCTCCTGTACACGCTCCCACAGGTCCACCATACTAGTGGGAGGCATCTCGTGCTTACCCAGCTCCTTCTTGAGATGAGCCCAGAGATGCTCAATGGGGTTGAGATCGGGACTTGAAGATGGCCACTCCAGCACCCCAAACTCCGACTCTTGAAGCCACTGCTGCACCAGACGGGACTTGTGCTTGGGATCGTTATCATGCTGGAAGATCACATCCGAGGGGGAAAGCTCGTAAAAGTCGATGGTATTCTTCAGCTCGTCCTGCAAAATGTTCAGATATTGCGGCCCGTCCATCCTACCATCAATTTTGCGCATGAAACCCGCCCCCTCATACGTCATGCAGCCCCAAATCATCAAGCACCCGCCCCCATGTTTCACAGTCTGCTTGATCTGGTGGTGTTGGAGGGCCGTACCTTCACGAACCCAGGCGTACGCGCGGTCATCAGAGCAGAACCTATTGATCTTGGTCTCATCCGACCAGATCACACGTTTCCAATCCTCGACGGTCCAATCAGCATGGGCCCATGCGAAATCGAGCCTATCGCGGATGTTTTTCTTAGAGAGGCGCGGCTTCTTAGGCTCTTGGATTGCGACAAGGCCGCTAGATTTGAGCGCGTTACGCACCGTCCTAGGATGTACCATAATGCCGTGCTGCGATTCGAGGATCTGGGCCGCGTGCTTCGAGGTTTTTGCCTCGCCGCTAGTAATTGCCCTAACGATCCCACGACGAATTCTATCCGTGACAGTGCGTGGAAGACCAGCCGTGGGCATTGAAGGTCGCACATCCTCGAGGCTAGACTCTGAAATAGCCTTGAGTCCTAGATCATGTACCGTACTCTTCCCCACGCCAAGCTCCTTTGCGATTCGCCTCGTGCTATACCCCCTTCGCAATAGGGTTAAGATCCGTCTGCGACGCGCCTTATCTAACGGTCTCATCTCGGCCTAGTCGAAGCCTCGGGTATAGCCTCTTTCCTGACTAATCGAAACTTGCAGGAGCAACTACAGAGATTATACGGCTGTCGAAAACAGATCTAGTCAGCCGCTTGGCTGAAACTGTCCGGATGTACTCACGCGACGACAATCTTGTCCTCACTATTAGTGCGACCACTTATAATGGCAAAAGTGTTACCTCTGTACAACTTGCACTCGTAACTTACAAAACAACTTCGGAGATTCAGTGTTACCTCACTTAAAAGCATTCAAATCATTATTTGAACCTAAGAGTGGATATTATCCGGGCAATACTTTCCGCCAGTGTACATGCCGAAGGCTTTCTCAGGGATGTGTGGAGTCCGTAAGTCGACGAGAAGACGAAGACGAGAAACAAACATGCCAATGGGAGCGTCAGACTTGCAAATCCACAAAACG
Source organism: Closterium sp. NIES-67 (assembly GCA_027943415.1). Lineage (NCBI taxonomy): Eukaryota > Viridiplantae > Streptophyta > Zygnematophyceae > Desmidiales > Closteriaceae > Closterium > Closterium sp. NIES-67. The sequence continues at coordinate 37,477 of BQMB01000723.1, read as the reverse complement.
ATGAGCAACAACTGCATGAGGCAGTTGTCCAAGGACTCGAGGGACTCCTTGAACTCTGTGATGCTCGGCTGCGACGTGACCTTGCCATCCAGCTGCTGCCGTCTCTCCTCTACGGCCTCGTGCTTCTTGCTTTGAGAATGATTCACCATTGTTTGCTTCTCGATATTCACTCCGCCGTTGCCGAGTTTCCCGTACTGCCAGGTGGGAGGTGCGTGAGCCATGCAAAGCCGACATTTCATGCACGGAGGTCCGTCGGGGCACTGATCGATGATGAGCCATGGGAACTTTCGGACCCACTGCTCCTCAGCCTTGCTTTTTAGCTCAGCTAGAAGCGTGTCAGGGTCAGGGATGAGACGGCAGCAAAGACGGTACTTCGGGTTCGGGACCGGCTGGTCAACAGAAGAACCAGCTTCGGGTTGTTCTGCCAACGAAGGTGGTTCGTCAGTGGAGGCACGAGCCTCGACACGGATGTGAGGAACACGGGTGCGTGCAAAGCGTATCGTGCTTTGTGTGAACTGTCGAATGGACTGTGGCTTCGGCAGCTGTTGTACAGCGCCGACGGACAGCGGAGGGGACCGCCTAGCTGATACAGCGGTAGGAGAGTGAGGAGACGTTGGGGGAGTGGATTTGAGTAACGGGTCGCTGTTAACTTCTGGGAGTATCTCGCTAAATGGCGGCGCTACTGCGGGTGATAGGACTACAGGCACGGAATCTGCCTATGGATTCGGGCAGGTCTGGTGAGCTAGACGCAGGAAATCAAGCCCACTTACGGGGGGCATACCAACCGCAGGAGGAACTACAGATGCGGCGCCTCCATCTGTAACGGCGCCAGCATCCATGTCGAAGTGGTGTGAGACGGGCTATGGAGCAAGTAGAAAAATGACAAGTAATCACCGTGTGTCGTCAACATAGTGAGGGGAAGGAGTGAGAGTCGCAACGAGGACTGGAGAAGAACCTGGGTGTGGTCCCTCTTTCACAGATCCTCAGGGCGCGCATGCGTCTCCAGCGGCACGGGGAGCATCCATCCACCGTCCAAAGCTGGCGAAGGTTCTCGTCTCCTGCACGAAGTGGGCACTTGGCGACAAGCCAATAGGCGAGGTGTACTGTGCTGTTGATAAGACAAGCCAATCAGATGTGGAGCTGCAGCTGCAGCATGCATTGCAACCCACGACCCAGCGCGCGCACGCCCCTTAGCTGGCAACAGCGATCGTATCCTTGTGCGCTGTCACAAGACAAGCCAATGACATTCACATGCATGTGCCATCACATGCTGCCGCAGCTGATTGTGGGCAGCATCTGAGTCACACTCTGCCTTGCTAATGCCTCGCTGCGAGTGACGCATCATGTAAAGCTGCCAGAATAGTGCGTTCACGTTTTGGGTGGGCTGGGCGGCCACAACGCAGGCCGCGTGGTATACGCGGTCTGTATAGGGGGGCTGTATACAGCCCTATAGATATTGGTTTCAGACGGATGGATTCGCTAAGTCTAAAAACTCAAAAGAACGAATACACCCATTCTGTTTTTCCATACGAATACAAAATCACTTTCCAGGACATCAGAAAGTCTGAAAACAGGTTTCTAAAAAATCAGATGAAGGCCAAAAAAAGGTTCTGAAAATAATACAAACAGACAGATTTTGTCTGCAATCGAGGACCCTACATGGGTGGCATATGCGGAGCATAGCTTATGATGTGGTACATTTTTTAGAGCACCCATTTTTTAGACCTTGCAAAACACATAACACCCTCCATCATTTTTTCACGTCAAAACCCTTTTTTTTTTCCGAATGTTAGAGCATCAGTTGCAGCAAATTACTCAGAGCTACTCTACATATGCTAGCTACACCTATATGGCGTACTCTACTGCCTTTACAACAGGACATCACATCTAGTCAATAGTTATGTCTACTATCAATCCTCTCCTCATATTCCTCTCTAGCATGCCACACCTCTGCATATTCATCGTCGGAGGCAATATCATCCCAGTCAAAATCATCAGTCCAGCGGGACGCAGCCAGGCCAGCAAGAACCTCCGCCGCTGGCATCTCTCCGCCATCGCCCTCATCATCTTCGCCAGCAGGGACCTCTGCTTCTGTTGCTGCTGTTGCTGAGGCTTTTGCTGTTGCACATGCTGCCATGTCCAGGGACGAGTCTACTGCTGCTGCTGTTGCTCCTGCGACATCCGCCTGCGGCGTTCCAGAGGATGAGGCAGAAGCCGCAGCATCGATCTCAGTCTCCACATCTGGCTCGTCGTCCTCCACGTCTGGCGCAGCGCTGGGCTCGATGTAATCCACGTCGTAGAAGGGATTCTGCGCCCCAGTCTCCTCCATTTCGGCGTGCACATCGTCCATTACCTCGACCTCCGCGTCGTCCTTCATGTGGGCAAGAATCACCTCGTCCTCTGTGCCATCGGTTGCGTTGGAGATACCGCACGTCTTGAACGCGCGGCGGATGAGTTCTGCTGGCACCGCGACCCACGCGTCAGCAATCCACTGCAGCACAAGCTCGGCCGATGGCTTGCGCAGGTTCCCTGGCAGGCAGAAACAGAAACAGAGCACGATAGTTGGTCTTGAGTAAATAATGGGGCAAACGAAGGCCATGTGAACCAGAGTCAACAAAAGACTAATCAGAGAATACACGTCAACAACAAAACATGGTGCTTATCAGCAGTAGTGGTCGACTCGCTGCCGAACTCTTTGAACCACTCGCTATATGATCGACGGACGTGCGCCTTGACGCAGCGGTATACTGCCACGTCCAAAGGCTGTACGATAGGCATGCATCCGCCGGGAATGACTGCACGGGAGATTTTGAACAGGCGCATCAACTGAGACACTCCCTCAGTGAGGTGTCCCTTGTACGAGTCGAGGACCACCGGCACCTTCTGACGGCCACCACGCCTCGCAGCAATGGTGCGCAGGAATGGCACGAGGACAGTGGTGACCCTATCCTTCACTTGTGCCTCGTCCATCCAGCCCTTCTCCTGGGATTTGATGACAATCCCTGCACATGCAAATGAAGCGAGATAATTAGTGGTCGTCGCTATCATGGTGAAAGAATGTTCACTGGACGCAGACGTAAACAGTTACAAATGATTCTTACCTGATGGGAATCGGATGCGCGGCAGAGTTTTCCGCTTGAAGGTGATATACGGCTTCAGTTTTTTGTCGCTTGCTGCGACTGCCAGCATGGCGGACAATCTCTCCTTCTCGTACCCGGCCGTCCGCACATGAACCGTTCTCGAACCGCGGACCTCGAGGGTGGTTTCCTGCGGCATCTCTAGGAAGAGTGGCGTCTGAGCGGCGTTGATGATCAGGTCATCGGGGTACTCATTCAGCATGCGGAGTTGCCGAACAAACTCCCAGAATTTCTCAACCTTGGCTTCACAGTCTACCAGTATCAAAAGACACGATACAAGAAAGAAGAGCATCATTACTAAATGGCCAGGAAGCAACTCAGTCAACAGTAACAGGTGTCGCATAAACGTAGCATAGAAATAGAGTGGCAGGAGGGGAAAGACCACGTGATGGGACGACAGCTTACCGGCGGTCATGCGTTGGCCCATCTTTGTCTTCACGCGCTTCGTCAATCCCCAGCGGGCGCGGAACCGGAACGTCCAGTGCGAGGAGGCACGCCAGTCGACTCTGGGGTGGTGCTTCCTCATGTACTTCCGGCTCCATTTCTGCAGCATGCTGATCAAGACAACTAGCCCACGCGCGCGGTGTCCAAGGAACTTCTTGTAAATCTCTCGCTCCATCGTCGGGTACTGCGACTTTCTTCCGGAGCCGATGAGACGACGCCTGCAACCAGCAGCAGCAGTGAGGCGAGCCTTGTTTTTCTTCCAGTCACGAATCTGGCACGGCTGCACTCCAGCCATGCGAGCGAGAGAGCGCTTGGACAAATCCGTATCAGCCTCCATCTTTGCCAGCCAGTAGAGCTTCTCGGTAGCTGTCCGCGCGACTCGCTTTCGATTCGTCCTGCGAACCCTGGGAGAGGGAGGTGCAGCATCACGGTTAACCCTGGGCATGGAAGGACAACGCTGTGCTTGCGGGAAACGGGGACCGACAATGCGAGGAAGCGGGCGGGGAGGTTCAGGCTCGCCGTCGGCGGCCTCCTCCCAGAAGAGCTCGTCACCGTCATCTTGCCACGCGTTGTCACTCTATGTCAGCAGCATGAGGCTGCTTCCCTAGCGTGTTTGCAGGTGCGGCTGACTCCGATTGGCCACAAATGCAGAATGCCAACACATAATTGACAGGCTGGTACTAGTAGAGGTGAGTGGCTGTCATCCAAACCTCGCTAAAAGCTACATTGTGTTTCATGCTTCTCATAGAGCGTGTTACAGCCCAGATTCATTTTGCATTCTACATAAGACATGGGCTTTATATTTTTCCAGCCTTATTGTTAACACCCACACACTTTTTCTTAAAATGAAATTTTGACAATACCATAGGGTGTTATATAAGGGGGAATACTGTAGCTAGGAAGCCATGAAATGGTGTGAGGGGTTTAGCTAGGAGAAAGTTACGAGAGAAAAGAGAGCGAGAATAAAAGAGAGAGGGATACAAGGAGGCGTGTTGTACCCTCTACAGTAGGTTTTAGTAACACCTACCAAGCCTACAATTATATAACAAATATATAATTTAACACACCCCCTAGGCTTGGTAGTAGAAGGACCCACACACACCCACACCCCCTAACCTAGCACCCCCAATTCCCAGCAGCAGTTATGACTACTCTGGCATGGCCACTTCCACGGCCCGGGAGATGGCGACGGCGTCAGCGGCGGCAGTGACGACAGCAGCGGCGGTGGCGGCGTGCGGCGGCAACAAGTCAGCGGCGACAGCGGCGGCGGCGGCGGCGGCAGCTTCAACGACAGCGGCGATGGCAGCGGCGCCCGCCCTCTCGGCGGCGTGGCCAAGCTCCGCGACGATGGGGAAGATCCTCACGAGTCAGGCGTCGGCTGTGGCGAGGAGGAGGGGACGCAGGGGAAAAAGGGGGGGGGGGGACGGGGCGTGGTCCAGCATCACGCCCGTGGCTGGCGTGCGGGCGTTAGGTCGAGCGGCGCCACAGGAGTTGCGCAGCCGGCTGCAACCCGACGACGCCGCCACGACATCATTACGACGCCGCCACAGCGCAGCGTCGATGCCACGGCGGCTCGTTGGAGCTGCGACGGCAGCACCACGAAGCTGCCATGGCAGCTCGGAAAGGCCGCCACGGCAGCACAGAAACGACGATGGAAAAGAAACGAGCACGCAGCGGAAGCATGGGGAGCAGGCCCGGGAAGGGCGACCTGCTCTGATACCATGTCACGAGACAAGGTAGCTAGGAAGCCATGAAATGGCGTGAGGGGTTTAGCTAGGAGAAAGTTACGAGAGAAAAGAGAGCGAGAATAGAAGAGAGAGGGATACAAGGAGGGGTAATGTACCCTCTACAGTAGGTTTCAGTAACACCTACCAAGCCTACAATTACAGTGACGGAAACAATTGTCCGGATGTTTTGCTGTAATTAGGGTTTTTGGGCTTTTCAACCACTGTACATATAGTCTTAATGTTTAATGATGATACGCTTTGGGAGGGGCACATAGTGGATGTATTCACAGCACAAAAATCCATGATAGTACACTGGATCTAACTTAGTGCCAAAAGATATACAAAGAGTACATCCGGAAAATTATATCCCTGGACAAAGAGCAAACTTTTGCGCAGCGTTTCTAGTACCTAGTCCACCAACACTTCCCTTGATCACCCCCTGCACCCTCCTGGGCATGTTATCTACGAGGTTAGTGCAAAAATTTACAGGGATCTTCTCTCACTCTTCCTGGACCCACCCTTTTGCATAAGGGGTTGAGCACTAGGAAAATCGCGAAGTATTTGAGCGTATGCAAAATATTGTGCACGATTTCAGATTGAATGTTATCTCTGAGACTAGCCACGCTGAGGTGTGGCCGAAGATGCCATAAGTCGATTAGTCCCATCTTATCATGGATCGTCTTCGTCGTACCGTTGTAGGGTAAAATTACGAGCAGAGTGGCAAACACTAGCGTATTTGCTGCGAAACTTAGGATAACATAGCACAGTCGACTGTGCATCCATGCACTAGGACATGGATTGGCACAGTTTGCTCCGTTGTGGTGTTAGGATCTTTGATATAGACATGGATGAGATAAGCTGTGCTCTGTATGTGTTGTACATCGATGACTCTAGAGTGACTGGTTCCTATTACCCTGTGCTACCTAGTGTAGGTGTGCCCAGTGTGCCTAGTTCAGGCTCCCCTGCTGCGTTTGGCGCAGGATCCCCTGACTTGTGTAGCCTTGGGTCCTCCCTCGCTCCTCCGACCCCTGTTGCCACTGCCGCGCTCTCCTTCACCCTGGACTCCTGCGCTTCCCGGTGTTTCTTTCGGGACTCCACTACGCTTACGCCGCTTGCCGCTCTCGCCGCAGTTGCTCTTGCAGACCCTTCCTCCGGTCCTGTAGTCGCCCGTAGCTCCACCACCCTTCCCTGTCCGGCGATTCCCTCGGGCTCCCTTATAGGCCTGCTCATCCCCTCGTTCTCTGGCAACCTAGTTGGTGACAGCTGCCTCCAGGACCTTGGCGTCACCACTACGTTCCCTGGGCACGAGCGGTACGCTGTCTGTACTGAGGCCGCCACTGGTGCCCCCCTCACGACGTTCCCCCGGGACCCGGTGTCTGGCCTGTTCACGATGGACACTGCGTCCCCCCCGGTTGGGATGCCTCCCCAGATAGCAGCGTCTACCCATGTTGCTGCGGCTTCCTCGTGCCGGTCGTTTACTCACCCGTCACTTCTGTGGCACCACCACCTAGGTCACCCCGCTCTCACCTGTCTCCGTCACATGTTCCAGCGCGGCCTTGTTTTTGGTCTCCCTGAGTCCTTCCCTGCGCTCCCCTCCTCACCAGCGCCTCCGTGCACGCCCTGCGTCGAGGGCTGGCTCCGCAGTGCCCCTCACTCCTTCTCGTTCCCCCCCACCGCCGCACTGCTGTAGACCATGCACATGGACGTCTAGGGCCCCGCCCCCGTCCATGGGCCGCGTCACGAGCGCTACTTCCTAGTGCTTGTCGACGACTACACATGCTACACCACTGTGTTTCCCCTGGAGCGGAAGGCTGAAGTGCCTGTCGTTCTTATCCCGTGACTTGTCTCTGCGCGTGTGCACCGAGGTCTCCCTCTGTTGCGTCTTCACTCCGACCGCGGTGGCGAGTTCGCCTCTGGTTGCCTTGGTCGTTTCTGTCGTGCGGAGGGCATCACCCAGACGTACACTCTTCTAGACTTCCCACAGCAGAATGGGTTCGCTGAGCGACGCATCGGTTTGGTCATGGAGGTGGCTCGTACCTCCATGATCCATGTTGGTGCACCCCATTTTCTGTGGCCGTTCGCCGGTTTGCTACGCCGCTCACCAGCTTAACCTGTGGCCGCACCCTCAGTGGCCGCAGGTTTCGCCGACCCTCCTCTGGACCGGGTCCCATGGTGACGCGTCGGCGTTCCACGTCTGGGGTTGTCTTGCTCACGTTCGTGCCTCTGGCACAGACAAGCTCACTGCCCGCACGGTCCCCTGTGTCTTCCTTGGTTTCCCCCTCGACTCGTCCGACTGGCACTTCTACCACCCGCCGTCGCACCGCTTCTTTCACTCCCGCGACGTCACCTTTGACGAGTCAGTCTCTTTTTACCACCGCTTACCCCACCGTGGTCCCCCGGTTAACCCCCCCCTGTTCCTGGTTTCCCCTCCCTCAATTGTCCTGGCTCCCCTCCCTCCCCTTCCTGCCCCGTCTGGTGTGTCTCACGTCACCCCTCTCCCGTCGGGTGACCTTGCCGAGGAGTCTGCTGACTCTCGCGGCTCTGCGGAGTTCCTCCCCTTGTCGTGCGTTCTGGGGGTGCTGGGGAGCGTGCTGCAGTGGGTCCTGGAGCGGGTTCCTGTTCTGGGGGTGCTCGTGTGGAGCTTCTTGGAGGGAGCCGTGCTGTCGCTGGAGGTTCTGGTGTTGGAGTCAAGCAGCAGCCGCAGCAGTCGCCGCTGGTGTCCGCTCTTCGCCTCCTCGGTCTTCCTTCCCCTGCCCGCCTACCAGCGCCTCCTTCATCATTGCCGCCTTCTCCTCCGCCGGTCTACGGCCCAGTGTTTCCTCCTCCGGACTCCTCTTTGGCTCGTTTCCCTCCCCGTTCTCCTCCTGTGTCTCCCCCCCTCTCTCCTAACCCGACTCCTCCGTCCCACGTCTGGTCTCGTCGTCCGTCTCGTGCTCGTCCTACCTCCCCTGTTCCGCGTTCTCACCCTAAGTTGCTTCGCTCTCACGCATCTCGTGCTCCTCCTCTCCTCCCGTCTCCTCCTCCGTCGCCGCTTGCTGTGGCCCTGCCTCCGTTCTCTGACTTCCTCCGTGCTGCGCGTCCCCTTGTTCCTCGTGTCCTTGCCTCTCTTGTCACCGACTCGTCCGTTCCTGTCACGAGTTTGTCAGCTCTTGTCCCTGCTACCCGCCGCCTGGACTACGCCACCGCTCTGGTGTCTGACCCTGCCTGCCCTCCAACCGTTGGGGGTGTGGCTGCCCTTGGCAGTGATGTCCTAGAGGACAGGCAGTACGAGCTCGCTTTCCTGTCTGAGGCCGCTCCCCATCTCTGTTCCATGCTTCTAGTCCATGAGGGTGACCCAGACGCCCTTGACATCCCGACCCCTCGCATCTACGCTGAGGCCACCTCGAGACCCTGGGCCTCTCAAATGATAGCTACCATGGAGCAGGAGATGGCATCTTGGAGATCCACCGGTACCTTCGTCGACGCAGTTCCCCCGCCTGGGGTGAACGTAGTCGTTGGCCGGTGGCTCTTCAAGGTGAAGCGCCCTCTTGGAGAGCCGTCTGTCCTCAAGGTGCGCCACGTTGCTTGAGGATTCAGTCAGCGTGAGGGGGTGGACTTCTTCCAGACCTTCGCCTTAACCCTGAAGATGACTACTCTTCGGGCACTGCTACACATAGCAGCACAGCGTGACTACGAGCTCCACGCCCTCGACTTCTCCAAAGCTTTCCTCCAGGGCAGTCTACACGAGCAGGTCTATCTGCGCCGGCCTCAGGGCTTCTGCGGTACCTTTCCTCCAGGTACCGAGTGGCTCCTCTGGCACCCCGTCCATGGCTTGCGATAGGCGCCCCGTGAGTGGCACGACACGCTGCGTGCTACACTTGCTGACCTGCAGTTCTTCGCGTCTTCTGCAGACCCCTTGCTCTTTGTCCATTCCGGCTAGACTCCGTTCTACATCCTTGTTTACGTAGACAACCTGGTCTTTGCTACAGCAGATAGAGACACGCTGGCCTCCGTGAAGGCTGAGCTGCTGAGGAGACACACCTGCACTGACCTAGGAGAGCTGCGTTGCTACCTTGGCTTGCAGATCTCCAGGGACAGAGCAGCGCGCACCATCACTCTCTCGCAGTCACACTTGGTGCGCCAGGTCCTTCAAAGGTTCGGCCTTCAGTTCCCTTCCGCACAGCCCACCCCTCTGCCAGTAGACCACAGACTCTCTGCTCCAGTTTCGGAGGAGGCTGTAGAGCCTAGTGGCCCCTACGCAAAGTTGGTGGGTTGCCTCATGTACCTGATGACTTGCATTTGTCCAGATCTCGCATACCCTCTTAACATCCTGGCTCGCTTTGTGGCCATCGGCACACACCGACCACAGCACTGGTCTGCAGCTAAGAAGGTTTTGCGTTGTCTAGCAAGTACATCGGGCTTGGGGTTAGTGCTAGGAGGACGCAGACCAGTGGCTCTTACCGGGCACACAGACGCTTCTGGGCCGACGACGCTGAGACTCTCAGGTCCTCTCAGGGCTACTGCTTTAGCCTTGGTGCAGGTGCTGTCTCGTAGCGGTCAACCCGCTCGTCGTCTATTGCCCAGTCTAGCTATGAGGCTGAGATCTACGCTGGTGCCATGGTGGCACTGGATCTCCGTTGGCTGACTTTCTTGCTCACAGACTTAGGTGAGTGGCCTAGCTCTGCCCTGGTCCTGTACGCTGACAACATGGCCATGATCCTCCTGTATCAGGAGCCCAGACTCGAGGGTAGAGCATTGCACATCCAGCTGCGGTTCTTCCTCGTGCGCGAGCTACAGCAACGTCGCCAGGCTCGCGTAGTACACTTGGCTTCCGGTGCCAACACAGCTGATATCTCTATGAAGGCGCTTGCGCCTAAAGATCATCAGCGGCACTGTGTACAGCTTGGTCTTGTTCCTGTAGCCTCTCATTTGCTAGGACCTTGATTGTGTACAGACATTTATAAATATATATTACCCTGACTGGCCTTGTGGCCTCTTCCCAGTGGCTGAACTAGTAGTACCGCCTTGGTTTTGCTCTTACCTTGTTTGTACTTGTTTGACTGGTCTTCAGACCCTTGTCTTTGAGGTTGGACTAGTAGTGCCACCTTGAGGTGCTTGTCTCTCACCAGGCACTGCCCCTATCCAATCTAGGGGGGGTGTCAAACATTTCTTAGTATATTGCTATAGATTATATAGGTTGTGCCTTAGAGAGTACAACCCACTAGGTTATATTGCCTTGTATCCCACCTTTCTAGCCATTCGTTAACTTTCATAGAAATTCCCGTAAAGCGACCGAACTGAGCCCTGAAGCGTACGGGTGGGGTCCAAACCAGAACTTAAAATCAGGGCTGCACCGGAGACTGTACTTTGCCTGAGAGAAAAACTTCGTAGTTGTACATCAGGATAGGCAAGGTGCTGAGTGGGGAGGCCTATCAACATATATATTACTTATATATTTGTGTTGGTTTGCAGGTGTTAGGTGTCCTACTGTGGATCCTACTGTAGAGGGTACAACACCCTTCTTGTATCCCTCTCTCGTCCAACTCTCTTTTCTCTTCTCACTTTTCTCCCTAGCTAAAACCTCTCGCCATTCTCATGCCTAGCTAGCTTCTTAGCTCCTTTATATTAGAATAACGCAATGAACTAGATTGTGGCATACAGGGAGGTTTTGTGCTATGGTGATGTACCCTCTATGAGCATGCACATATCTAGCCTATAACATATACCATGTTGACACACCCCCTAGGCTAGACAAGGGGCAGTGCCGAGCAAGAGACATGCAGCTCAGGGTGGCACTACTAGTCCAACCTCTGAGGAAGGGAGCAAGTGATGCTCACTGGACATACAGACGTGTCGTGGGCTGACGACTTGGAGACGCTCAGGTCATCTCAGGGCTACTGTTTTAGTCTTACTGCCGGTGCAGTCTTGTGGAGGTTGTTGTCTGTAGCTCTGTCTCCAGTTGTGAGGCAGAGATCTACGCTGGGGCCATGGCCGCTCAGGAGCTCCGCTGGCTGACGTTCTTGCTCACTGACTTAGGTGAGCAGCCTCTGCCCCGGTCCTGTTTGCTGACAACAGGGCCATGATCCTCCTGTGTCAGGAGGCTCGACTTGAGGGCAGGGCGAAGCACATCTAGCTGTGATACTTCTTGCTTTGTGAGTGGCAGCAGCGCGGCCAGGCTCGGATAGCACACGTGGCCACAGAGGCCAACACCGCTGATATCTTCACCAAGGCACTACCGCCTCATGACCATCAATGGTTTTGTACTCTGCTTGGTCTAGTCTCAGTATCAGCGCCACTCCTTGTATCCAGATATCTACAATACCGGCTTGTACTTGCTATTTCTATCCCTGCATGTCTTGCTACACCTACTGACTGGCCTTTTGGTCTCTTGTCTTAGTGGTCAGACTTGTAGTGCTGCTTTGAGTTATTTTGTTACCTTCATTAGAGGATAGACTAATAGTGCTACCCTGGTTTGTTAAACTCTGCCACTATTGGAAACAAATAATTGGAGAAGTAACTCATTGTGAAAGCTTGCTAGCTTTGCGTGCAATGGCATCGTGCTCACTTCAACTATTCAAGTACAACATTATTCAGGTCGAAGCATGAACAAATAAGCCTACATCAGGCCTAAGTCAAGGGAAGAAGGGTGGGGTGGGTGGGAATCAGACTTGAACGTTGAAAATGAGAACGTGGGTGGAGGGAAATGAGCCTCCAGCCACATTTTGTACTCTGAAGAGGGCGAGTAGCGCATCGCCGAGTGCCGCATTGCCGAGTGCCTTTGCTGCGTTATGAGCCACTTTGCTTTTACGATACACAATTTTAGAAAGTGTTACACTTAAAAAAAAATCATATTGTGAAAGCTTGCTAGCTTTGCTTGCAATGGCATCGTTCTCACTTCAACTGGGCCTCTTGAGACATGTGCCGAGGGGTGCGACGATTGTGTGCAAGGGTGTGGTCGTGTTGCGCGGGCGAGGGTGCAAGGTCGATGTTGTTGAGGAGTTGGGAGGCGGAGAGGAGGTGGTCGTGGGAGATGGTGATGTACATTTCCTTGGCCGTGTTGCTGCGCCAGCGACCCAAATGCTTAAATAGGCGATCGGGGATCCGGGCGTGTGTAGCGACTGTAGCGGCACCTTTGCGGAATGAGTGTGTTCCAAGTTGTTCGACGAAGAGGCCTATTTTCTTGAACGCCTTGAGGCACCAGGCTTGGATAGTGGGGTACGAGGGCGATCGGTCTCCGGGGTGCGCCTGGGTTCAGGAGGAGAATACGCGAATGAGTGGGCCTTTGTTGTGCGGTCCATATTCGGCAAGGTGGAGGAAGTTTGCCGTGCAGCGTACAGGGCAGAACGGGCCTGGTGCAACTGCCCCGCGTCCTTCTTGATCTGTCTTGGATTGCGGAATGAGCAGCCACATGGTGTCTTGCTTGAACTGAATTTCTTCCCATTGGATGGAGAACAAGTCAGAGTAGCGAAGAAAAGTGGCATACATCAGAATAGGGATGAGGCCTTTCTGGTACTCGGCTGGGTCGGTCGAGCCCAAGAACTTGCGCGCCATGTTGTGGACTTGATGGAGGGACACGGGTTCCTTGGTCCAGCTCAGGCGTGGACAATGTCGCTTGGCATACTCGCGAAGTTGCAGGGTCGAAGGTCGGTGGTGGGGCATGATGAGCCCGTCATCTTGTGCGCGAAGCTGACTGCTCAACAGGTTAGTTGGATGGCCGACACTGTCGCATGCTGGCCGATGGCATGGACGAGGTAGAGGGCCAGGGTCATGTTCGTAGCGGGAAGGCGAGCTTAACGAGTTGGTAGAATGTGCGAAACTTGGTCTAGTATGGGTTGTAAGTCTTGATGGTGGATGCCGTACGGGATTGCGCGGCGATCAGCGTGAGCTGCCTTTGGAGACGTGGGAGCAGCCCAGCGAGCGTGCAAGGATACACATTAGTCAGGCATAGGTGATGTGGAGGGCGAGGATGGGGCTGTTGGGAAGGCCTTGGCTAGAGAATGCGTGTGTGTGCGAGCCTCCGTGCAGGCATTGGCTGCTGCTGGCCAAGAGAAGGTGACCTATGACCTCTGGGGCCCAGGCATGAGGGGCAGGGCGGAGGAGCGGCCACCAGCTGGCGCTTGGCCATTCTGGAATGATCAATGTGAGCCTGGCCTTGCATCGACTAGCGTGGTGAAGAGTGGTGGGAATGAGGGGTGGGGGAGGAAATGAAAGCCGAGCTCAACTTGTCAGCTGATGGAGAAGCCGTCGGTGGCTGTGGCATGGGGATGGGGAATGGTGGAGTAGAACCGAGGAAGTTGCGCGTTCTGTGAGTTGGCGAACAGATCAAGCGTGTGTGGTCCCCACAGTCAATCCACTAGGTGGAACAAGGGTCGTTTTAGTGAGTAATAATTGTGGTCCTGGACCTTAGAGAGGGCGTCCGCGTGGGCATTGTGGTTGCGCAGAATCCACTGTAGTGCCAGGCGGATATTGTGGTTGACGCATAAATCGGTTATCGCGTGGCAGGTACTGGTGAGCTCCATTTGGCGTGAGCCACCCTTGCGCAGGATGAAGAAGACGCCCTGGTTGTCCACTCGACTGAGGATGTGGCAGCCAATGAGTCGTGTCTTGTACGTCTCAAGTGCCCACAAGATGCCCTCAATTTCCCGTTTAGTGTTGGACGTCGGGAGTAGGGACGTAGGCATCGGGGATCATGCTTCGGCCAGGCCGCCTGGGAAGGTAGTGAGAGTTGCACCCCAGCTGTGAGCACTTGCGTCGATGTGGATCACATCGTCGTATCTGTGGCGAATATGGAAGGGAGAACCGTTAAATTTGTCGAATTGTTGGAGCCAAAACTCGAGCTCAGTAAGAGCTTCAACTAACAGGATCACCTTGGAGTTCCAAGACATCGCTGTGTGAATGGCCTGAAGGAGCTGATGGTTGAATGCGCGGGTGACTGTACCCAAGGCGAGGTTCACGGATGCGAGCATCCCGGTGACACGAGCCACTTGTTTCACAGGAAGGCATCGATCGTGTCGGCCGACTGTGAGCAGGTCGGTGATGGGTCGTAGGAGCAGGGTGCGACGCTCTTCTCCGATATGGAATCTGCCGTGTGCCATGTCGAGTTCAAGACCAAGGAAGCCCAAGCGTTGGGCCAGGTGCAATTGTGATTTTTTCGCGTTGATGATGAGGCCAGCGTTGCGCAGGTCCTCCACTACGCTGGCAGACGTGGTACAGGCGACCGCTTCGGTAGGGGAGAGGAAGAGAATATCGTCCACGTAAGGGATAACCCAAAGGCCTCGAGCGCGCCAACGCTTCGCGAGCTGTTTCATGAGTTGCGTGAATACGAAAGGTGCGGTTGCCAGTCCGAATGGTAGTGAACGGAAGAAGTAATACTGGCTGTCAAATTGGAAGCCGAGGAACTTCCAACACGATGGGTGGATATCCACGTGGTGATACCTGGATCTTAGGTCCACCAAGAACATCCAATCCCCAGGTCGGGCCAGCTCGGTGACACGAGGCAGACCCTCATACTTGAACTTGGGGTTGGTAAGGTGGTTGTTGATATATTGGAGGTCGAGGATAAGCCGGCACTTCTCGCGTTGCACGACAACGTTCAGGGGGCTGACACAAACGAGGGCGTCCGATGAGGCTGCCTTCATCGCTGCACGAGAGACGAGCCGCTCCTGGAATGCCTCGCGAGTGAATGTCGCGAGGTGATTTGCACCGGCATGGTTCAGGGCGTGAGATTGAGCTGCGACGTTCGATTTCCATGGCATCCAGTAGCCCCTCGAGATGATGGAGAGGATGAGGCTACTCTCACACCACGAGGCCCACCACGCAAATGCTTATCTGAGGCGGCCATTCATCATTGTGACTGATTTCTCAGTTACGGCAAACTCGTATGGGTCTGTCCGTTCTGTCAGCCATTCCAAGTCGAGGCCTGCGTATCGCATGAGGGTAGAGGTTATCCCACTGTACATAATTCGTGTGATATGCGTACACTATACAAGACAAAAGGTGCGAGCGGCTCTGAGGGATGCATCGGGTTGGAGAGAGATGCCTGTGCATTTGGGGATCCATGGTGGACAAAGAGCATAGCCACTTGTTAGGCCAAGAGCACAATTGCGGGGTCATTCAAAACTCGTGGCCATCCTCTTCTTCTTCTTCTTCTTCTTCTTCTTCTTCTTCTTCTTCTTCTTCTTCTTCTTCTTCTTCTTCTTCTTCTTCTTCTTCTTCTTCTTCTTCTTCTTCTTCTTCTTCTTCTTCTTCTTCTTCTTCTTCTTCTTCTTCTTCTTCTTCTTCTTCTTCTTCTTCTTCTTCTTCTTCTTCTTCATCATCTTCTACTTCATCTTCTTCTTTCTCTCTCTCTCTCTCTCTCTCTCTCTCTCTCTCTCTCTCTCTCTCTCTCACACACACACACACACACACACACTCACTCTCTTGCTCTCTCTCTCTCTCTCTCTCTCTCTCTCTCTCTCTCTCTCTCTCTCTCTCTCTCTCTCTCTCTCTCTCTCTCTCTCTCTCGCTCGCTCTCCCCCCTCTCTCTTGCTGCTCCTCTGGTTTCTTGATCATGTTCTTACGCTACCCTCTTTTTTTTCTTTTTCTTTTTTTGGGCTCGTGGGCTGCACGGGCCATGCTTTTGGGATCCATCAGATGTATTTAATGCCAGCAAAGTGCCAAATAGTTCCGTCCAAGGGCCAACAGGTCCCATACGAACGCATGACGATTCCCATACCAAGGGTCAATTTGTTCCATCCTAGTGGCGAACTAGTCCCACATGAAGGGCCAACTAGTCCTGCACATAATGTCAACTAGTCCCATGCCAAGGGTCCACTAGTAAATTGCTAGCATCTCTAGCTAAACAAGATCCCTCAGGTCTACCCCATCCTAGGGGTGGGCATCGCACCAAGCACCACATGGTGCAACCACCGTGCATACCAAGCACGCTAATGGGACGCTGCCCAACCAACTAACGCCTCACACAACCAGTGTGGGCCCGTGACCGCCACTTCCCGCGGCGGGGAAGGCGCTGGCCACATGGCCCTGCTGCCCGCAATTGAAGCAGTTGCCTTGGAAGGTCTTTTTTCTGGAAGGGGGGGGTGTGTGCCTTTGGACCAAACGCTGTGATGTCGCGCCCGTTGCCGCGAGGCATGTGGGGCGTGCGCGCGCGCTGGAGGGCGGCCGCATCGGCTACCGCCAGCTTGTAGTGACGTGAGGTGAGGACCACCTTGGTCCGGTACAGCTTGTAGAGGTTGGCCGCGCGGAAGCCGGCGTACTCCGTGACCACGAGCTCGTGACCACGTCGAACTGCTTCTTGATGAGGAGTTTCGCGTCGGCGGTGGTCTCGAGTGCGCCGTCGACGTGGCCGATCTGAACCTTGTGTTCAATGTGCTTCAGGTCGGACTGCAGGTGCTCGATATCTTCGGCCTGGTCCCGCACTCCTTCGCGGTTGAATTCAGCGGCGGCGGTGTCTTGGTCAGGAGGGGAGGGAGGGGTTCGGTGTAAATTGCAGCAGCGTTAAGGACAGGGTCCTCACCATTGTCGCTGTCTTCGTCGGAGTCGGAATGCTCTGCAGGAGCTGCTGGGCGGGCCTTCGCGATGTCGGACGCCTTGTTGGCCCGTGCAATTTTGGCCGCACGCGGCGAGGGAGACGCCTCCTTTTGTTTTCCGATTTTATCGGAAGCAGAAATCGAATTGTCAAGCGTAATGCTCGCGGGGGGTTGCTGCTGTAATAGGGAGAGGAGCGCCTGGACTTGGGCAGGTGAAAGCTCGACCTGAGGACCCTCAGGCGCAACTGCAGCTCGATCCTTCAGGCAGCCACTCGAGGGGCCCGCGATCTCCAGATCCATTCATGGATCTAGGAGGGGTGACGCGCGCGGGCTGTCAAGGGCGGCTGCGCGTGTCTCCTTGGCTGCCATGCACATGGCTTCTGTCCTTGGCGAGGGAGGCTCGACCTGGCCCAGGGCAGCCCCACCAAAAAGGAGAGAAATGCCTGTGGCGCCTTACGTGCGAGAATCTTCAGCTGGGCGTTTTCTGCGACGATCGCCCCCGTGCTCCCGAGAAACTTTCGGAGTAGACTCGTCCTGGCCTGGGGCATCGAGGTCCTTAGACCCGTCGCGAGCATGGGAGCCAGCAGGAGCCATGACCGAAAGGTTAGGAGGGCTGAGGGAGACGTGAAGCGAGGGAGTGATTGAGTCTTCGCCAGCTTGGACGAAAAAAACGGGAATCAAACTTGAACGTTGAAAAAGAGATCGTGGGTGGAGGGAAATGAGCCTCCAGCCACGCTTCGTACTCTGAAGAGGGCGAGTAGTGCATTGTCAGGTGCCTTTGCTGCGTTACGAGCCGCTTCGCTTTTGCAATACACAATTTTAGAAAGTGCTACACAAATTTTTCCATGTTTCTGTAGTATCGAGACTTAAGCGATACGGTGGAGTGGTCAACAACGAGTACGGCGAGTCAACGGAGGTTACAAATGGCAGTTGCGCGTGTAATGAAAGCGTGTGACAGTTACACGCGTGGCAGTTGTATCTGGAAGTTGCGTGGCAGCTCAGCTGCACAGTAACCACTAATGCAAGGCATGGAGTCGCTATACGCTCGGTAGCGCAACAGCAGCTGTAGTAACCAGAGCCTAAGATTGGTTTTAAGGCACCCTGAGTGCTCAGCCCCCCCCCCCCAAAATTTCGCTGAGTTTTCAGGGTTCCCTTAAAAAATTTCGCTGAGCAATCAGAGTTACCTATCTTTTTTCCGCTGAGCTAAATCCTCCTCTACAGTAATATATTCCATTTCACGCTCTTGGCGTTGAACATCAGTTTCGTTTTTGGCTCACTTCAGATCACAAAGCCCCGTGGCGCGTATCGTCGTGCCCTAAATCTGGCTGAGGGAACACGTGTCCTCGCCTCACACAGTCCCTAGTTCAGTAGACGGACATTGGCGCCAAATTTGTCGAAGGGCCAACACGTGCCCTCACACAACCCCCCCCCCAATACACGCCAGCTCTAAATTTGTCGAAGGGGCAATATCTGCCCTCACACAGCCCCCAGCAGCGCACAGTAGCCTAAAACCTGCTAAGGGTCAGTGCGTGCCCTCACAATCCCCAGCACACACCACACTAGCCCTAAATTTGGTGAAGGCTAAAATTTGCCCTCACACAGCCCTAAGCACACATCGAGCAGGGAAAACGGGCGGACATAACAGCAGGGCCCCCGAATCATGCTTACAAGATTCAGGGTTGTCCCCCCATACTATGCTGAGGTGACAGGATCCACTTCAATAGTAACGCTGAGCGATTAGAGTTCACTCACTAAACTTCTCTGAAATCACAGGGGTTAGTCTCAAAACTTCCCTGTCTCATCAGGATTACCCCCCAAAAAAGTCTTGATTTTACCAGGGTAAAAAGCCTGCAATCCGAGGCCCTGGTAGAAACTGTCCTGTATTCTAGAATAACTATATACCGTAATCTCCCGGCATGATTACCCCCCCCGAAAAAAAGCCCATGGGGCTTCATTCCAGGTACTGGGTCTTAATAAAAGCAAGGGATTGTGAGGACCCGCTTTTAGGCTGATCTAATTTAACGACCCCTAATTGCCCTGAAAAGAAGTGTTTCTGTACAAGTCATTATTTCAAATTATGGTCATGGCATCCGAAGCACCTCCGCCATCGCGTGCGCAGCAGTCAACAGAATCACTTCGCATCGTGCCTGTACAGCGGTCGGGGCTAGAATAATACACGTGGCACTATCAAAGCTTTGACATGGATATGTCGACACTCACTGTTAAGCCTTTGCTGAATGTACATAAAAAAACCATTGTTGTTAAAGACCTGGGCTAGAATAGCAAAGGTGGGCCCAACTTGAACCTTTGCCTTCTAGAATCGGTCTAAGTATAGAATGAGTGACTAGAAATACTGTTGTGAATTTCGGATGGAAAGGAATCTGAAAGGGAAAGTATATCGGCGCTCAGTATTCGGGGCCTCGCTAACATGTACGGTCAGTGACACAATATCAACAATCAGAATTAGTGAGTTCGCAACATGTCTCATCAGTCGGGTTCCACCGTTAGTCAGTAACAGCAGGAAAAAAGTTCCACGAATGGTCAGTAGAAGTAACCCTCGCCCAAATCAGAATGTTTTCCCGCTCACGCCAGCCCAATTTCATCATCATTGTGGCCGGCGCGATATTTTTCCGAGCCTCCAGGTGTAGTTCGAGCGAATAAAATATAAATTACCCATATTAGGAATCATCGGGCATCTGTCGATCGACAAACATGAAAAACGATTTGTTTTCGTCGCACCTAATTTCGTCGTGATGAGTAGCACGTCCCGCGATGTCCCAACCGCATTTACGGTACAAAAAGTCAAGCCATAAACTAGCCGTCATACCCGAATCCACAAGCTGTGTGGGCGCTTGAAATATATATACAAATAGCTACTAAGGTTTTTTATGAAATTAATATTTTTAAAATCGCTTCAAGGTACTCTCAGAACGAAATTGGTTCACCTCCGTGCACTAGAGACTAGCTACCGCGCTGCTAGCACTGCCGCCCAGCTCACCGCCTTCCCCCTACCATTCTGTGCTACCCTGTACCTTATTGCCATGCGCTTGCCTGACCGCTTAGTCAATGCCCGAGACCACTTCCTTAGCCAGCACCCAGGCGACCTCACCCTGACTGCCTTTGTCACTGCCCTGTCTGAGATAGAGACTCGCCAGTGCACTATCGCTCAGTCGAGCGGTGTTGCGGCAGTCCCTATCTTTCAGGGCTGTGCTCCCTTCCAATGCACGTATGCTGACGTTTCCGCCGCAGTTGCTTCGGCTACCCCGGGCCGCAGCACCGACAGCGTAGGGACCGCTGCGGCCCCAAGGGAGGGCATGGTGGTGGCGCTGGTGGTGGTCGTGGTGGCGGGGGGGACAGTGGTTCGAACGAGGGGGTTGGGGCTGATGTCCAGGAGCAGCAGCCGACGCAGCAGCAGCAGCAGCAGCAGCAGCAGCAGCAGCAGCAGCACCAGCGGCAGCAGTCGTGGGTCCACCTCCCGCCGAGGTGGCTAGGAGCCCCAGGAGGTGGTGGCCGCGGTGGCAGCCCCCGCAGCTCGTCGTCTACCGGCGGCTTCGGTTCTGTGGGCTGCTAGTACCCGCTCTAGACCGGGCCCCTTCGTGGCACTGTGTGCCACCGCCCGCACCCGACCGCCCGCTGCTTCCGCCGCCTCGACGACCTGTTCCGTTATCACTTCGGCCCAGCCCCAGACCTCCCCGACTGGCCCAGTCTGCTCTGTCACGGTGTGCCTGTGTTTGACTTAGACATGGATCAGATTAGTTCTGCCCTGCATTCTCTGTGTGCTGACGCTTCTAGTGTGTCCGGATCTTATTACCCTGTGTTCTCTAGCTTAGGCGTCGCACCTGTATGTAGTACAGACTCCCCTACTGTGTTAGGCGTAGGACCGTTTGCTTTGTCTAGCCTAGGCTCTACCTTTGCTCCTCCTTCGTTTGCAACTACTGCGTCGCTGTCCTTCACGCTCGACTCTGGTGCGTCTGCCTGATTCTTCCGTGACCACGCCACTCTCGCGCCGCTTGCTGCCCCTGCCTCTGTCGCCCTGGCTGACCCCTCTTCTGGTCCTGTCGCTGCTCGTAGCTCCACTACCCTTCCCTGGCCAGCGGCCCCCTCGGGTTCCCTTACAGGCCAGCACATCCCCTCGTTCTCGAGGAACTTAGTTGGTGTCGGCTGTCTTCAGGACCTCGGCGTCACCACTACGTTCCCTGGTCACGAGCGGTACTCTGTCTGTACCGAGGTCGCCTCAGGTGCCCCCCTTGCGACGTTCCCCCGAGACCCGGTGTCTGGCCTGTTTACGCTGGACGCTGCTTCCCCCCCGGTGGACGCGTCCTCTCCGGGTCCTGCGTCTACTCAGGTCGCTGCGGCCTGCTCGTGTCGGTCGCTCACTCGACACCCCCCCTCGCTGGGATAGGTGGAAGACACGAGCGCCTGTGCAGCGTTAGCACTAGGAATTGAACCCGAGTCACCAACGCTCTGATACCATGTTAGAATAATAGAATGAATAACAAGAAGAGAGAATAAGGGAGATATAGGGTTTGGGTTTGTACTCTCTAAGAACACACACCTATTCTAGCCTATAACTTCTACATGCAAATGTACAGTATGTATAACTTGACACACCCCCTAGGTTAGATAAGGGGTAGTGCTGAGCAAGAAGCAGACAGCTCAGGGTGGCACACACTACTACTACGAATGTAAAATACATAAAAAAACAATTTAAAAGTGTAGTAACCTTGGCGCACGAAAACATGAAACCAAATTTATAAGGTTGCTACGTAACCCAAAAACCCCAACTCTACTTCAAACCAAGCCCCCTTTCTTGTTCAAGCTGGGTCCAACTTGAATAAGGTTTGCTATTTTAGTCAAGGGCTTTATGTAGACAATAATTGTCTATGGGTCCTAAAAATTACCTTCCGTTATTATGTCCACCCAAATGAATTTTCGTGATTTTTTAGCAAGACCTAGGGTGATCATGCCTGGAGATTACGGTATATTCCTGTATGCTGTTTGTGTTAATCAATTCTCTTGTTCTCACATGCAAGAGGTTCATTAAAGCGAGAGATATAATGATGACCCCCCTTTCTAGTTGGGCCCAGTTTGATAGGTGGTGTACAGTAGGCAAAACAAGCCCCGTGCACGAACGTCGGAATGGAATCCCTTTTCGCCCCTAGGCAGCTGACCGCCCATGGAGGTGTGGCAACACAACGAAAAAACTTGTGTGAACCTAGGTCCAACTTGAAATTCGAGTTCGACCCAGTTGAAACAGGCACAGACGTGCGGGCTGCCCTACGATCGCAGGTGAACGCTCCTCGCCTCGTGCGATGCTTTCGCTGCCGCGCTTATCTACGTGGATTCTTTAGCCGTGTTTCTGGTTGGATGCTGCAGTTTTTGTTCCCGCGCACCAATCGCTGTCCTGCGTGGTTATTTTCCCTCCTACCAGGGGGTAATAAGGAACAGTGTGTCGTGGCATTGGGATAGCCCTGTCGAACCATCTCTCTCTCTAGGGAGGGTACTAAGGAGGCTCTCTCTGGGGAAGGTGGATATATGGAGCCTAACTCTCTTGAGGACATCCCTTGTCCCAGTGGTATCAGAGTGATCCAAGGTTCAATACCCGGTGTACTCACTATCCCAGCGGGGGGGTGTGTCGTGGTACTGGGATAGCCCTGTCGAACCTCTTCTCTCTCTAGAGAGGGTACTAGGGAGCAGGGCCTCAGATAGGATTTTGGGCTAGCCTAAAAAAAACCGTGTAGCACTCAGGGTTGGTTGCTTATGTTCATACTGTGGCCTCAGGGTAAATTCAAAAACGCTAGAAATGTTGCACTAAGTCACATTGCACAGCAGAAGGACACTTACAGGATATCGGCACTTCACGTTTTGCGCTAGCTTAGCTGTTACACCTGTTCCACGATATGGTCCTCAGACGAACGGTCCAAATTGCATCTCCCGACAAATCTTGTCACCCCTAGGGTCCCAATTCACCTGCTCGTGTCCCCCTACGTTGAGTCCCAAACACCAGGTACCGAGCTGAACCGCATTAACCCCCAAATTCAGGCCAAAACGTTCGACATTTTGCTCGGGAGTTACTGTGCATATGTCCCGTTTGTCCGTGTTTTGAAATTTATGGGGAACAAGCCCGAACTGCGTGAAAAAACCCGTCCCCCTTAGCGTGGAACATGTGTATTGGTCAAGCTTGTAAAGATTTGGCGAAACCCAGCACAAGCAACAAATCAGACCGGGGAAATTGTTGGCAGTTTGAACTTTCAGGGCTGTTCTTACGTGACGCGATGTCAGGCTACTGTAGGCTTCTTTGCTCATCAAATTTGACCGTCAATACAGTTTTGACACCGATTAGCATGACTTGTGTCACGAGGGACCCGTCCTCAGTTGGAAAAATGCCACGTCTGAAATTTTAGACGAAAGTCAAAGGCATGTGGGCCAACGTGAAACATTTGCCGTCGAGCTGTTCTGGCGGCCCCTTTGAGTTTGGAACTTGGAGAGCTTGAGGGAATTTTGGGCATCGTGAATTTCATGGCCAAGATCTGTTCAAGTGAAGTGACGGGAATTTGGGCCGTTCGATTGTCGACGAGGGTCAATCGTATGCAGAGACTTGGGGGGGTTTGGATACTGAGCGTGCAGAAGGCTACACAAAAAACAAACGGTAGGAATGTCTAGCTCGCCGAGATTTTAGGGTTGCGAGGGGGCCGTGGAGGATTGTCTCTAACATTGAGGACTGTCTCATGGAGGACTTAGCCGAAATAGGTTTGGGCGGAAAAAACAAAGCATATCCCCGTGGGGCACATGTATTTGCAAGATTCAATGAATCAGGGTAACCTCAGAGTTAGACGTGTTGAGTAGAATGGGACTATACAAGGGTATATAGCTAGTGGGTTGTACTCTCTATGGCATGACCCTATCTAGTCTACTAAACATACACACATATGTTTGACACACCCCCTAGACTAGATAGGGGCAGAGCCTAGTGAGAGACAAGCAGCTCAGGGCGGCACTACTAGTCCAACCTCTGAGGCAAGGGTCTAAGGACCAGTCAAAAGAGTACAAACAAAGCAAGAACAAGACCAGGGCGGCACTACTAGTCCAGCCACTGGGAGAAAGCCACAAGGCCAGTCAGGATAATATATAACGAGTTATACACAATCAAGGTCCTAGCAAATGAGGTGCTACAGGAATGAGTCCAAACTGTACGCACTGCCGCTGATGATCTTTAGGCGCAAGCGCCTTCGTAAAGATATCAGCTGTGTTGGCACCTGAGGCCAACTATGCGGGCCTGGCGACGCTGCTGTAGCTCGCGCTGGAGGAAGTACCGCAGCTGGATGTGCTTCGCTCTGCCCTTGAGTTTGGGCTCTTGACACAGGAGGATCATGGCCCTGTTGTCAACGTACAGGACTGGGGCAGAGCTAGGCCGCTCACCTAAGTCTGTGAGCAAGAAAGTCAGCCAACGGAGGTCCTGTGCCACCATGGCACCGGCGTAGATCTCAACCTCACAGCTAGATTGGGCAATAGACAATGAGTGGGTGGATCTCCAGGAAACAGCACCTGCACCAAGGCTAAAGCAGTAGCCCTGGGAGGACCTGAGAGTCTCGGCGTCGTCTGCCCAAGAAGCGTCTGTGTGCCTGGTAAGGACCACTTGTCTGCGTCCTCCTAGCACTAGCCCCATGCCCGATGTACTTGCTAGATAACGCAAAACCCTCTTAGCTGCAGACCAGTAATGTGGTCGGTGTCTGCCGGAGGCTACAAAGCGGGCCAGGATGCTGAGAGGGTATGCGAGATCTGGACGAGTGCAAGTCATCAGGTACATGAGGCAACCCACGAGCTCTGCGTAAGGACCACTAGGCACTACAACCTCCTCCGGAACTGGATAAGAGAGTCTTTGATCACCTGGCAGAGGGGTGGGCTGTGCGGAAGAGAACAGAAGGCTGAACCTCTGAAGGACCTGGCGCACCAAGTGTGACTGCGAGAGAGTGATGGTGCGCGCGGCTCTGTCCCCAAAGATCTGCAAGCCAAGGTAGCGGCGCAACTCTCCTAGGTCAGTGCAGGTGTGTCTCCTCAGCAGCTCGGCCTTCATGGAGGCCAGCGCATCTCTGTTTGCAGTAACAGAGACCAGATTGTCTATGTAAACAAGGATGTAGAATGGAGTCTGGCCGGAACTGACGAAAAGCGAGGGGTCCGCAGACGACGGGAAGAACTGCAGGTCAGCAAGTGTAGCACGCAGCGTGTCGTGCCACTCACGGGGCGCCTGGCGCAGGCCGTAGACAAGGGGCCGGAGGAGCCACTCGGTACCAGGGGAGCCACTCGGTACCAGGGGAAAGGTACCGGAGAAGCCCTGGGGGCGGCGCAGGTAGACCTGCTCGTGCAGACTGCCCTGGAGGAAAGCTGTGGAGAAGTCGAGTGAGTGCAGCTCGTAGTCACGCTGTGCTGCTACGTGTAGCAGTGCCTGAAGAGTTGTCATTGTCGGGGTCGTTGCGAAGGTCTGAAAGAAGTCAACCCGCTCATGTTGACTGAAGCCACGAGCAATGTAGCGCGCCTTGAAGACAGGCGGCTCTCCAGGAGGGTGCTTCACCTTGAAGAGCCATCGGCCATCGAATACGTTCACCATAGGTGGGGGAACTGCGTCGACCATCTCAGAGTTAGAAGTGTTGAGTAGAATGGGAACAGGGGTATATAGTCAGTGGGTTGTACTCTCTATGGCATGACCCTATGTAGTCTACTAAACATACACACATATGTTTGACAGGTAATCCTTGAAAGCATACTGACTGCTCAGGGCTGGTACACGAACAATAGACTGAAACTTCAGGGTTGCACTATGACTCAAAACTGAATTCACAGGGTGGAAAATGACCTTAAACTGAATTTCCATGATTGGCCCCTAACAACAGGGCCTCAGATTTTAGGCAATTTTCCCTGATTCAGTGTTTTTTTGTTACCGACCCTGATGCGCTATGATTTTTTTTAGACACAACCCTGAAATTTCAGGGTTATTTTATGAGTGTACTATGTTTGTACAGCGTTGAAATTGTAGTAGGTCCTGTAGCCTTTGCCTTACGGGCAGCTACCCCTGAATCCTATAGCAGCGTGATTCTGGGCCCTGCCATAATATCCGAAAGTTTCCCCTGCTCGATGTGTGCTGGGGGTAGATGTAGCCCGTCCTAGATCGTCGATTTTCCCTATCTCCCGCGTGATCGGCGTCGACGTATCCGAGTAGTCGTACGGACGGTGTTGTCGCTTTACTGTAGGTAAGCCCAATCGTCGGCGTGGAGACGAAGTAGAGTAGTGCCCGGTTGAGCTCCTCGAGATCTTCCTGTTCCGGTTGCTTCAGATGCGTTGCCTGTTGACTCGCACTATAGGACAGGTCGGGTCGGCAGGTTACTGCTGCGAATAGTAGGCAGCCGAGCTTCTGTTGATACTCCCGGATTTGCTTCGCGGGGAGTTTTGCGGAGGTGCTGTTGTTGTTCCCGTAGTGGTAGGGAGTTGGGACCGTAGTCGGCGTTAGACCGAATTTCTTCGCGACGGTGCCTGCGAACTTTCCAGCATGTAGGTAGAACGCCGAGTTGTCTTCGACGACATTCAGTCCTAGGTACTGGGTCACTTCGTCGGACACCGTGAGAGTTAAGTCTTCTCTCAGCTCCCGTTCGAACCAGGTGGCGATGTCGGTAGTGGAGCCGATGTAGAGCAGGTCGTCGACGTAGATGATGAGTAGGATATACTCTCTTCCCTTCTGCAGTCGGTACATCCCTTGGTCATGCGGCAGCTGTAGGAATCCGATTTTTGCGAGACGGCCGTGGAGATGCTGCTGCCAGAGCTGCGGGGCTTGCTTGATCCCGTATAGGGATTTTGTCAGTTGGCATACTTTCGTGGGGTCGTCGATGAATCCGTGGGGTTGTTCGACGAAAATCTCGGCGTCCACAGGTGCGTATAGGAACGCATTCGCGACGTCGATTTGGCGTAGTGGTAATGTCTTCGTGGCCGCGACGGCGAGTAGGATGCGTAATGAGGTGTGACGGGAGACTGGAGCGAAGGTTTCTGTGTAGTCGGTTCCGTATCGTTGATCGAAGCCTCGTACGACCCATCGAGCTTTGAATCGTTCGATGGAGCCGTCTGAGTTGGTCTTAATGCGGTACACCCATTTCCCCGAGAGGACGTTTTTTCCGTTGATGCTTGTTGCAGGTACCAGTTTCCATGTTTTCCGGTCTTGCAGAGCCTTTAACTCCTTTTCCATCGCTTCCTTCCATTTCGCCTTATATTCCCCCCCCAGAGCCTGCGACAGGGTCGAAGGCTCTCGCGGAGAAGGCGGCGGCGGATGCTGGACGGAGACCCAGAGGCCTAGAATCTGCTGTCCCGTGGGTGTGTGTCGAGGGGAATTTTCATTCCCGGAATAAGCTGCTTCGTCGCCGTCTTCTGGGTCAGGTAAGAAGTTGGGACCGATGCGTTCTGAAACATTTGTGTCGACTGGGTGGGGTGTAATGTAACCTTGGTCAGCGAAGTGGTAAAATGTGTCGAGGTTGTTGCTATCGAGAGGATTGTCTTCGTCGAGTGGAACAGGTACGGAACAGAATGGGAGTGGTCCGGCAGCTTCCGAGGCTTCAGGTACGTCTTCTTCTGCCGCGTCAGCTTCGGCAGCACGGTCGGCGAAGGAACGAAGTCCCGAGAAGCCGTCGGTGGGGTCTTGTGTGTTGGCAATGTTGTCCAGGTAATGCTGCAGCGTCAGTCGCTCGTAGAAGATAACATCACGTGATGCCACGGTATTTTTGTCTTGTATGTCGAGTATTTTCCACGCGTGAAAATCTTTGGCGATGCCGAGGTGTAGTCCCCACCGAGCTCGTTGTGTGAAGCGTCCTGCTCGGGCTGTGTGGGGTCTGTACTGTACCATGCAGCCGAAAACTCGGAGTAATTTTGTGCTGCCCCTTTTTCTTGTCCACAACAGGTGCGGTGATGCGTTGTTGGGAAGCGATGACGAGGACAGCATGTTGTGCAGGTGAACTGCATGTGTCATCGCGTCTGGCCACAGTGTGGTAGGCAGCCTCATCCCCAGAAGCAGTTTTCGCATCGTCGTCTGCAAGGTCCGGTTCATGCGTTCTGCGACCCCCTGCTGCTGGTGAGCATAGGGCAGAGACACCAGGCGTCTGATTCCTCTTTCCGCCAGATACATCCTGAAGTGTTGTGACTGGTATTCCAGTGCACCGTCTGACTGGAAGCTCTTGAGCTTGGTTCCTGATTCTCGTTCGGCGATGGGAAGCCATGTTGTGAAGGCGTCGAAAGCTTGATCGCGCGTCTTGAGATTGAAGTGCCAGACGTATCTGGTTGCTGCGTCGATGAACGTTATGACGTAGTTGAAGTCGGCTTCGGTGTCTTCTCGAGGCATGTTTAAGATATCGCTGTAGACTTTTTCCATCGGAGCGTATGTAGGTGCGCTTGGGCTGTGATGAGATGGAAAAGGCTGATGGGGAAGATCTGCTTCGGGGCACGTGAAGCATCGTGCTCGTGGTCGTCGAAGTTCTTGGCCGTTCGTCGTTAGGAGGGCGTTGCGTTCTAACACCTCTGCTTGGATTGTCTGTAGTATCGTGCTATTCGCAGGATGCCCGAGGCGTTGGTGCCAGATGTCGTCGGAAGCGCGATGACCCGGCGAGCGGTGGTATATATCGGCGTTGGAGAAGAACGCGACGACTGTGGCGGGGCTTCGACAGACTTCTCGTGTGATGGGCATAAGCTGGTCTGCTTCGGTTGGCGGTCCTCGGATCGCTGGTGGTGGTACTCGGCTGGGTCCTGGTGCTGCTACTGCAGGTGATGGTTTGGTAGGGATACTCGCGGGTACTTGTCTTTCTTGTCTGATGACTGCTAATGCTCGTGTTCTTTCTGCTGCAGGTATGGTGCTGGAGTGCCACAAGCCGTCACTGTCGAATTCTGGATCAAGATCCGGCGGGTGTGTCCAGGCGGCGAATGATACGATGCCGTCGCTGTCGGCAGTACCGCGGTCGGGGACGAAGTCCAACACGAAGACGCCGGACTTCAGGAGAGCACGACCGATGAAGAGGCCGCCTTTCCCGTGGTAAAGTCGAAACTCATTGGAGTAGGAGTCGCACTCCAGGTGAATCCCTTTGGCCATTAGTTGGCTTACGCTTAGTAGGTTGTATCCCAAGTTGTCGACAATGAGGACTTTGTTGAGCTGAAGTATGACGTTTGTCTCGATGGATTGTAACTGAACCACGCCTTGTCTGTTTGTTTTCAGGTTTTCGTTGTTGGCGACGGTGATGATGACGTCGCGGTTGAGGCGTTTCTCTCGTTGCACGAAGCGTCCCGAAGAGCACATGTGTTGACCGCAGCAGCTGTCCAAGAACCAGGTATTTCGCCCGGTGGGTTCGGCGTTGGCGATCGCAGCGTATGTTGGATTGACTTGAAGGCCTTGTGAGCGCGGTGGCGGGAGCTCTTCTTTGTCTGGTGCGTAAGTGGGTGGTGATCCGGGTGCGCAGTTGTCGATGTGTACCATGCAATTGATAATGTTTGGTGTCTGTTGTGTAGATGTTGAAGAGCGTCTTGGGGGACTTGCTTGAGTGGAAGCGACTTGTGGGTCTGCTGGACGGTAAACGCGAGGGCGGTTGCAGTTGACCTTGGAGTGCCCGGAAGTCTGGCAGTTGTGGCAGAACGGCGGCACGAAGGTAAATCCCCTGTTGTCGCGTTCTTGCTTGCCGCGTTGATTGTAGGTGTTGTCGTTTCTTCGTTGTGTGTAGAAAACTAACTGCTGCTGCTTCCTTGGTTGTCTTTCTTCGAACAGGTCCATCTCCTGTTGTTCAGCGTGAAGCTCGGCACAGAGGTGCATCTCCGAAATCCTTCCGTGGGCGCGAAGAAGCGATCGTGTGGTTCTCCATTCTGGCCCGAGCCCGGCGAGGACAAGTGTCACGAAGCTTTCTTCAGTGATTGTTCCTCCGCACCGAAGCAGGCGGTCGCGGAGGGTCTGGCAGCGACTCATATACTGCATCGCCTTTTCCCCGGTCTTCATTTGTATTGTTGTCAGTTGTTGCATGAGTCTGCTTTGTGTCACGCTGTCGTTTGCTTGATAGAGACACTTGAGATGATGCCACGCGAGTTCCGCGGAGTTTCCATAGCTTCGATACGTTCTGATGCTCTGCTGTTCTTGTGGTGACAGATTTCTCAGGAGAACCGTATACGCCAGCAGCGACTGATACGTGAAGATTTCTTGTTCCTTTCCAGTGCCGTTGCTTGGGAATGGCAGGGACCCGTTGAAGTATCCCAGGAGATGTGCAGCCTCCATCAGCAGCTCGAACTCGAAGCTCCAGGTAAAGAAGTCGTGTCCGTTGAACGGTGAGGATGTCTGCAGTTTAATCACGTGTGAAAACTGCGCCTGGAGACTTAAGATTTCGTTTGGTGTTTGTTGTGATGCAGCTGCTGTTGGTTGGGCACGGGGCGGCATGAACTCGAACGTCCCCGGTGAAGAGTGATAAGACGCAAAGGTAGGCGCTTGATTGTGTCGCCCAAACGATGAGTTGTCGAGGCTCATCGGCGCTAATCCCATGTTTCCTCCGTTGCTCTGTGTTGAATGCGCAGGTGTCCTTGTCTGCTGCTGCTGGTCGAAGTGCGACATGAAGCTGAAGAATCTTTCCATAAGGTTGGGGTCCACGCTTGAAGAGGGAGATGGAGTCACCATCTCTGGTACTCTTCCCGTTGTTTCTTGAGCAGTCCCGGTCTCTGTCTGTAGTCCTGAGGTGTGCAGACCAGAGTTGCCGTGTTGAGTTTCTTGGCCGCTGGGTGAGCCTGTAGAGACTTTCTTGCCCTTGCTGTCCATGTCTTGTGATCAATGAAGTCGTTGAATTGAGTTGAGTTGCAGGTTGATGGAGCGCAGTTTCTGGGAGTTTGGTCTCTGACCAGCTCTCATACCATGTTGGGCTGAGAAAAAGCCCTTAGGATCCTTTCAGAGACTAAGTCCCGGTTGTAGAGTGAGACTTGAGTAGTGCAGCGGAAGTTGAGGCAGTTTGAACCCTTGTACTAGTATATGAGAACAAGTGATTGATTAAAGGAACAAGCATACAGCAATATATAGGAGATAAGAAGGCAGTTGTAGAATACAGTTACAGAAGCGGTTTATCGAGTCGCACAGCGACTCGATTGCCGCTTCGGTTACCATCCGTGATGTTGTAACGGTCAGTCGTAACCTCCAGTTGCGACCTTTCGAGTCTTTTCGCATTCTTTGTCCGCCCCCTCGTGCAACCTCCGTTGACTCGCGTGCTCCCCTGTAATCTTCCTCGAGTACAGTGTTATACTTCAGAAACGCTTAAGTCCTTTGAGATATTTCCAACAAGTTCGAACAGAAAAATGCAAATGAGACTAGGTGGCAGGTCTGAAAGACCTGCCGATAGATGAAGGAGTTTGTCTCCTTTACAGCAAACTCCTCTTCTAGTCGAATCACTATCTGTAATTTTTTTATTACAAACAATTTCTCATATTGTGGCACGACCTTAGAGGAGTGTGCAGTGCAGTCGTCATAGGTCAAACGAGACATCAAGTGGGAGGTCGTCGGCGATGGCGCTCGAGGGTGGCCTGGTACCGATCGGTCGCGCTCGAGCGAGTAGGATCTTGTAGCGTACGAGAAGCGGCCACGAGCTCGCGATCAAGCTGAGTAATGTAAAGCTCCTTGGCTGTATCACTTCGCCAGCGGCCGAGGGCCTTGAAAAGCCGGTCGGGAACTCCAACATCAACGGCGACCGTCGCAGCCGCCTTGCGGAAAGAATGGGTGCCCAGGAGGGCGGGTTGAGGCCGACACGGGAGAAAGCATCTCGACACCAACCCCGAATGGCGGCGTACGAGGGAGAGCGATCTGAAGGGGAAGCTCGGGCACCCAGCTGAAATATACGAATAAGGGGGCCAAGGGTCCGCGAAGAATAGCCAGCAAGGAAGAGGAATTGTTGGACACGTGACACCGGACAGTGGCGGGCAGAAGAAGCAGCCACTCGGACCCAAACACCGGTGCCAGCTTGGTCGTTCTTCGAACGGGGGATGAACAACCACATGCAGTCCCGATCGAACTCGATCTGGTGCCACCGGAGGGAGATGAGATCAGAGAAACGAAGGAAGGCTGCAAACATGAGGAGGGGAATAAGGCCCCGCTGGAATGTGGCCGGATCATGCGATGAGAAGTAGATGTCACAGAAATCGTAAATCTTGGCTGGAGGAATGGGCTCCTTAGCTTGAGATGGCTTGCCACAATGATGCATGGCATAATCCTTGACTTGCGAAGAAAAGGGGCCGCGAATCGGAGAGGGGTGGCCGACCAGCCAATGGGCGCAGGATATGGCGGAACACGCAGTACGCACAGCTGAGACGGTAGCGCCGCGACGGACCGAGTGCAGCAGAAAGAGGGCCGCTGTCAGGTCGGTGGCGGGAAGGAAGGGAAGCGAGTACGCCAAACAAAAGGCTCGAAATTGTCGCCAATAGGGTTCATAAGTGCGAAGGGTAGACTTTGCCCGAAGATCAACGGTGAGTGTGAGAAGGTCCGACAATAATCGACCAATATATGAGCCTGCGCAGTGAAATAAAATTATACATTAGTTGAATGCAAAACGGAGCGCATACATCGGAGAGTTCGGAAGAACGGCACCGCTAAAGGCATGACGATCACTGCCAACGCGTAAACAACTAGCACCAAGGGTAAGGCGAAGGGCCATAACGACATCTGGGCCCCAAGTGAAGCCATCCAGGCTTAGCAAAGGCCACCAAAAAGCACTGGGCCAATATGGGATCACAAGAGAGAGAGAAGTGCGCGAGCAACGGGCATGAGCTAGGACAGCCGGGATGAGGGCGGGTGGAGGAAAGGCGAAGCAATTCTTGTGTCCCCAGTTAATAGAAAAGGCGTCTTGTGCAACCGCAAAGTGTGAGAACTCGAGGGAGCAGAAACGAGCAAGTTGCGCATTGGCAGGGGATGCGAACAAGTCGATGGTATGAGGCCCCCAATGCCGCTCAAGCAGTAGGAACCAAGGTCGTGTCAAGGAGTAGTCGTCGTGGAGCTCAATCTTGGACAGAGCATCGGTTTCGGTATTCAGCGCACGGGGAATCCATTGGACCGTAAGACAGATCATATGGCGCACGCACAATTGAATAATCGCGCGGCATACGAAGGTAAGCTTGGGACGGCGAGAACCTCCCTTCTAGAGGATGTGGTAGGCCGCCTGACTGTCGCTGCGGAGCAAGATGTGCGAACGTCGGATTTCGACAGAAAAGGCCGAAAGGGACCAAAAGATTCCGGCCAGCTCGCGAAGGGTACTGGACGAGCCCAAGAAGGCTAGAGGCAGCGGGGAGGAGAGCGAGCCGACACGACCATCCGGCGCGGAATAACAAGCCCCCCAGGCATGGTCGCTTGCATCCACGTACATGACAACGTCGTACAAATGCGGGTTGTGGAAGCGGGCGCCGTTGAAAACGTCGAATTGTGTAAGCCAAAAACGCAGCTCTTCAATAGACTCAGGGGTTAGGAGAATGGCTGCCCCCCATGAGTGGCATTCGGCAATCTGCGTGAGAAGGTGGTGGGAGAAGGCGCGTGCGACAGTGCCAAGTGCCAAGGACATGGAGGCCAACATGCCGGTGATGCGAGCAGCGCGGCGAACAGGGCGACGCTCGTTCGCGCCGAGTGTGCCTAATTCCTCCAGCTCGGCAAAAAGCCGGTTGCGCCGATCCGCATCAATAGAGAATGTGGTGGTGCGCGTGTCCAACAAGAGGCCCAAGAACTTCAAAGATTGTGCCGGCGCGAGTTGTGATTTTTTTAAATTCACAACAAAGCCCACGGCTGCGAGGTCGGCGATGATTATGGAGCGGTTGTGAAAAGCCTCCGTTTGAGTGGCACAGATGAATATGATATCATCGACATATGGAATAAGGCGGATGCCACGGCTACGCCAGCGTTTGGAGAGTTGCTTAATTAACTGGGTAAACACGAATGGCACTGTAGCCAGCCCGAAAGGCAAAGAGAGGAATTGGTAGTCCTGCCCTTGCAGGGAGAATCCGAGAAACCGCCAAAAGGCAGGGTGAATGTCGACGTGGTGGTATCCGGATTTGAGATCGATCGTGAATAGCCAATCGCCTTCTTGCACCAAATCACGAACGCGAGTAAGTCCTTCGTATCGAAAACGAGGTACCGAGAGGAATGAGTTGACGTTCCACAAGTCCAATATCAGCCTCTTTTTTTAGGATTGGACAAGCACGTTTAAGGGGCTAACGCATGTGAGGGTGGTGGAAGGAGGCACGACCCGAGCTGCGCCGGTGGCGAGAAGCTCGGCCACTGCATCTACTGCGAAAGAGGTGAATTGCAAAGCACCGGCATGATTCTGAGTACGAGACGGAGGGGGCTCAGAGGCAACCCATGGTAGGCGATATCCAGAAGTAATCACCGATAGAATCAAGCGGCTGTCGAACCAGGCGGACCACCATGCAGCGCGGTCACGGAGGCGGCCTTGCATGCGGGTAATCTTGGTTGCGTCATCGGCATAGGCCGAAATGGTTCCGAGCTCTGGTGGTAGAGGGAACACAAATAGGGACGGTAGAGAATCAGGAAGGTGCTTCACCTCATGTAGTTCCGACCGCAACAAGTGATTTTTTTTTTGATTTTTTTTTGGTTTTTTTTCCTCGGCAGGAAGGAAGGCAAACGCTTATTATAGGTGCCCGCTCGCTCGCTATTCTTCGGCCATGTCATCCCTTAAGTGATATACCATTGGGTTGGGCATGTCAACTTGGCATGCTGGGCTGTAGTTGGTTGTCATATATGGTGATGACATAGAAATCTTGTCATGAATCTTGTCAACGTCAGTCTTTACAGGACGCACACACATTGTGTATGCGCCTTGTGGGCACGTTCATGTCTTCTTGCACAGGCCCAATGGGCAAGACCATGTGGCCATATGACGTACGTATTAATCTTGCTTGAATGCACAAATGTGTGTGTGTGTGTGTGTGTGTGTGTGTTTTTTTTATTTTTATTTTTTTTATTTTTTTTATTAAGAACGCTACAACTTCGGAGAGGTTAAGCAATCTTTACACAATCTTAGCCGGCCGATTGGCCTCTTGGCCCCTTTGGGGGCAATTAGCTATCCCATGCCCGGGTTCACGGCAATAGAAACAACGGCCGTCGCCGTCCCTACGCCATGTGTTCCAAAGGCATTCCCCTTGGCCTCGAGGGCGAAGAGGGGGTTCAGGGCGGGAGGTGGAATGGGTGGGCCGAGTGGGCCTCTTCTTGCTGGCCGCTACAATCTGAGAAGCAGCCTTCACATTCTTATCCTCTACCACTTCCCCATACTTAATCTTAAGGACCATATTGGCCACTTCGAAACCGCGTTGATCGGCGGTAAACAGAAAATGAATCTTTTCTTCCGCCTCCTCTACTATCTGCTGGAGATAGTCGGCGGCTTGTTCACCACCATCAGGTGGTAAAACCGAGATAGCATGACGTGCAATAGCTTGAATGCGCTCAAAACTAAACAGTTGCATACAAATGCCATCGCTTTTAACTAAGGAAGAGCGCAACTGAGGACGTGCAGGTGGAATAGGAGCGAGGTTGAGCGCTGCAGAAACGGATTTCGGGCGGGCGGCATTACCTTCGTCGAGCGTGGCATGGGGTGCTTCCTCGTCCATTTCGTCGTCGACGGGCTCAGGGGCGGGTGCCGGGAGGCGAGAGCGAGGGGCCGTCGTCGCTGCGACACGTGCTGTTTCTGGTGGCGGTGCGGGATCGGCGCCATTGCCACGGTGGAGCGCCGCGAGAAGACCAAGAACATGGTGAATGGCCTCGTTGTTGGTGTCGGCGTTAACATTGTTGTCGGTGTAGCGAGCAGAATTATGTTCTGCAGAATGAGGCGCTGTGGATGCAGTGGAGCGCGCTGTAACGCGTTCGCCAGCAGCTCCTGTGAAGATTTGCTGGAGATTGCGCTGGGCTGCAGGATCCAGGCGCGCAATCATTTCGGCGATTTCTGCTGCTCCCGGGGTCGAGATCTGCGGATTTCCGCGCGGATTCACTGCGGCAGGAGGAAAATCCGTGCGGCGAACTGCGCGATCCCGGTCTCGATCCTGGCGATCCTGGCGAATCTGGGGCGCTGGGGCGTTGAGATCGCGCTCATGATGACGCCCTGCGCGCGCTGGATCATGATCATGATTGTGGTCCTCGCGCGCAGGACCGTCATGATTGCGTTCGGTAGGTGGGGGGCGTGTCGGGGCGTTTTCGGTAGGCGGATTCGTGTCGACACGGTTCAGCTCGTTACGCCGCTCGCCTTGAAATCCGGGGGGGAAATCGCGATTGCGTGACGTGTTACAATCCGCATCCCCCGCCGCGTTTTCGACGTGCTGAACAGGGTCTTAACGCACACCACTCAACAAATCCAAAGCGGTAACGGCGCCGTTACCTCCGCCAGGACGAGGAGAACGAGATCATTCCCTATGCTGAGAAGAAGAGTTTCGGTCCCCCTCACGTACAGGGGACCCACGCCTTCCACCACTCCTAGTATTCACGCGAGGAGCGGGAGGCCTACCACTTGCAGCGGAAATTAGTCCGCTAACCATTGTAGAATATCTAACAGCAATGACGTCTTGCAGCAAGAGACTCCTATGCCCAGATCTGGGCATAGGGAGAGGATTAGAGTGTGCTGGTGGTATACAAGTTGGAACAGAAAAATGCAAATGAGACTAGGTGGCAGGTCTGAAAGACCTGCCGATAGATGAAGGAGTTTGTCTCCTTTACAGCAAACTCCTCTTCTAGTCGAATCACTATCTGTAAATTTTTTATTACAAACAATTTCTCATATTGTGACACGACCTCAGAGGAGTGTGCAGTGCAGTCGTCATAGGTCAAACGAGACATCAAGTGGGAGGTCGTCGGCGATGGCGCTCGAGGGTGGCCTGGTACCGATCGGTCGCGCTCGAGCGAGTAGGATCTTGTAGCGTACAAGAAGCGGCCACGAGCTCGCGATCAAGCTGAGTAATGTAAAGCTCCTTGGCTGTATCACTTCGCCAGCGGCCGAGGGCCTTGAAAAGCCGGTCGGGAACTCCAACATCAACGGCGACCGTCGCAGCCGCCTTGCGGAAAGAATGGGTGCCCAGGAGGGCGGGTTGAGGCCGACACGGGAGAAAGCATCTCGACACCAACCCCGAATGGCGGCGTACGAGGGAGAGCGATCTGAAGGGGAAGCTCGGGCACCCAGCTGAAATATACGAATAAGGGGGCCAAGGGTCCGCGGAGAATAGCCAGCAAGGAAGAGGAATTGTTGGACACGTGACACCGGACAGTGGCTGGCAGAAGAAGCAGCCACTCGGACCCAAACACCGGTGCCAGCTTGGTCGGTCTTCGAACGGGGGATGAACAACCACATGCAGTCCCGATCGAACTCGATCTGGTGCCACCGGAGGGAGATGAGATCAGAGAAACGAAGGAAGGCTGCAAACATGAGGAGGGGAATAAGGCCCCGCTGGAATGTGGCCGGATCATGCGATGAGAAGTAGATGTCACAGAAATCGTAAGTCTTGGCTGGAGGAATGGGCTCCTTAGCTTGAGATGGCTTGCCACAATGATGCATGGCATAATCCTTGACTTGCAAAGAAAAGGGGCCGCGAATCGGAGAGGGGTGGCCGACCAGCCAATGGGCGCAGGATATGGCGGAACACGCAGTACGCA
>BQMB01000722.1:40000-54628 GCA_027943415.1 Closterium sp. NIES-67 | reverse complement strand
AGTATCGCGAAGGTCTCCGCCCCAAGAAGGAGCACAAGGAGGAGGTATCTGACTACGATTCCGTTGAGGAGAGCTCGGAGTCCGGCAGCAGTTCCGGCAGCGAGGAGAACTATAACGACGAGGAGTGTGAGAGCGAGTCTGCCGACGTGGAGAGAAAATCTGGCAATGACAGCCATGGTAAACGTCATCAAGGGATGCTCGGCGGCTCTCGACGTCGCAGGCGCGGTAAGACCAGCGGACTCGGGAACCATGGGGGAGAAGAAGCAGCAGCGACGGGGGTTGCGAGAGGACCGACGGCGCACCAACAGCTCCAAGGATCGGGCATCCAGGGGCAAGCGAAAGGGATGGAAGTCGAAGGATGATGACGATGCCTACGGGAATGAGCATAGCGACTCAGAGAGTGAGTCCGCGGGGGAGCTCAAGCCCTGCCACAAGAAGCGTCAACGCGGCGGCGACCGGAGCAACGTGTACGCAAAGGCGGCCTCATCCAGTGATGAGGAGGAGGTGGTTGCCCACTGGAAGCCTAACAAGAGCAAAAAGGATGCACTGGACAAGTACCCAAGGGGATCCAAGAAGGCGGACTCAGGTTATGGAGGGGAGGACAATGATGAGGAGGCGTCGGAGAAGAACCCACCCAGGGTTCGTGAGGCTGCGAACGAGCGTCGCCCGTGGCATGGCGGGAACAATGCCCAGAGTGGCAGCGAGTTGCGTATCGATATGGCGGACACACGTGGGCACGCGGTGGGTCATGCTGGATTGGAAAACCAGAAGCAGCAAAGTGATGATGGCTGTGCTGCTGGTGGGATGTGGGCATGCGCCACGGGGGAGTATGGGCCTGAGGAGAACCATCAGACACATCAGCATGCCGCCACAGGTTCTCAGCGCAAATGCGCTGCGGCCGAGTATGAAGGCGTCGGCGAGCATGACGGGAAGCGTCGGCGGCCTGAGGGTGAGGACTCCAAGGGGGGCACTACTCCTGGGAAGACATTGCGGCTGCAGAAGAGATGCCAACCTACGTGACACCACAACTGCTCTGGCGGGCGTTGAAGGAGGCCATATGGAAGATCCAGGAGTTTAAGGGAGAGCGGGAGCGAGGCCTTCCGTGACTCGCTTCCGCATCCAGCGGCCCCGATACCGGCACGGATCTGGTGGGCAAGAGCACGGGGATGGCAGTGGTGCAACGAAAGAAGGGCATGCCCTCGCTGAAGAAGATTGGGGTGAGTCATCAATGAATCGCTCTTCCTTGCAAGGTAAGACTTGCATGTCGACTTGGTGTCCATTGCTTGTACGTGCCCCACTTACAACCGCTCGGCTGGCCTGACAGAATCTGCTGACAATTTCCTTTGCGTTGGATCTCGTCATCCTCAGGCACCTGCGACCCCAATCTTAGTCCACCCCCAATCTGTCTCCCATGCAGTACGCTCTCCTCCAACAGTTCTGCCTTTTCATGCCCAGGCCAGCCCACCCTCTCCCTCCTGCCCTTGTCCACAGGTTCTCTCCATCCTGCGCATGCCCCAAGTTCTCCTCCTCGTGAGCTTGCCCTGTATATCCTTTCCCCCCTTACCCTCTCCCCCTGACCCCGCCCACAGGTTCTCTCCCTCCTGCCTTGATTGTGAGATATCTCCCTCATGGGAATGCCATGTATGCTCTTGGCCACCTACCCTCTCCCCCCTGCTGTTGCCCACAAGTTCTCTATCTCACCCCCATTATGCGCACAGGTTCTCCCACTGATGTCGATGCCCTCACTGCCTTTGCCTGCCTACCCTGTTCATCCTGCCCTTGCCCACAGATCAGTCACATGCCATTGGCCGGTGGTTGTCCACCTCATGACCTTGCCCTGTGTGCCCTTGCCCGCCCACCCTCTCCTTCCTGCCCTTACAGACAGGTTCTCTCCCTCCTGCCCCTCTCCACAGGTTTTCTCCCTCCTGCCCTCTGTCCGCAGGATTGCTCGCTCATGTCGTTGCCCTAGATGCCCCTGCCAGCCTACCCTGTTCCTCCTGCCCCTATCCACACGTTCTCTCCATCCTTTCATTGACCTCGAGATGTCTCCCTCATGTCGCTGCCCTTGCCCGCCTACTCTCACCTTCCTGCCCCTTCCCACAGGTTCTCTCCCTCTGGCAACAAGGAGTTCCTCTCCCCCCATCCTTTGCATGTTTGTTCCCCTCCCTCCCACCCATACCCGCAGCTTCTCTCATCCCTGGTCTACCAGACAAGTTCTCTCCACATCTCACCTGCTTTTTGGCATCTGCTTTGCTGCCATTTCCCCACTTTCATCCCCCCCCCCTATTCCCGCAGCCATCCTACCCCCATCCATGTTCACATTTGAGCTTCTTGCCCTGGCACGGTGCCTGGCGGGCTAGTGAGTGGGCATCCCTGGCGTGGAGGAGTCAGTTGATAGCGTGGGCATCTTTATGTCGTACAGACCCTCTCCCCATTGCAGGCAATACGTCAGCAGCCATTGTCAAGATGGTTGGCAAAACGTGCGCCAACCTCCGTGTCTCCATGCCTCTGGTTGTCCCCGCCCTCTCCCCCCCCCCACCCCCCCCCCCGCCCCAACGCCCATCCGTCCACAGATCCATTACGAAACCTCGCGCGACCGGATGTGCATCGATGCGCCTGATGCGGGCATTGACTTCTACACGACCTTCTACCTCCGCATGGTGGACCTTCACACGGTTTTGGTGATGGAGGGCTACGAGGTGTCTTTCGTGGCTGTTCAGGAGGCAATGACTGACAACAACTACAACGATAAGTTCAAGCGTGTATGGACGCAGTGGAAGAACGAGCGGGGGTTCCTGATCAAGAGGCGGGTGTTGACGGAGCTGGGGGTGAAGGTCAAGTGGGCGAGGGGCTCCAAGATCCATGTGGACCTTGAAGCCACCCCCAGGGGTGCACTCCGGGCAGCCTTTCACCAACAAGATCTTCTTTCAGGCGGCGTTCGATGCGTTTCAGCAGTGGGCTGTGGCGGGGAAGTTCTGTCTGAAGGCGTATCACATCGCCTGGATTATCATGGTGGTAAGTGGCGGGGAGCGTGTCTTGAAGGACGTCGTGGCTTGGGCTCCAGTAACCTCCCGTTTGTGCTCGGCCCATGCAACCCCATTCCCCTCCCCCACCTCCCCGACCCTTTTACAAACCCCCTCGGCCACCCTCTTCCCCAGGTCGACTATGGGCTGAGCCGCCGGAGGCACCCCACGATGGGCCTCTCTAACTCACACCCCAAGAACAGGGCCTAGATCACAGACCTTCACAAGAGGGTGCGACAGGTGGTCATTGACCACTTCAGCAACCACCCCAAGGAGTACAGCAAGGCCATGCAGGAATGGAAATGGGGAGAGTATGGACTTTACGTCCATGAGAGTGGCTTCAAGGACGAGTGGCAGGAACCTGGGGGGAAGGGCAAGGAGAAGGCGCCAAAAGGTGGAGAGGGAGAGGCTGACGATTAAGGGTCCTTTTGCAGGGGTGAGGCAGGTATGTGCAGGGGTGGCATCACCACAGCGTTCAGGGCAGGGGACGGATACAACTAGGACACAAGTGGAACCAAGTAGTGGCGTGGGCTCTAGTGGGAAGGGTCTGTCAGCAGCATTCTGAAGGGGCAGCCATCCCACAATGGGAGGGGCTTATTGCAAGAGCCAAAACTGGCGTGTGCTGGGTTCATAACCATGGGGTGTTTGCAGATGCATGCTGTGGCAGCGTCGTTTGAGGGGTGGGGTGCTGGCAGCGAAATGATGTGAAACAGGTGGGCAGGCGGGTGGTTGTTAGAAATAGACTGCAAATACCACTTTTGTATTTGTACTTTTATATCCTAGTTTAGGTTGTGAATGTTCCAGTGGGTTGGGGTGTACTCACAAATCCCAACCTCACCCAATTGTGATCCCCACAATCTCCAATTACCCAATTGGAGATTCCGGAGATCCCAATGGGGATTTCCTCCAATTCCCCCTTCATCCATTCTCTCTCACCTTGCCATGTACTTATAGAGCCTTGGGCTCCTTACCTAAGCAATCATTTCAACTCTATTTCTTACATGGTATCAGAGCGACCTATTCGCACACGCGGATCAAGATCCTAATCTCAACGTGCCCGCGCTGCGCGCACTTCATCGTCGCGACATTCGTTTCGAGTCTTCGGAATTTCGACGTGCTCCACTCTGCAGTCGCGCCTCTCATCGTCGACCACCTTCGCGCTCTACCTCGTTGAATTTTTCATCTCTGAAGCGTTCACGCTTCTCATCGTCGATTTCCTCCTCAGTTCTCCTTGGTCGAATCTCAATTTCGACCATCTCTTAAAACTCGTTCTCGAGTTTCCCCTCAGACCCCGCCAGAATAGGCGAACTCCCCTCGTGAAATCGCCTCCACGAACTTCTCGCGTCAAATCAGGAGCAGGTACACAGGTTGAAGCGGAGCGGAGCTGGTTGCGGAGCTGGATGCGGAGTTGTGTAGCTGCGGGAAAGGGCCTGGGGGTGTGTGGGTCCGGGGTTAGACATAGGCTCAGATTCAGTTTCAAGTCGGCGTTTTAACGAATTTTCGCCGACGCCATTTCCTACTTAGCGGCATTTTGATACAGCCGTCAGAGTGATTTTCAGCAATTCTTGTCGACCAATTTCCAGAAGTGCCGCGCTGCACACCGACAATAGCTTACTCAACCACTTCACTTGCCAACCAGATCCCGCTCCTTCGTCTCGAGCCGGACGGTACATGCTCCAACTACAAGGCTTGGCACTATGGTGTCGACAAGCACCTCCTCAATCGCGAGGTGAAGGGGCTCGAGCTCACCGACGTCCTTCTCAACATCGGTGACGGCAAAGAGCCTCCTAAACCCGAGAGGTACGCCGATCCAGCTAATGCCGCCACCGAAGCAGTTTATGCTGCTGCACTACTCAAGTACAAGAATTGGGAGAAGGCCGATGGTGCGGTCATTAGTGTCTTCATGGGCACCACTCCTCCCGAACTCGACGAAACCTACCACAACTGTTGGTGCATAATCGTTTGCACGTCATCCTGTCGTCTGTTCGCATCATTTCGTTGCATGTGTTTTGTGTGCTACGTTGTTTGTGTGGTTTGTTGGGTTTGCATGTCTTTGCATGTTCATCTTGTGCTTGTGCAGATGTGCTTGGATTGTACATCAGATCGAGCGCATTCCAACGAGCCAAGAATTGTTGGAATCGGAGCACATATGAAGAAGTTACGAAGAAATGTTTGATGGATTTGTTACAACTCATTGGAAGTCCTTGGCAGCTGCTACACCAAATTGGAGAGCCCTAAACGAGGAGGGACCAGCATGTGTGGGCTTTTGTCCCCACCTGCAGCTGCAGCATTTGGGGTTTGGAGCCAACCTGGCACAGTGTGAATTTTGTCTTGCCAGGCTGGCTGAACCTGAGGATGGGGAGTCAAGACTTTGACTCTTGTCATGTTCTTGACCAAGGGCCTCCAGGGTCCTTCCCTTTCATCCTTCCTTCCACCCCACCTTCCAACTATGCTTCAATGCCTTTTCCATCATGCCTCTGAACTTGTAAGCTTCAATCATAGTGACTCTGAGGACTGTCAACTTCTCCTAGGGCAGATTACCCCCCAGTGCGCCAAACGCCATAGCTCATCGTTAAGCTACGGAATCGAGTGATTCAACTTTCAGTGAAAGCTGACGCTGCAAGCTACAACATATCCGATTTTCAGATCGTTTCATCGATTGGAGTTTTGGATATAGCTTTTCGAAGGTCGCGAGTTTTCTGGGCGTCATAACGAAGTGCTGCAGAAATTTCCAAGGAGCCATTGAATCATCTGCTTATAGCCTTCTCTAACCAACAAGTGGTATCAGAGCCCATTATCACGCATTTGGGACCTAAAATACGATGGGAGATAAGGAGGACTCTGGTGGAGGTGATACTTCAGTCCAAGGAGGCAGCTCAACCCAAGATTCTGGCATTGCAGCGCAAAGGGGAGCGCGTACAAGCCAGGGGTCACTGCTTAAGGAGGTTGAAGAACTTCACCATTGAGAAGTTCTCTGGAGATGGCTATGATGATTGGGCATGGAAGATGCAGCTCTACTTTCGACAAATTGGCCTCTTGAAGCTCATGATTGGAACGGAGCCAGGCCAAAGGAAATGGCAGAGCAA
Organism: Closterium sp. NIES-67; assembly: GCA_027943415.1. NCBI lineage: Eukaryota > Viridiplantae > Streptophyta > Zygnematophyceae > Desmidiales > Closteriaceae > Closterium > Closterium sp. NIES-67. Next base: position 48,519 of record BQMB01000722.1, on the reverse strand, counting down.
GCGGACTGGGATGAACGTTCATCTGCTGGGTATTATCTACTGTCACAAAGCTTGGAGCTGAACCAGAGGCATCACATCATGCATCTGCTACCGGAAATTGATTGTGGGCCCAAGGCATGGGCAGTGCTCAAGGACCTGCACGCTCCGACATCGGTTGCCGCTTCTCTCATGCTGGATCGGGAGCTGTCCATGCTGCGGTTGAGCGAGAATGAACCTGTGCAGCCCGTACTGGACAAGATGAGGGAACTCTACGCGAAATTGGCGATTGGGCATCACGTACCCTGAGCAGACTAAGTGTCTCAAGATGCTCAGCCTGCTGCCCGAGTCTTGGCTGCAATTTATAAGCGGACTCAGCTTGCCACAAAACCAAAGTCAATGGACATTGGAGTGGATTCGCACCAAGATTCTGGAAGAAGATTTTCGTCGCTACACTGCGCGGAGGTGATGACAGCACCAGCGGCTATGCCATGCAAGGGACATGGAGGGATCGAGGGCGTGGCAATCGCGGTCGCTCTTACTACAACCAAGGTGGTCGCGGGACTTGGAACCAGCGGGGGCGTGGTGGCGCTGGTGCAAGAGGAAGAGGTGGTCACTCCAACAATGACAACAGTGAACCACGCTTGAGGGGAGAGTGCTGGTATTGCAAGGAAGAAGGGCATCCATGGTTTCGCTGCTCTACCAAGCCCGACTGGTGGACCCCTTGGAACCAATCGCAAAAGGGGAATGGAGGAAAGCAACCACATGGAGGTGCCAACATGGTAGCTGATCCTGCTGAAGAAACCTCCAAGGATGACAGAGGAATGGGAAATGAGGAGAGGAATGCTGGACAGTTCTACCATGTGTGTGACAAAGATGACAGTGGCACAGCTGTTGCAAGGGCTGGAGAGGAATTGCACCCGCTTGACATGTGGGTTATGGACTCTGTGCTGCATTGACAATGACACCACGCAAGGACTTGCTGGATGCTGTGCGAGCGCCTCAAATCTCTGAAGTGCGCTCAGCATCCGGACATGCAGTGAAGGTCGCTGGAGTTGGTCGAGCTGCATTCAGAGCACCTGATGGTGGACTGGTTGTGCTGAAGGAACGTGTTACTCGTACGGGGGCTGAAGGCCAATCTGATATCGCTTGCGCAAGCTAGGCCAGGCCGGAGTTAGCAACCACCACCAATGGATCCAAAACATTCAAGGAGATCGTGTGTTATGGGATTTACACGAAAGCAGAGATGTCTTCAGATCCATGTGGCAGATCCCTGCGCTGATATGGGAATCAACAAAGAAGGAGCTGGGAGTAGTAAAGGCGGGATCTGGAGTCCAGGGGGAGTGCAATGCAGTTAGTGCTGCAGGAGTGAGGGTTTCTGCAAGATCAGGGGAGACTGATTGGGAAACTGCACACAGGCGTCTAGGGCATGTGGCTATGCCATTGCTGCAGCAAATGAATAAGGAAGAAGCAGTAAAGGGGCTGAAGCTTTCTGGGCAACCAAATGATACCAAGTGCGAGACGTGTCTGCTGAGCAAGTTCACACGGTTCCCCTTTCACGGCGTAGCTGGAAAAAGCAAGGCAGTACTGGAACTGGTGCACATGGACCTGGTAGGACCTTTTCCAGTTCAAGGAAGAAAGGGGAAAAGATACTTCCTAACAATAGTTGATGACTGGAGTCGGCTGATGTGGGCATACCCGTTGAAGCAGAAGGATCATGCTGCCTCAACAATACGAGATGACTGGCTGCCGTTCGTCGAGCGACAATCTGGGCACCCATGCAAGAGCATCAGAACCGACCGAGGTGGAGAGTTTCTAGGAGGAGATCTGACTGCGTGGCTCAAGAAACAAGGCATTGAGCATCAGCTAACGACGTCCTATACCCCTCAGTCAAATGGCGTTGCTGAGAGGGCTAATAGGACCATCCTGGAAACTGCGCGAGCGCTGCTGATCGAATCAGGGCTGGGGAACTCCATGTGGCCTCATGCGGTGAGGCATGCTACAGTGGCAAGGAACCACGTACTCACAAAGGTGGCTGATGATATGTGGGTGCCGCTGGAGAGGTGGCTTAGAAAGAAGCCTCCAGTGGACATGCTTAGAGTGTTCGGATGCATGGCAGTGGCGCATGTCCCTAAACCGTATAGGACAAAGCTTGGAGCATCTGCACTGTGGTGTGTGCACCTTGGGCTTGCGGCAGAGAGCAAGGGGTGGCTACTCTGGGAGCCCTCAAAGAATGTGCTGTTTGACAGTCGGGATGTCAAATTTGTGGAGAACATCATGTATGGCAAGTGGGAGAAGCAGCCGGAGGCAAGGGTCACTCAGCAGCTGGAAGAGATCACTATGCACTTCGATTTGTCCGAACCTGAGGACAGCGAAGTCACTGCGCCAACGGCAAGCGGTACTGATGAAGGAAGCAATGAGGATATTGCAGCTGATGCTGAAGTCAAGGGATCCGGAGCAGCAGCAGCAAGAGGCTTCCAAAACACCAAGTCTGCCAAAGCGAAGGAAACAGATTGGTGGGGGGACAAAGGATTAGGTGAAGGTGAAAGAATGGGTAAATCCAACCATCTACCCTGCACGTACCAGAATGGCAACAAGAAAGCTGCTGAGCTCTACAAGTTAAGGAGCCACAACTGAGCAGCAGGAACAGGCTCAAGGCGAAGATGCAGTGCTGTTCTTGGGTGATGACCAAGAGTCAGATGACGAGGAGCCTGCATACTGCTTTTACGCACCAATACAACCTCCGAGCATGGATCATGCGCTAGCCGGGCCTCAACGGGGGAAGTGGCTCGTTTCAAGAGATGCAGAGTACAACAGCCAGATGGAGAATCACACATGGGACCTGGTGTACTTGCCAAATGGGAAGAAGGCAATACAGTGCAAGTGGCTGGCAAAAATCAAGACGGATGAGAAAGGAGAGCCATCAGTTTACAAGAGCAGGCTGGTGGCAAAGGGGTTTCAGCAGAAAGAGAAGGAAGATTACAAAGAAGTGTTTGCCCCCAACTGCTACAAGGCCATCTATGGCTTGAAGCAGGCCCCGAGATGCTGGTACAACAGGCTGGCCAGTGCACTGGAAGGGATTGGATTCCGTGCGAGTGCATGCGACGAGAGCCTATTCCTGATGGGCGAGGGGGAGTCGCTTGTGCTTCTGCTGGTGTACGTGGATGACATCCTGCTCTTCAGCAGCAGTGACAAGGAGATCGATGGGGTGCAGCAGAAGCTCACAGAGCAGTTCAAGTGCAAGTCACTTGGAGAGGCAAGGTACTACCTGGGAATGCACATTGAGCGGGATACTGAACGTGGCTGGCTCAAACTGCATCAGGGACAGTACATCAACACCTTGGCTGAGAAGTACTCTCTGCAGGAAGAACGGGTTGTGGTCACACCTTTGCCTTCCGAGTTCAAACTCATAAAGGCAGCTGAAGGAGAAGGAGTTGAAAGTGAAGACCAGAGGCAATTCCAATCCATGGTCGGGAGCCTACTCTACGCTGCTGTGCATACTCGGCCTGACATCAGCTTTGCTGTGGGACAGCTGGCTCGAGTAGTGCAAAATCCAACAGAAGAGCAGTGTGGTGCAGCGGAGAGAGTGGTGCGCTACCTCAAGTCATACCCTACAGTGGGAGTACAGTATTCAGCCTCTGCTCAAATCAGTCAGAAAGGAGTTGAAGTTCTCAAAGAGAAGGGGGAGCAGCTTGGAGAAGGAAATGTGTTCCTTTCCTGTTTTGCTGATGCCACATGGGCTTCTGAGCATGAGGATTCATCATCAGTAGGTGGATACATCTGCATGGTGGGAGGTGGGCCTGTAAGTTGGAGGTCCAAGAAGCAGTCTGAGACGGCACTATCGTCAGTGGAATCTGAGTACATGGCGATGTTTCATGCGGCAAAAGAAATGATTTGGCTAAGAAGGCTCTTGAAGGAGATCGGCCATGAACAGACTTGTGCGACACCTCTGTTCAGTGACAGCAAGGGAGCCATTGCCATGGCACGCAATGCAGTTCTTCATGGGTTGAACAAGCACATGAGGATCAAGTGGCATTGGCTGCGGAAGGAGGTGAAGCTTGGGACACTAGATCCGATCTACGTGAAAACTCAGCAACAGCCAGCCGACTTCCTTACCAAGCGGCTAGCTGAAGAGCCACACTGGCGCTGTGTGAGGATGGCGGGAATGTCCTTGAACTAGAGACGGCGAAACAAGCCGACAGTCTGAGGGGGAGTGTGTTGGTGCATATTCGTTTGCACGTCATCCTGTCGTCTGTTCGCATCATTTCGTTGCATGTGTTTTGTGTGCTACATTGTTTGTATGGTTTGTTGGGTTTGCATGTCTTTGCATATTCATCTTGTGCTTGTGCAGATGTGCTTGGATTGTACATCAGATCGAGCGCATTCCAACGAGCCAAGAATTGTTGGAATCGGAGCACATATGAAGAAGTTACGAAGAAATGTTTGATGGATTTGTTACAACTTATTGGAAGTCCTTGGCAGCTGCTACACCAAAGTTGGAGAGCCCTAAAACGAGGAGGGACCAGCATGTGTGGGACTTTTGTCCCCATCTTGCAGCTGCAGCACTTGGGGTTTGGAGACCAACCTGGCACAGTGTGAATTTTGTCTTGCCAGGCTGGCTGAACCTGACGATGGGGAGTCAAGACTTTGACTCTTGTCATGTTCTTGACCAAGGGCCTCCAGGGTCCTTCCCTTTCATCCTTCCCTTCCCACCCCACCTTCCAACTATGCTTCAATGCCTTTTCCATCATGCCTCTGAACTTGTAAGCTTCTATCATAGTGACTCTGAGGACTGTCAATTTCTCCTAGGGCAGATTACCCCCCAGTGCGCCAAACGCCATAGGTCAATCGTTAAGCTACGGAATCGAGTGATTCAACTTTCAGTGAAAAGTTGACGCTGCAAGCTACAACATATCCGATTTTCAGATCGTTTCATCGATTGGAGTTTTGGATATAGCTTTTCGAAGGTCGCAAGTTTTCTAGGCGTCATAACGAAGTGCTGCAGAAATTTCCAAGGAGCCATTAAATCATCTGCTCATAGCCTTCTCTAACCAACATCTGCTTGAGGCCATACACTGGGCGCTTCAGCTTCCACACTGTGTTGGCAGGGTAAGTGCCCGGAAACCCCGGTGGGCGTTCCATGTGAACATCCTCCTGCTGATGTGCGCCTCAACATGTTGTTCCCTGGCACTGCCATGATTAAAGATTGTAGAGGAGTGCCGCATGGAAGAGGGCATATCCCCAGAGTGACCGTGGTGCGTTGGCGTGACTGAGGAGGCAGCGAGCGATCTGAACCATGGTGTGGTTGCGGCTCTCTGCAATGCCGTTCTGCTGTGGGCTTTCGGGGAGCGTGAAGTTTTGCCGAATCCCTTAGGCCGCACAGAAGTTATCGAGTTTCCCATTGCGAAATCCTCATCCACCTCCCCCGACGCTTGTTTGGGCAGACTTCGATGCCCCACCTCCGGCCGCTGCCCCTTCTCCGGTGCCTTCTCTGTCCGGCGTGTCTCACCCGGCCTCCCCAGTATCCTCCGCAGCGGCACCTCCTCCTGCTCCGCCTTCCCCGCATGTCGAGCCCGACTCACAAGTCTCCTATCGGAGGCGCCCAGTCCCTCCGGTCCCACCACAGCCGCCTTCGTCTCCGGCCTCTAGTCACACTCGTTCCAAGGGACCGGCTCCGCCTCTCGCCTGGGGACCAGCCGCCTTCTCCATCCGGTGTTCGGTCACCCCGCCTTCTCCTGCCGGGGCTGATGTCCCCTCCATCCGTATTCGCCCCCGTGCACTTCTGGAGGACAGGCATGAGGAGCTGTTTGACCTTCACGCGGTCTGCCAATTTCTCTCTCACATCTTCCCGGACATTACTGACTGCCCTTCCCTCAACTTCACCGAGAACCCGACCATTCTGAACTCTCGCACAAAAGAGGAAGCTCTCTCGGGGCCTTATAAGAAGTGGAAGGCAGCAATGGATGTGGAGAACGAGGCGTTCATTCGCAACAACAGCTTTGACGATGTTGTTCCCCCTTCCGGTGTCAACATCGTCGGCGGAAAATGGATCTTCCGAGTCAAACAACTCCCAGGCAAAGCTCCACTGTTCAAGGCACGATACTGGCAAAGGGTTTCACCCAGAAGGAGTATCTCGACTTCTTCGAAACATTCTCACCCACGGCCAAGCTCTCGACTGTGCGCGCTCTTCTTGATATAGCCGCTCGCGGCAACATCGAGATCAAGTCCATAGACGCCTCCTCCGCCTTTCTCCAAGGCCAGCTCAAGGAGGATGTTCACATGGAACGCCCACCGGGGTTTCCTGGCACTTACCCTGCCAACACAGTGTGGAAGCTGAAGCGCCCAGTGTATGGCCTCAAGCAGGCTCCTCGTGAGTGGCACAACAAGGTGAAGGAAGTCCTCCTCGCACTTGACTTCCATCCCTCTGCCTCAGATTCCAGTCTCTTCGTTCGTCACTCCTCCGAGCCCTTCTACATCCTCGTCTACGTCGACGACTTCATTCTAGCCGCCAGAGATCCAGCCGACATGGCAGCTGTCCAGTCTGCTCTCAGCTCCGCCCTTCTCATGAAGGATCTTGGTGACCTCAAGAACTACCTGGGGATGGAGATCACTCGTGACCGCCTGGCTTGCACGATCACCCTCTAGTAACTCTGTCTCCACTCCACTCCCACTACAGCATCAGCTCACGGCCCCTCCAGTTCCTTCTCCTGACGCCTGCAAGGACCCGTACCCTGAGCTAGTCGGTTCACTTATGTATGCCATGATGTGCACTCGACCAGACTTGGCTTACCAGGTTAGCGTCCTCTCTCGGTACGTCTCCCCCGGACGCTACACTGCCTCGTAATTGGTCTGCAGCCAAGAGGGTCCTCCGCTATCTACAAGCCACCAAGTCTCACATCCTCACTCTTGGTGGTACCTCTCCAGTCAAGCTCGAGGGATACACAGACTCCTCATGGGCCGATGACCAGACTGACAGACGCTCCTCCCAAGGGTACTGCTTTACCCTTGGTAGCGGAGTCATCAGCTGGCGCTCCACTCGGTCCTCTGCAGTCTCCCTGTCGTCCTGCGAGGCCGAGCTCTACGCGGGCACAATGGCTGCTCAAGAGGCACGCTGGCTCTCCTTTCTCCTCGCTGAGTTAGGCTACCCCCAGCAGTCGCCCACCCTGTGGTGTGACAACCAGAGTGCCATTCATCTCACCAAGGATCCTATGTTCCACTCTCGCACCAAGCACATCGAACTTCGTCATTTCTTCATCCGAGATCTTGTTCAGAGTGACCAGCTGACGGTACGGTACATCGCCTCAGATTGCAACCTCGCCGACCTCTTTACCAAGGCTCTCGGCAAGGCTGACCACCATCGCCTTCTCCGTTCCATGGGGCTATGTGCTCATTGACAGGGTTTGCAGTCTATGGGGGTGTGTTAGAAATAGACTGCAAATACCACTTTTGTATTTGTACTTTTATATCCTAGTTTAGGTTGTGAATGTTCTAGTGGGTTGGGGTGTACTCACAAATCCCAACCTCACCCAATTGTGATCCCCACAATCTCCAATTACCCAATTGGAGATTTCGGAGATCCCAATGGGGATTTCCTCCAATTCCCCCTTCATCCATTCTCTCTCACCTTGCCATGTACTTATAGAGCCTTGGGCTCCTTACCTAAGCAATCATTTCAACTCTATTTATTACAGTGGTGTGCGGGGCTTTCAGGACCAGCAGGTTGGGGTGGGGGCGCTCGGGGGCAGGGTCCTTCTGAGGGACATGAGTGTCCTTGACATTTGAGTTCGGAGATTTACTGCATCACACTGTAGTGGGTATTGATAAGGCCGCTTTCAGCAGCGGCAAAAACTGGAAGTTGTGGTTGGGAGCATTTGTGAGATGAGGCACCGGCAGCAGCGCATGGGTGGGTTCAGCATTAGGCAGTGGTGGGAGGGGTGGGGAGTTAAAGGATTGAGGCAACAGCGGGCGCGAGGAATGGATTTGAGCATCAGCTTGGGGAGGGGGAAATAGGGGACTCGGGGAATGAGGCACAGGTGACAGCAGCGAGAGAGGGGTGTCAGCAGCAGCCAGGGGTGGGGGGAGAGTGGATTCGGGGAATGAGGCACAGGTGGCAGCAGCAATGGAGGGGTCTCAGCAGCAGCCTCGGGGGGGGGGGGGGGGGAGAGGGGATATGGAGAATGAGGCACAGGTGGCAGCAGCACGAGAGGGGACTCAGCAGCAGCCTGTGGTATGGGGGGGGGGGGGGGGGGGGTTGGTTTGTGGGATGAACCACAAGCAGCAGCAGGGCCATACTCATACCTTGGTGGTTAGCTAGGTTTATCACAGCTGCAGCAGCAGCGGTGGGAGAACGTGGGGGCTTGCAGCAGCAGTATGTGCTCTCTCAAAGATGACGGAGGGGTTTGATGCCATCGTAGCGGTCGTTTCCGATTTAATTCCAGGGTAGTGCTCCTTTTTGTCCGGATGCGGTTGGTAGGGCGATCACAGCTTGGATGCGGGTGGAGGTTTTTTTCCTACGATTTTGTGTCACTGATGTGTTTTCTTGT
>BQMB01000722.1:0-37500 GCA_027943415.1 Closterium sp. NIES-67 | reverse complement strand
CTCGCATTTCATGCGTTTTCATGCGTTTCACTCTGTCCTGTTGCCCTTCAATAGACTACACCTTCCCCTCTACAATCCCACCCGTTTCAAGCGACCAAACTTCTACAGTCCAAGTTGAAATTCTGCACAGCTTATGTCCCCCTATATAGTGTCCACCTATAAGTGTACAGTTGCACTATCCAGCCAGCGCGGTGAACAATGGACCGGCGAAATCTTCCAAGCAACCAATGGGGGAAGTAGCTACGATTGCGTGCGACACAACTTGGTGGTTTAGCGAAGCACGAACGAAATGTGCGTTGAACACTTGCTTTCCATTAGGCACAAAGAACCCCATGTCGGATTTTGGGTATCGGGTGTGGTCCATTCACTCAGTTGAATGGCGTGCCATGCCTCCACGTAAGCAACTACGTACCCCCCCCGTGCCCCAGCTGGCAGGGGCTGCAACCGAACACCCTCTGTCCATGCAGCTCTGGATGTTGGCGATCGAGGCAGAGCGTCCACTTGGCTGTGCACTTGAAGTTCGTATTTAGAACGCTATGAAACAGCTGTGGACATTCATTCCACCACCCCGTAACCAGAACCAACCTAGTTCTCTACTTCCGACAATGCCTTGCATCCACCGCAGGGCACAGATTCCGATCGTCTCCAAGCGGGAAATATGCAAGCATGCGGCTTCATATCCGCACCTTCGCCTCGACGATCTTGCCCGCTAGTGCTTCAATAGGTACGGCCTCTTGCCGGACCGAAGCACCATCGGTAAGATTTTGAAGCACGAGGTGAAATGGGCTGCAGCTTCCAAGGACAAGCGCATTCGCGTTCGCGGGTGTCACCACCCCAGCCTCGAGAACGAACTGAAGATTTGAATAAGAAATTCTGGTTCTGCTGGCATTCCTTTGACGTTGAGTCTTATTCAGATAAAAGCCAAATCTCTTGCGCGTATTTTGGGAATTCCATCCTCGTTTAAATGTTCCCTAAACTGGTGTCACAAGGCCGTGGACCACATGGGTTTCAAGAGCTTCATAAGCAAAGGCGAAGCTGCTGACGCTGACATGGCAGCTGTGAACTGGGCCCGCCAGAAGCTTCCAGAGCTGCTTCTCCTCCTCGGTGTGCACCTCAAGGATCTCTACAACTTGGACGAGACAGCACTGTTCACGTCCTTCCAGCCCCGTCGCACGTGGACCGACGAGACCCTGTCCGGTCGCAAAGTTGCGAAGGACCGCGTCACCGTCGTCTTCACCTGTAACACCGATGGCTCGTCGATGCTCAAGCCCATGATTATAAGCAAGGTTCGACGGCCTCGCGATTTCAACGAAGGGAATTTCAATCCCGAGCCCTGAGTCCATTGGCGTTACAACAAGAAAGGGTGGATGACGAGCGAGGTAAGGAACATGCCCCGCTATCTAAACTCCCCCAACTCAAACTCTTGCATTTTTCCATGTGGTGGAAATTTGTGCTCCTACTTTGTTACTGCACCTGTCGTATCCAAATTAGCCGTAGCGTCATGTCGTAACCGCTTATCTCACCTCCGTTACTCGCGATGACTCTCCCTCTTTTTTTTTAAATTGTAGGTATTTACTGCGTACATGGAGTCGCTCAACGCTGCCATGTTCGCCGAGGGACGCTCGATCGTGCTCCTCGTCGATAATGCAAGTAGCCACCGCATCACCACTCCGGGTGCCATAACCGAGGACCTCTGTGGCCTTTGCACCCGCAAGCTCAGTAACATGCGTGTTGTCTATTTGCCACCGAACACGATCGCCTTCATCCAGCCCGCTCGACCAGGGCCTGATCGAGACCGCCAAGGTGAGGTACCGCGTGAAATGGCTGGCGGTCCTCACTCAGATGTGGGAAGTGCGCGGCTGCCCGGCGGAGCTGTAGCGGATGAAGCCGAAGATGCGCGAGGTGGTCGTCTGGCTACATGACGCCTGGTTCTCCATCGAACAAAGCACGGTGGAGCGCTGCTGGTGGCACGCGCGGATTCTGCCCGCGAGCTGGATGCCCGTCGCTGTGCAGACGGAATCCCCTGCGTGAGACCCAGGCGAGGTGGAGCCCGAGTTGGAGGCCATGGCAGCGTGCATTCCTCGCCTTCAGCTTGGGCCGTTCGCGATGGCAGCGTCGGAGTTTCTCGAGATTGACGAGAACCATCCGACTTGCGATCTCGAGGGTTCCGACCCTCTCGCCGTGGAGCCACCTCGAGCCGACCCGCTCCCCGCTGCTCTGGAGGCGCCGTTCGATATCGTCACCTGCCGCGAACACACGAGGGCCATGAGGCACGCCGCACGCCGGGCCTCGGAGATGCTTGTGGGCTATGCCCGGGCTACGGGCATTAGCCCTAACGACCTCCGCCACCTGTTCGACATCCGGAATCTGGTGGTTGTCGACAGGTTGGCTAGGGCGTCAGGGAACGCTATGAACCTGAATCTTCCCCCTCCCGTCCTGCCCCCTTCTCCCGCCACCGCTAGAGATGACCCTGATGCCATCGCCGCGCGCCTCCGCCTACTCCGCGTGGCGGGAGATTTGGGCGGCCACGCTGACGACTCCGACCTGCTTGGCTTCTGAGACCGCCGCATACTAAGCATGCGGCACATGGCCGCGGGTTACGCTCCGTATGTCTTTGTATCTCTGTATCTCTCTAACAGCCATATGTCTCTCTACTTCCACCCTCTGTCTCTCTCATCTATCATCTGTGTCACTCGTTGTTCGCGTCTCGCTTCGTTGGTGCTTTCCTGCGTGTTTAGTGTCGTTGTGCGTAAGTGTCGCTACTATTTGTGTGGGTCGTTCTCCGGCGTGTTGTTCTGCGGCATTCAGCTGCTGGATAATCTTTTTTGTGTCGTTTTGCGTGTTTTATGGGAAGGTAGAGACGCTGCTTGACAGTGCAACATGGTGTGCCTGTCCAGCGAGGGACTCGTGTTGCAGACAGTGTGACTCGGCAGTCGTGAGGGGTGGATGCTGTTCTGCTGGATATAGCGTTGCATGTGTCGGGCACGTAGGCCTTTGTTGTAACCAATGTCATTATATGGACAGTTTCTTTTCAATCTGCTGGTTGTGTGCTGGATAATAATCATCTAACGAACGTCAAGTTGGGATGTTTGGCGAAAGTCGCTCAACACGTTTGGAATCCGCCGGCGATAAGATTGTAACATCGTTGTGTCCGCATGAGTTAAAGTATGTTACCCCTACATCATTTTGGACATGTGCCGATTTCCCCTCTATAGTCGATTTCGCCCGTGTTACCAGATTTGCGAGTTTGAGTCCCGCGCCGGGCGAATTTTTAGCGGGATTCAAAAGGAGAAATGATATATACACAACCAATTCTACTATTCACACGTTGACTCGCTACTGCTGACGTCATCACGCGCGTCCTTTCATATGAGGCATTGCGCATGCAGTAGTCTAGGTGTTACATCAGGAATGCATAAGTAAACTCTGTCGAGTATACTTCAACAGTTCATATATATATATATATATATATGCTAGGTGTATATGTGCTATAGCCTAGCTAGGTGCTGCAGATTATAGAGAGTTCAACACCCAAATACAAGCCATGTCTTGTCCTTGTTTCAGCCAATTCATTCTCACTGTGACACCCGATGCGAACCAACACCGCAGAAAATGCAAAAGCCACGCGACTACTTGAAGTACCATGAAACCCACGAAATGCGAGTGGCATAGCACACGAGCAATGCGATTGTGTGTTCCATTCGTTTACGGTGCATCGCATGGGTCACTGCGACACCATGGGTTTCATCAAAATTGGATTTACACTTCAGCCAGTTAGATGTCTCGTGTGCGACATGACGTGGCAAACCATCAAGGCCAGGCCCCCAAATTGCAGACTTTTTACTCAGATTCAGACATTTTTCAGAGTTTTTTTTTTTGTGTACTCTGATCCCAAATACTTTTTTTTCTATGTTACTCTGATTTTTCAGAGAAGATTTATGTACCTACGCTGATTTTTCAGACTTCTTTTACAAGTGTACTCTGATGCTTCATCCTTGTATGGGGGGGGGACCCTGATTCCTCTAATACCGTCATTTTAGGGGGGATTGCGAGATTTGCGCTGGTACCTCTGTCGTCACCGTCAATCACACCAGATTTAAATTTGCGCTGGCGCGGCCCGAGCCGTCGGGCGGGCAAATTTTGTGCGATGGCGCCAGCACAGAGATAGCCTGAGCAGCCGATTGGTCCTTGACCAAAACACGGTTGTTTTCGCCAATCCAGAGGCATTTTGCTGGGTGAGGCACAGCAGACGAGGCACCGCACCCATGCTGACGCGCCGAGGATACCTCAGATCGTAGCCCTCAGAGGAAGCCTAGTGACGCTGCCCCTGCTGATGGCGATGCGCCTGTTCCCGACGCAGCGGGCAAGAAGTCTGCGGATGCAAGCCCCCTGCCCGCTGCTTCAGCTCCTGTCGCCGGCACCACGCCGTCAGTGACGGTGGCGAAGAGGTTCCGGTACAGGCAGGTGATTCTGCCGTACGCCTCCACGTTGACATGCTAGGATCCGCCTGAGCCTGTGCCGAGCCCCTTTGTACCTGCGGATACGCCAGAATCGTCTGGCGGTAGGTCCACTGCTACAACAAACGATGATATCTATGCTAAGGCACAAGAGCGTTTCACATCTCGCTGGTCTGACAGATTCCCTTGGCTCATGCTCTTGAAAACTGACGATGGGCTCCCGGCCTTCAAGTGCAGTGTATGCGCAGTGCATGCAGGACCTGCAGGGCATACCAGCAAATCGGGCAAGGGAGCAACGGACGTGCAGACCCAGTCGTTCAAGAAGCACGCCGGGACGCAGAAGCATCGCCTCGCCATGTCCAAGCAGGACGATCTCCTACAACTAGCGTCGAACCAGCAGCGGATCGACAAGCATCTTCGCGCGGCCGACGAAGAGAAGGAGCGACTCATTGCGTTGCTCGACTCCCTCTACTTCTGCGCCAAGTGTAACGAACCCATGGAAACATGGATTCGTTTGGTGCGATACCTCTCATCGCGCAGTTTCAAGGGCTTCCCGAAGTCTGCCTACGGCTAACTGTACTGTAACTGGTGAGAACTCCAGTGACTATGAACTTCTTTGTGTCTCGTCTTTAGGTATGAAACGTACAACAACTTGGCTTGTGCGAGTCATGTAACAGGTACGGTTTCGGCGAGCTGACACAAGCGACGGCAACGTGGCTGCAGACGACTCAACTCCAACACCTGCTAGCGAGTCCCTACATTGGCCTGAGCCTTGACGAAAGCACCGATCGCTACCGTGGCAAGCACATGATCGTGTTTGCCACGTTAATCCGGGAAGGGCGGCTTGTAACCGAGTACCTGGCTCTGTTGACAGTGGAGAAGGCGGATGCGGCATCGCTTCTCGCCCTCGTGTTGTCCCATCTGCAGGCGATTGCCGTCGACATCGGCCGCATCTCTGGCATAAGCACTGACGGCGCTACCATCATGATGGGATCGTGCTCTGGACTTGTGGCCCGCCTTCGTCTTCGCGTTCCGCACCTTGTCTCTTGCCGTTGCATTGCCCATCGGTTCGTCATCCGTTTGGTGTGTGCATGTCATGTATATTTGCTTCTTGTTTTGTTTAATTCCAATCCCTAATTTGCTTCCTAGTTTGCATCTCATCTCCTTATCCCATTGCAGAGAGGCGCTGGCGGTAAAGGCTGCTGCCGAGGAGATCCCAGTCTTCAGCATGGTGGACAACATCATTAACGAGATCGCTGAGCTGCTCGGTCGCTCCAACCCTTGGCATCAACGGTTCCTGGAGCTCCAGGAGGTGTTCATGTCGACGAACCTCGACCTCCAGGGCATCCACAACATCCACTGGCTGTCGCGCGGAGATGCGGTCATCCGCCTGGTCGAGGTCCTACCAGCCATCGTGGTCATGCTGCAGGAGTACGACGCCAAGCTGTACGCGCCCGTCACCAGTTATCGCTTCTGGCTCCTCCTGATGTTCCTCGCCGACGTGCTGGAGCTGCTGAACGTCCTCAACAAGGTCGTCCAGCTGCAGGAGGTAAATATGTTAAATGTTTGTTTTTGCATGCATGTCGATGTTGCTTGTCTCTGCCGCTCGTCCTTTAATCACACATCCGTCTGTGATGCCCTGCCTCTCCTTGCTCCCCTACCCACCAGCTGGATTACACAACGGTGCACGCGCAGATCATCCGCACGACCTCGCTGCTAGAGAGCCGCTACGTGGAATGCGGAGACGACTTCACCGGCGGGCCCAACGATCGATTGACGCGGTTCCTCACCAAGCACGGGCCCGGCAAGTCCAAGCTAGTGACAGTGGAGGGGATTGACTCCGATGGCTGACCTTCTCGGTTCACCTTCAAGCTGCACGAAGAGCCCCAAGAGGACTACCCGGGGCCCAGCGACCACGATGGGAGTGTCGTGGCGTGCATGGCTCTAGCAGAGGGCCTGGTCCGCAACCTCGACGAGCGCCTAGGCGATCTGCGGCAGCTGTCGGGAGCGCGCCTGTTCAGCGTCGACACATGGCCGCCCAACTGGGACCAACAGGCACGGAGGACGTAGTGCCTCGAGTGGTTCAATTCGCTCGTGGTCATCTACCGCGCTGAAGACAGAGACGAGATTCTGCCAGGTGAATCACCATCTACTCCTTTCACTATCCCTTTGGCAATGTATCTGAAACAAGACACATATCTTTTCCTAAACCCTGTGTACTGTTTCAGATAACCCAACCCTTCTTCCTCTCCTTGTGTGCCCTTGTCTGATCAGGTATAGACAAGCGCAAAGCCCATAGCGAGCTCCGCAACTTCGTTCCTGTCCTTGCTGCGCTTCCCAAGGTGGACAAATCATTCCACGCGGGGCTGAGCGACATGCTCAAGACGCAGGACTGGAGGGACAGCTACCCCAACCTGGTCAACTTGTGGATGGCGGTGGCTGTCCTTCTGTTGAGCACTGTCGAGTGCGAGCGCAGGTTCTCCCGCCAGAACGTCATCAAGAGTTGGCTGCGGGGGGCTCTCAAGGAGACTAGGCTAGGAGATCTGATGTGCATGTCGCACCTAGAGTATGACCCTGTCTAGGAAGAGGTGGTCACCATCTGGCGGGCTTATAAGAAGAGGAAGCCCCTTAGCAACGCCCTACTCGAGGCTAGTAGCAGCAGGAAGGGAAAGGAGAAAGTAGATGATGATATGCCGGCAGCGCCTCAGCAGGATATGCAGGATATTGACTGATTCCGTGTATGTAGTGAAATGTAGAGCATTCTCTAATGAAGAACCATAAAAAAGGCTTGTACAAAAGTTTGGCTATGACTCTGATTGGTCAGACAAAAAATCGAAGGCTACTCTGATTTTTCAGACTTTTTCGAGGTAACTCTGACACCCATACCAAGGGAAGGCAGTGGACTCTGACAAATCAGACAGGCCCAAAACCAATTTGGGGGCCTGATCGAGGCTGATGCCCGTGGTCTAAGTTGCCTGCCAGGATCAGCCTTGTTATTGCGAATGCTGATCCTGATCCCGCACCCCAGGAATACGCTCTAATACCGTTGTTGGAAATATCTCAAGGACTTAAGCGTTTCTGAAGTGTAACACTGTACGCGAGGAAGATTACAGGGGAGCACGCGAGTCAACGGAGGTTACACGAGGGGGCGGACAAAGAATGCGAAAGGACTCGAAAGGTCGCAACTGGAGGTTGCGACTGACCGTTACAACATCACGGATGGTAACCGAAGCGGCAATCGAGTCGCTGTGCGACTCGATAAACCGTTCCTGTAACTGTATTCTACAACTGCTTTCTTGTCTACTATATATTGCTGTATGCTTGTTTCTTTAATCAATCACTTGTTCTCACATACTAGTACAAGGGTTCAACCGTCTCAACTTCCGCTGCACTACTCCAAGTCTCAAGTCTCTACAAGCTGGGACTTAGTCTCTGCAAAAGATCCTAAGGGCTTTTCTCAGCCCAACATGGTATGAGAGCTGGTCAGAGATCAAAACTCCCAGCAACTACACTCCATCAACAACCAGCAACTCAACTCAATTCAACGACTTCATTGATTACAAGACATGGACAACAAGGGCAAGAAAGTCTCTACGGGCTCACCCAGCGCCCAAGAAACTCAACACGGCAACTCTGGTCTGCACACCTCAGGACTGCAGACAGAGACCGGGACTGCTCAAGAAACAACGGGAAGAGTACCAGAGATGGTGACCCCGTCTCCCTCTTCAAGTGTGGACCCGAATCTCATGGAGAGATTCTTCAGCTTCATGTCACACTTCGATCAGCAGCAGCAGACAAGGACACCTGCGCACTCAACACAGAGCAATGGAGGGAATATGGGATTAGCGCCGATGAGCCTCGACAACTCATCCTTCGGGCGACACAACCAAGCGCCTACCTTTGCGCCTTATCATTCTTCGCCGGGGACGTTCGAATTCATGCCGCCCCGTGCCCAGCCAACAGCAGCTGCTTCACAACAAACACCGAATGAAATCTTAAGTTTACAGGCGCAGTTCTCACACGTGATCAAACTTCAGACATCCTCACCGTTCAACGGACACGACTTCTTTACCTGGAGCTTCGAGTTTGAGCTGCTGATGGAGGCCGCGCATCTTCTGGGATACTTCAACGGGTCCCTGCCATTCCCAAGCAACGGCACTGGGAAGGAACAAGAGATCTTTACGTATCAGTCGCTGCTGGCGTACACGGTACTCCTGAGAAACCTGTCACCACAAGAGCAGCAGAGCATCAGAACGTATCGGAGTTATGGAAACTCCGCGGAGCTCGCATGGCACCACCTCAAGTGCCTTTACCAAGCAAACGACAGCGTGACACAAAGCAGACTCATGCAACAGTTGACAACAATACAAATGAAGACCGGGGAAAAGGCGATGCAGTATATGAGTCGCTGCCAGACCCTCCGCGACCGCCTGCTTCGGTGCGGAGGAACGATCACTGAAGAAAGCTTCGTGACACTTGTCCTCGCCGGGCTCGGGCCAGAATGGAGAACCACACGATCACTTCTTCGAGCCCACGGAAGAATTTCGGAGATGCACCTCTGCGCCGAGCTTCACGCTGAACAACAGGAGATGGATCTGTTCGAGGAAAGACAACCAAGGAAGCAACAGCAGTTAGTCTTCTACACTCAAAGAAGAAATGACAACAACTACAACCGACGCAGCAAGCAAGATCAACGCGACAACCGAGGACTCACCATCGTGCCGCCGTTCTGCCACAACTGTCAGACTTCCGGGCACTCCAAGGTCAACTGCAACCGCCCTCGCGTTTACCGTGCAGCAGACCCACAAGTCGCTTCCACTCAAGCAAGTCCTCCAAGGCGCTCTTCAACATCTGCACAACAAACACCCAACATCATCAACTGCATGGTACACATCGACAACTGCGCACCCGCTTCACCACCCACTTACGCACCAGACGAAGAGGAATTCCCGCCGCCGCGCTCGCAAGGACTTCAGGTCAACCCGACATACGCTGCAGTCGCTAACGCCGAACCCACCGGGCGGAACACCTGGTTCTTGGACAGTTGCTGCGGTCAGCACATGTGCTCCTCCGGACGCTTCGTACAACACGAGCGACGCCTCAACCGCGACGTCGTCATCACCGTCGCCAACAACGAAAACCTGAAAACAAACAGGCAAGGTGTGGTTCAGTTACAATCAATGGAGACAAACGTTATTCTTCAGCTCAACAAAGTCCTCATCGTCGACAATCTGGGATACAACCTACTAAGCGTAAGCCAACTAATGGCTAAGGGGATTCACCTGGAGTGCGACTCCTTCTCCAACGAGTTCCGACTTTACCACGGGAAGGGCGGTCTCTTCATCGGTCGTGCCCTCCTGAAGTCCGGTGTCTTCGTGTTGGACTTCGTCCCCGACCGCGGAACTGCCGACAGCGATGGCATCGTATCGTTCGCCGCCTGGACTCACCCACCAGATCTTGATCCCGACTTCGACAGTGACGGCTTCTGGCACTCCAACACCATACCTGCAGCAGAGAGAACACGGGCATTAGCAGTTATCAGACAAGAAAGACAAGTACCAGCAAGCGTCCCAACAAAACCATCACCTGCAGTATCGGCAGCAGGACCCAGCCGAGTACCACCACCAGCGACACGAGGACAGCCAACCGAAGCAGACCAACTTATGCCCGCCACACGAGAAGCTTGTCGAAGTCCCGCCTCGGTCGTCGCGTTCTTCTCCAACGCCGACATCTACCACCGCTCGCCCGGTCACCGCGCTCCCGACGACATCTGGCACCAACGTCTCGGACATCCTGCAAACAGCACGATACTTCAAACAATCCAAGCAGAAGTGTTAGAACGCAACGCCCTTCTGACGACGAGCGGCCAGGAACTCCGACGACCACGCGCACGGTGTTTCACATGCCCCGAAGCAGATCTTCCTCATCAACCTTTCCCAGCCCATCACAATCCAAGCGCACCCACTTACGCTCCGATGGAAAAGGTCTACAGCGATATTCTAAACATGCCTCGAGACGACACCGAAGCCGACTTCAACTACGTCATCACGTTCATCGACGCCGCAACCAGATACGTCTGGCACTTCAATCTCAAAACGCGCGATCAAGCCTTCGAGGCATTCACCACATGGCTTCCAATCGCCGAACGAGAGTCAGGAACCAAACTCAAGAGTTTCCAGTCAGACGGTGCACTGGAATACCAGTCACAACGCTTCAGGACCTATCTCGCGGAAAGGGGAATCCGACGCCTGGTGTCTCTGCCCTATGCTCACCAGCAGCAGGGGGTAGCAGAACGCATGAACCGGACCTTGCAGACGACGATGCGAAAACTGCTTCTGGGGATGAGGCTGCCCAACGCACTGTGGCCAGACGCGATGACACATGCAGTCCACCTGCACAACCTGTTGTCCTCGTCATCGCTCCCCAACAACGCATCACCACACCTGCTGTGGACGGGAAAAAGGGGCAGCACAAAATTACTTCGAGTTTTCGGCTGCATGGTACAATACAGACCCCACACAGCTCGAGCAGGACGCTTCACTCAACGAGCTCGGTGGGGACTACACCTCGGCATCGCCAAACATTTTCACGCGTGGAAGATCCTCGACATACAAGACAAAAATACGGTGGCATCACGTGATGTTATCTTCTACGAGCGACTGACGCTGCAGCATTACCTGGACAACATTGCCAACTCAGACGACCCCACCGACGGCTTCGCGGGCCTTCGCTCCTTCGCTGACCATGCTGCCGAGGCTGACGCAGCAGAAGAAGACGTACCTGGAGCCTCGGAAGCTGCCGGGCCACTCCCATTCTGTTCCATACCTGTTCCACTCGATGAAGATAATCCCCTCGATAGCAACAACCTCGACACCTTTTACCACTTCGCCGACCAAGGTTACGCTACACCGCACCCCGTCGACACGAATATTTCGGAACGCATCGGCCCCAATTTCTTACCTGACCCCGAAGACGGTGACGAAGCAGCTTATTCGGGGAATGACAATTCCCCTCGACACACACCCACGGGACTCCAGATTCTAGGCCTCTGGGTCTCCGTCCAGCATCCGCCGCCGCCTTCTACGCGTGAGCCTTCAACCTTGTCGCAGGCTCTGGGGGGGAACATAAGGCAAAATGGAAAGAAGCGATGGAAAAGGAGTTAAAAGCTCTGCAAGACCGAGAAACATGGAAACTGGTACCTGCAACGAGCATCAACGGGAAGAACGTTCTCTCGGGGAAATGGGTGTACCGCATCAAGACCAACTCAGACGGCTCCATCGAACGATTCAAAGCTCGATGGGTCGTACGAGGCTTCGATCAACGATACGGAACCGACTACACAGAAACCTTCGCCCCAGTCTCCCGTCACACCTCATTACGCATCCTACTCGCCGTCGCGGCCACAAAAACACTACCACTACGCCAAATCGATGTCGCGAATGCGTTCCTATACGCACCTGTGGACGCTGAGATCTTCGTCGAACAACCCCACGGATTCATCGACGACCCCACGAAAATATGCCGACTGACAAAATCCCTATACGGGATCAAGCAAGCCCCGCGGCTCTGGCAGCAGCATCTTCACAGCCGTCTCGTAAAAATCGGCTTCCTACAGCTGCCGCATGACCAAGGGATGTACCGACTGCAGAAGGGAAGAGAGTATGTTCTGCTCATCGTCTACGTCGACGACCTGCTCTACATCGGCTCAACTACCGACATCGCCACCTGGTTCGAAGGGGAGCTGAAAGAAGATTTAACTCTCACGGTGTCCGACGAAGTTACGCAGTACCTAGGACTGAACGTCGTCGAAGACGACACGGCGTTCTACCTACACGCTGGAAAGTATTCAAGCACCGTCGCGAAGAAATTCGCTCTAACACCGACTGCGGTCCCAACTCCCTACCGCTACGGGAACAACGGCAGCGCCTCTACAAAACTCCCCGCGAAACAAATCCAGGAGTATCAACAGAAGCTCGGCTGCCTACTATTCGCAGCAGTAACCTGCCGACCCGACCTATCCTATAGTGCGAGTCAGCTGGCGACACATCTGAAGCATCCGCAACAGGAAGATCTCGAAGAACTCAATCGAGCGCTACTCTACTTCGTCTCCACGCCGACGATCGGGCTTACCTACAGCAAGGCAACAACACCGTCCGTACGACTACTCGGATACGTCGACGCCGACCACGCGGGAGACAGCGAAAATCGACGGTCTAGGACGGGCTACATCTACCGACTAGAACCTATCGGAACTATCTCCTGGCAGTCGAGCAAGCAGGAGTTAATCGCACTATCCTCGGCTGAAGCAGAGTATATCGCCCTTTGTACTGCGACCAAGGAAGGACTCTACCTACGAGAGTTACTCGAAGAAGCGAAGATCGCGACCCTGCCCGCCTTCTCACTCCTCTGCGACAACCAATCTGCGATCAAAATCGCGAACAAGGACGGCTTCGCCAATCGAACCAAGCACATCGCCCTGCGGTACTTCTTCGTCAAGGATGAAATCGCGAAGGGGAGACTTCAACTCAGTTACTGCCCGACGACAGAAATGGCCGCAGATTATCTGACGAAGAAATTGGCGAAAGCAAAATTCGACTACTGCATGCTCCTAACCGGGCAAACAAACGCCACCGGATCTGAACACTCCAGCACTCCAGAAACGAAGGGGAGTGTTGGAAATATCTCAAGGACTTAAGCGTTTCTGAAGTGTAACACTGTACGCGAGGAAGATTACAGGGGAGCACGCGAGTCAACGGAGGTTACACGAGGGGGCGGACAAAGAATGCGAAAGGACTCGAAAGGTCGCAACTGGAGGTTGCGACTGACCGTTACAACATCACGGATGGTAACCGAAGCGGCAATCGAGTCGCTGTGCGACTCGATAAACCGTTCCTGTAACTGTATTCTACAACTGCTTTCTTGTCTACTATATATTGCTGTATGCTTGTTTCTTTAATCAATCACTTGTTCTCACATACTAGTACAAGGGTTCAACCGTCTCAACTTCCGCTGCACTACTCCAAGTCTCAAGTCTCTACAAGCTGGGACTTAGTCTCTGCAAAAGATCCTAAGGGCTTTTCTCAGCCCAACAACCGTATTCCCCCGGATAAAACACCTGCCGGAATTAATCACCCATGGGTGGTTTGGGCGGACCTGGGTGCTTTATTAAACTGGATATTCATACCACCCTAGTTTTTGGCATGAAACCTATACACCACCCCCCTGGTTCATTTTCACTGTATTTCTTTATATTTTGCCTCTTATCAGAGTGTCTCGTATCAGACTCGCGCGTCTCTGAGCAGTGCAAGCTCGACGCGAATTGGTTCAATGCGGTGTAGAACTGTTACCATGCCTGGAATTCTCATCACTCAGGCGAATGTTGCGAGTCTGATACGAGGCTCATGGGAACACACTCCTTACAGTCAACACTGCAGCGCGGGAGAATCCATGTCGGTCGGCCCTGGTTGGGTTGTGAAGGAATCTGCAGCAGATTCCTTCCGGCTTTGGTGCGCTGTCACATTGTGGCGTCGAGGTTGCCACTTGCCACTACGATCTGATAGAACGTGACAACATGTGACGCAGGCAACCTGTGACTATTAGCCTGCATTGTGGCATGACGATGGTCCTCCTCACCATATACGCGATCATGTGCAAGAATCGTCAAAATTTGGCACAAAAGAACTGTCTACAATACAGTTCAATTCCACTTCATAAACATAAAAGTGTCATTCCATAGCCTGCGGGCGTTATACAAAATGTGCCATTAATTATACCCCCTCAAAATTTTACATGGGTTTTTACTAACACCCCTGGGTGTTTTATCTGGGGGAATACGGTACTAGGGGGGTCTTCTATCCGATGGTAAATAAAAGGCAGGGCGTATGTTGAGGGGGTTATGTCCTTTTGACGGGTCTGTTCTGATCCATCAGTGTGTCCTGCATCATTCATGCGGGCCCGCCCCGCAGGATAGCGGAGAGGACGCGGGCACTTGCCTCTTCACTCCACTCCAAACTACGCCGCCTCGCCGCCACTCCCACCTGTGCCAGATACTGCCTGTCCTGCAGCAGCGCCAGAATGCCCTCAACTACGACTGGCAGGGCAGCCGAGAGGTCGAGCGGCAGTGCCAGCTGTTCTCCGGGCAGCAAGAGCTCGGCTGCTCCCACTGCACCGCCCGGACCGACATGGATGATGGAGGGCGCAGCGAAGGCTGCTGCTTCAACGACTGTCATGCCGTAGGCGTCGTACAGGCAGGGGTGGATGTTGAGCAGCGTCTGAGAGAGGGGGGTGTGTGGGCGAACGTGACCAGGAAGTTGGCAGGTGGAGTGAGGGCGTGTGGTGAGGCAGGGGTTCAGACGAACAGGTGTGTGCAACATGCGCAGGTGTGGTGTTGTGGAGGTAGGAATGCGTGCCGAGGAGGTGAATGGTAGAGGGAAGGAGGGGAGAGAAACAGTTGGACGGGGGGAGAGCGCAAGGCAGAAGTGCAGAAGAGGGTGTGACAAAGTGTGGAGGTAAGGGCTTGAAAATTAGCCAGGATAACAGTTACAATTACTAGCATGTGCCACTATTGCCAGGAATGCACATCAGTCTATCGCTCACCTCCACGTACCCCTCACCTCGGAACATACTTCACCTGGGAGTATACCTCACCTGGGAGCACACCTCACCTGGGAGTACACCTCACCTGGGAGTACACCTCACCTGGGAGTACACCTCACCTGGGAGCAGAGCAGACCTCACCTGGGAGCAGAGCAGACCTCACCTGGGAGCAGAGCAGACCTCACCTGGGAGCACACCTCACCTGGGAGCACACCTCACCTGAGAGCACACCTCACCTGGGAGCACACCTCACCTGGGAGCACACCTCACCTGGGAGCACACCTCACCTGGGAGCACACCCCACTTGGGAGCACACCCCACCTGGGAGCACACCCCACCTGGGAGAACACCCCACCTGGGAGCACACCCCACCTGGGAGCACACCCCCCCCCCCTGGGAGCACACCCCACCTGGGAGCACACCCCACCTGGGAGCACAACCCACCTGGGAGCACACCCCACCTGGGAGCACACCCCACCTGGGAGCACACCCCACCTGGGAGCACACCCCACCTGGGAGCACACCCCACCTGGGAGCACACCCCACCTGGGAGCACACCCCACCTGGGAGCGCACCCCACCTGGGAGCACACCCCACCTGGGAGCACACCCCACCTGGGGGCAGGGTTAAAAAAAACGCCGTTTTTTTCAAAAAAATACCGTATTAAACGGTATCGAATTAAACGGCCGTTAAATACGAAAAAAACAGTGAAAATTGTGCAAAAATAGGTTGGTTTAAAAAAACGGCCGAAATATTAAAAAAAGTGCAAAAAAATCGGACGAAATGCGCGGATCTGGCATTTTGCCCGCCCAAATACACGGATCTGGCATTTTTCCCACCAAAATGTGCCAGATTTTGCGTTTTTTGTGGACGAAATGCATGGATCTGACGTTTTGTCAGCCGAAATACGCAGATCTGGCATTTCGCCCATCGAAATGCGCGGATCTCGCATTTGGGCGGACGAATGGCAGACGATTAGGCTGTCTAGCAAAAAAAAAAAAAAAAAAAAAAAAAAAAGATGCTCTATTTAAAAAACGGCGTTTTTTCCAAAAATCCCCGAAAAAAACGGCCGAATAATACGGACCGTATTTTTCGAAAACCGTATTTTTGAACCTTGCCTGGGAGCACACCCCACCTGGGAGCACACCCCACCTGGGAGCACACCTCACCTGGGAGCACACCCCACTTGGGAGCACACCCCACCTGGGAGCACACCCCACCTGGGAGCACACCTCACCTGGGAGCACACCCCACTTGGGAGCACACCCCACCTGGGAGCACACCCCACCTGGGAGAACACCCCACCTGGGAGCACACCCCACCTGGGAGCACACCCCACCTGGGAGCACACCTCACCTGGGAGCACACCCCACCTGGGAGCACACCCCACCTGGGAGCACACCCCACCTGGGAGCACACCCCACCTGGAAGCACACCCCACCTGGGAGCACACCCCACCTGGGAGCACACCCCACCTGGGAGCACACCCCACCTGGGAGCACACCCCACCTGGGAGCACACACCACCTGGGAGCACACCCCACCTGGGAGCACACCCCACCCGGGAGCACACCCCACCTGGGAGTACACGTGGGCCATCCTCTCCGCCCCCATGAAGCCGTCCACCACCACGGCAGCGGGCGCAGCTGATACCACCTCCGCCAGCACCGCCTCCCCGAACGCACCACGCGTGGCACTGGTGCCGGTGCACACAAGGGGCGTGACGCCCAGCGCGGGCAGGTGCGGGGCCAGCAGGCGCAGCAGCGCGGGCAGCAGCGCGGCGTTTTTCTCGGGGGACAGGCGCACGCAGCACGTGACGTAGGTGCGGCTGGCACGCCAGGAGGAGGTGGCGACTGGGGGAGGGGGGAGAGGGGTTGGGAGAGAGGAAGGGATTGAAACCTAAACAAAACTATGATGAATACAAAACCTCAACCTTCAACTCAAAACCGTGAACCCCTTAGACTAACCCTCTCGCCCCGCTGCCAGCACTCACCCTCTCGCCCCACTGCCAGCACGCGGATGTCTTCCCTCAGAGGCGGCAGCAGTGCCCGTGGCTGCCCGCCCACCTTGCGCCCTGCTCCCAGACTGCTCGCCAGGTACCGCGCGTCCCTGTGGAGGGGGAGGGTGGTGGAGGAAGCACGGGCAGAGCGCGGCTCAAATGGAGCCCTTCCTCTCCAAGCGATCAGAACCATCCATCTCCTCCTCTGATCAGGACCATCCATTTGACCATTTGATCAGAGCTATCCATCTCCTCTGATCAGAACCATCCATTTGAGCATGTGCTGAGTGCATCTCACCGTGTGCTGAGTGCGGTTACCACATCCGCCATGGCAACGGCCTCGCTCTCCTTCTCTCGATAGAACGCCCTCTCCCTCTCCGCCTCTTCTTCCTCCGCCCCACCCTTCTCCTTCTCTGCCTGCCTCTCGCCCCCCCCGTCACCTGCCCCGCCTCCCTGTGATGCGCCACCACCACCGCCCTGCCCCCCTGCCTGGTACTGGGAGAGCGAGTACACGCGGAAGTTGAGGTACGCCATGCGCGGCCGCCCAGGGGGCTGTTGCACGGGGTGTTCATGCCCCTGCTGATCGGCACACTTGCTGCTCGCACCGCCGCCATCGCTGCTGCCTCGCCCATCCGTCCCCTTGCCTCCTCCCCACACGGGCGCCCCTGCGATGGCGTGGTAGGCGGCCACGGCGGACCAGTCCACCACCAGCATCCACTGCGGGGCAAACCGCGCCACTCGCGCCGCCACCTGCGCCCCGCCCTGCTCGCCCGCCAGGCGCGTGGCCCACTGCTGCCAGCAGCAGCGCCAGTCCAGGCGTCCCCACGCGTCCACCGGCACCTCCGCCACGCACTCCTCGCCCTGGGAGGGCTCGTGCACCACCTCCACCCCGCGGCCCTCCGCACTGCCATCCGACTGCGAGGGCTGGTGGCGCAGCCTGAGCACGATGGGCGCGGAGGAGCACGGGGAGGTGCCGCTGGGCGCAGGGGCGCAGGGCGGGGGAGCTGCACTGTGGGGGAGGGATGGGGGAGAGACGAGGGGAACGGGAGGCGGGAGAGGAGGGTAAGTGGAGCGGGGGGAAAGAGGGGGGGAGGAGGGACGTACACGAATGTCATGGCGCAGCAAAACCGCTCGCTCCTGACCTGCACTAGCAAACGACACTCCTCTCACATCCTCCCATCCACTGGCCGCCCTCCCTCCCAGCACCTCATCCCCATCACTTCCCCCCCACCTTCCCCTCCCTCCCTCTCATCTGATCCGCCCTTTCCTCTCCGCCCTCCCCGCACCTGACCACCATGACTCGGTGCCCCAGCGCCATCAGCGAGCGCACGAGCGACTGCGCGTACACGCCGTTGCCGCTGAACGTGCCCGCGCGGTACTCCAGCGACACCAGCACCACGCGCAGCACGCCATCTCCCCCCTCCCCTTCCCCGTCCTCCCGCCTCTCCGCCCCATTGCCCGCCTCTTCGCCAACCCCTTCCCCTGAATGCGCGGCGAACGAGGTACCGTGCTGCGCGCGCTCGTCTAATTCCGGCCGCATGTCCCCCCCGACTCCGCCGAGGTTCCCTGCGCGCACGAGTGGCATAGCCTTGCCTTCTGGCGGCGGTCGTGGCTGGCTGCGCAAGCCCACTAGCAGCAGCAGCAGCAGCAGCAGCAGCGCGGCCGAGAAGGAGTGCCGGCGAAGGTGGCAGCAGCTGGCGGGTGGGCGGAAAGGAGAGCGATGCGCGGGTGAGACAGCGACGGGCGAACGGCGAGCGCGGACCCGGCGAACGATGAGGAGAGTGCAGCGAGCGGGGAAAGCTAGCCGGGGACTGCAATGACACGCGGCCGGGCCGTGGGAACGTGCGAGATGAGTGAGTGGCTACGCGGGAATGGCGACAGATGGGTTCTGAAGGTGATGATCACCAAGGGCTTCCTCACAGTTGTACCATCACTTGGCTAGGGCGAACCCTTCTATCAAAATAGTTCATTTCTATCAAAGGGCGCGGTACATTTCGGACCGAAATGGTTTTTTTTTTTTGGCAAATTCGAACGCACACCCAGTTCGCCCAGTCTTGACGGACATTCGAAAAAAGAGGTGCAAGTTCAAGGCGACACGAATGCAAAATGTGCGACGCAGCGAATTTGCGACCCAACGAACTTGACGAAATTGCAAAACTGTGCAACCAAGTCGCGCCTAGCCGCGTTTCGATGTTAGGACTGGCGGTGTCACCGACGTGCGCAAAACATCCTGAGGCGCGTTTGTCGGCGACTCGGCACTTTTGGCAGGAGTTACATTTCGAGGCGTCTTCACCGACGCGATACATTATGGCGGTGTTATGATATAGGAAGTGTCAATGAAATATAACGTGAGAATACAAGGTCGCTATTGCAATGAAGGCACGAGGTCATATAGGGGTTGGCATGCTAGGGCGATAACCTCGGAACGTGGGTAGGTTTGGCAATGTGGCGACAGTGCCGGACGCGACTCGGGAAAGGGTTGGCCCGACAAATGAGGCCGAACGTGACGAGTCGAGGAGTTCGGGTGTACGCGCTAGCGTATGACTCAGTAAGGAATGGAAATTCCTTACACTACCCCCCCCCCCTCCTCCTAAACGAGGCCGCGGGCATCGGAAACATTCCGACGCTGACAATACGCTGTTAGAATCGGGTGTTATTCTATGTCAGCGAGGGGCACCCAGCTGTCATCCTCAGACGTCCGATCGCGCCATCGGACGAGGAAATTGACCATTCGTCAAATCTGCTGCATTGTGACTTGATGGCCGAGAATCTTTAAGGGCTTGGTTGTCGGTTCCTGCAGTGGTGTCGGCTGCGGTATGATACATTGACGTGTCAAATATAACTTAGTATGTTATTGTAGACTATATAGGTTTGTGCCTTAGAGGGTACAACACACTAGCCTATATTACATTGTACTCACACATTCTAGTTCATTCTTTCAGTTTGAGATGGTATCATGAGTAGGTTAGGTCCCCTCCGCCCACCAGCGCTTCCGCCGTAGATCCTAGCCGTCTCGCCGGCCCCGTCCCCTAGCGGCCCTAAGGCCCCGTCCCCTAGCGGCCCCTCGGCCCCATCGATCAACGGCCCCGCGGCCCCGTCCCCTAGCGGCCCCGCGGCTCCGTCCCCTAGCGGCCCCGCGGCCCCATCCCCTAGCGGCCCCTCGGCCCCGCGGCCCCGTCTCCTAGCGGCCCCTCGGCCCCGTCGACCAGCAGCCCCGCAGCCCTGTCCCCTAGTGGCCTCGCGGCCCCGTCCCCTAGCGGCCCCTCGGCCTCGTCGACCAGCGGCCCCACGGCCCCGTCTCCTAGCAGCACGCGGCCCCGTCCCCTAGCGGCTCCTTGACCCTGTCGACTTGCGGCCTCGTGGCCCTGTCTCCGTAGCCGGCCCTGTCCCGAAGCCGGCCCTGTTCTGAAGCCGGCCCTGTCCTGCCGCCGGCCCGTTCCCCTAGCTGGCCCCGTCTGTTAGCCAGCCCCTGCGCCCGCCCCGTCCCTGGCCCCGCGCCCGTCCGTTCCCCGGTCCCTCGCCCGTCCGTCCCCGGCCCCCGCGCTCGCCAGTCGCCGGCCCCTGCGCCCGTCCGTCGCCGGCCCCGCGTTCGTCCGTTAGCCGGCCCGCGCCCGAACCGTCCCCGGCCCGCGCCCGTCTCTGCGCCAGGCTCTGACGCCCGACTGCACCGCATTGTACCGCACTGTACCGCACTGCACCCCACTACACCGCACTGTACCGCACTGTACTGTGCTACACCGCTCTGCACCGCACTGCACTGCAGCTGCATCGCTCCTGATGGCGGACTCTGTGCTGCGGTTTGACGCGGAGGGTCAGCCAATTGAGTTCGACACGTGGCTCGTCGACCTCCGCCGTCACCTCACAGGTTAGCGGTAGGACGGCCACTCCTTGGCTGTCCACCTTGATGGTACACTCCCCTGTCCTGACCCCCCCGCTCCGCTGCCCGTTGACCCCACGTCTGCTGATCGAGAGTCCGCTGCTGCTGTTGCCCTTGCCTGCTCGGTCTGGCTGTCGCGTGACGCTGTTGCAAAGCTTGCCATTAGTCATGCGCTTCCCCTGTCTGAGCGTCCCTGCTTTAGGTCTATCCGGACTGCACAGGAGTTCCTCGATGCTGTCATTACTCGCTATTACACCCCGTCCTCTGCCTCCGTAGGCCGCCTGATCTTGTCCCTGCTTTTCCTTGATCTCGCGTCTTTCCCCACTGACCTAGCCGCCCACTTGCGCACGCTAGACTCAACCTGGCGCTCGGCCTGCACTGAGGCCCAGCTCTCTGTGTTTAAGCCCCCCCTCCCGCATGCCCTCTACCTGCTTGCCACCCGCCTCCCTGACCGCCTTGCCACTGCCCACGATCACTTTCCTAGTGCCCACCCCGCTGACCTCACCCTCACTGACTTTGTTGACACCCCGTCTGCCATAGAGACCCGCCAGCGCTCTATCGCTTAGTCCAGTGGTACGGTGCCGGTCTCTATCTTTCAGGGCTGTGCGCCCGCTCAGTGCACTTTCTCTGACGGCTCTGCTGTAATGGCTGAGATGGCCCGTGCAGTGCAGGCCCGCCCTGGAAAGGGCCGCCGCCTCAAGGCTGGGCATGGTGGTGGGGGTGGTTGGGGTGGAGGAGGTGGTGGAGCCGGGTCGCCCGATGGGGGTGCTAACGAGGGCCCTGGGCCTAGCACCGCCGAGCAGCAGCAGGTCCCCTCGCTCGACCAGCAGCCGTCACAGCAGCAGCCACAGCAGCCACTGCCACAGCAGCCGCAGCGGCTGGTTGGTCGTCTCCCGCCTGGGTGGCCCGGCACTGGTGGTGGTGGCGGTCGCGGTGGTCGTGCGCGCGGCGTAACGACAAATGGTGGTGCGGGCGACGGGCGCTGCCAGTACCAGCTTTAGACCGGTCCTTGCCGTGGCCTTGTATGCGGTAAGACTAGTCACACCACCACTCGCTGTTTCAGTCGCCTTGACGACCTGTATCGTCTTCGCTTCGGCCCGACGCCCGACCTCCCCGACTGGCTCACCTTACTTCGTAGGGGTGTTCAGGTCTTTGATATGGACACAGATGAGATTAGCTCAGCGCAGTATGCTCTATATGTCGATGACTCTAGTGTGATTGGTTCCGGTTACCCCGTATTGCCTTGTGTAGGAGTGCCTAGCTTAGACTCCCCTGCTGCGTCAGGCATAGGATCTCCTGCTTTGTTTAGTCTAGGCTCCTCCGTCGCTTCCTCGACCCCTCCCGCCTCTGCTGCGCTTTCCTTCACCATGGACTCCGGCGCTTCCCGGTGCTTCTTCCGGGACTCCACTACTCTCACGCCACTTGCCGCTCCCACCGCAGTTTCCCTGGCTGACCCTTCCTCAAGCCCTGCCGTAGCTCGTAGCTCCACTACCCTTCCCTGTCCGGCAGCTCCTTCGGCCTTGCTTACAGGCCTGCACATCCCCTCATTTTCTAGGAACATAGTTGGTGTCGGCTGCCTCCAGGACCTTGGCGTCACCACTACGTTCCCAGGTTACGAGCGGTACACTGTTTGTACCGAGGCCGCCACAAGTGCTCCTCTCACCACGTTCCCCCGAGACCCGGTGTTCGGCCTGTTCACACTGGCCACTGCGCTCCGCCCGGTTGGGGCGTCTCCCCAGGTGCCCGTGTCTCCTCAGGTAGCTGCGGCTTGCTCGTGTCGGTCCCTTACTCACCCGACACTCCTGTGGCACCACCGTCTAGGTCACCCTGGCCTCCCTCGTCTTCGTCACATGTCGCAGCACGGTCTTGTCTTCGGTCTTCCTGGGTCGTTCCCCGAGCTCCCCTCCTCACCCGCGCCGCCGTGCACCCCCTGCATCGAGGGCCGGCTCCGCCGTGCCCCTCACTCCTCCTCGTTTCCCCCCACCACTGCACCCTTGCAGACTCTGCACATGGATGTCTAGGCCCTGCCCCCGTCCATGGGCCGCGTCGTGAGCGTTACTTTCTCGTCCTTGTTGACGACTACACTCGTTACACCACTGTGTTTCCCTTGGAGCGGAAGGCCGACGTGCCTGCCGTTCTTATCCCGTGGCTTGTCTCTGCGCGTGTGCACCACAGTCTCCCTATGTTGCGTCTCCACTGTGACCGCGGTGGCGAGTTCGCCTCCGGTTGCCTTGGTCGTTTCTGTCGTGTGGAGGGCATCACCCAGATGTTCACCTTGCCGGACTCCCCGCAGCAGAATGGGGTCGCTGAGCGACGCATCGGTTTGGTTATGGAGGTGGCTCGTACCTCCATGATCCATGCCGGTGCACCCCATTTTCTGTGGCCGTTCGCCGTTCACTACGCCGCTCACCAGCTTAACCTCTGGCCGCACCCTCAGCGGCCGCAGGTTTCGCGGACCCTCCTCTGGACCGGGTCTCCCGGTGACGCGTCTGCGTTCCACGTCCGGGGCTGCATTGCCCACGTTCGTCCCTCTGGCATGGACAAGCTCACTGCCCGCACACTCTCCTGTGTCTTCCTAGGTTCTGTCACAGGATCGAATGTCCCGAGGAAAGGTTTGCTCAATGTTGCCCTATCAATCAGTACAAGGTGCTTTTATACTTCCTGATTACATCAGGTAACCAGGTTTATCCTATCCAAAGGGAATAGACCCTTCTAGAATATAGAATCACCATGCGTATAGCCACGCGAGGCTATTGGCTACAAGGGATTTCGGCAGGATTACGCTAGATATAGCGCGCCAGTACATCCCAAGCCTGGTCGGTGATATAATTATAATAACAGGATAAACCAAAGGATAATGGAAAAGGAGGAATAGGAAACCAAATGAGATGAGATAAAGACCAAATGAATGAGGATAAAAAGAGGAATGAAATAGAAAGGAAATATGGAAAGGGGAAAATAGTGTAACGGGGTCGTACTCTCACACTTCCCCCCCTCAAAGCTGGGTGGTAGACGTAACACCCTGCTTGACAAGGTAGTCGCGAAGAGGACGACGGGCGTTACCCATGTCGAGTTCACAGACGAAGCCTCAGAAGTATCATAACCCTTCCAGCAAAGAAGAAGCTCCAGAGTGCCAGTCTGACGATGACGGTGTCCGAGCACGTAGTTGTCACATGGCGTGGATGAACACCGGCGGCGACGGTGGTTGGCATTTGGTGTAGAGCGTGTTTGGTCTTGATAGGGTTTAAGAAGCTGGTATGGAAGGCGGTATGGATCTTCTAAGTGGCTGGTAGGCGGAAGCGGAAGTTGACTGAAGTGGCCCTTGCTTCAACGATGATAGACCCGCAGAAGCAAGGTTGAAGCTTGGATGGAAGTTGGCTGATGTCGAGATTATGGTGTGGATGACTGTAGTGATAATGGGTCAAGTGCTTGTGCTGATGTTGGATGTCCAAGAGGGCGCTTGTGTGGTCGATGTACAAGATGGTGGACGATGGCGATGAAATCGGAAGCCAGTTGGACTGTGGCTGGTATGGTTAGCTGTTGTGGTGTGATCGGGGTGGCGTCCGTAACAGACGAAGTACAGCGTCTGTCCAGTAGCGGCGTCAGGAGCATACTTGTAGGCAAACTCCAGGACGGGCAGATGCAAGTCGGAGTTGGAGATGTGAATGGTTGGAACAGTGTGCTGTAACGTGCAGATGAGTGGCTATGTTGTCCGATCCGTGCATGCTGTTACCCGCATCTGGTCCACGTGTGAAGATCACCAAGTGTTGGTGGTATGGCAGTCATAGTACTGCTTCTGTAGCAGTGTTGTATCCGTTACATGCAGCTTCTGTCGAATGATGGTCCATGCCGTAGTGTTGTCGCGAGTCGTACCCACTGGGCATCGGAGTGCTGCGGATTGGAGAGCAGAATCACGAGTAGTAACTCTGTCCACCACGCGATCTGCTAATCACACTGCTTGAGTACAACAGCACATGCCAAGTGCTGCTCAGCGTATCCCTTGTGTTCAGAACCATGCGAGGGGTTGGAACCATAAACGCGGAGCTGGTAACTTCCAGAATCAGCGCCAAGTAGTTTCCCTCGGTGGTTGCTCAGGCAAGGAATCTCAGCTGCGTAGATATCGGTTAGGATATCTGGGAACGTTACGGGTATTCCCAAGTAATCCTCTCCCATTTCCAAATGAGCATTGGTGACAGCCAATCCAGTATGACCTTATGCGCTTCCAGTTTAGCACGGAGGCCATTGGTAGGCATCGGTGTCTGGGTGCACATATTGGGATAGGTCTTCTGGTGTCATCATGTGTGGTCTCATTCTGTCACTGTCCTTGAAGTAGCGTTGATGTCAAAGATGTCTCAGCTACTCAGCATCAATGTTGAAGTCTGCTACATTTCGGCAAATAGGGGTGTTGTTGGAGATACGCGGAGTCCACTATCCGGAGTGGCGTCGGCGCTCCATTCCACGGCCTATCTGCTTCCGTGGAGTTGGTGCTGGTAATGGATTGGTTGCGACGCAGGTTTTATGACTTTAAGGAAAGCCATAGGCCATGAGGACTTGTATACCGGTAGAGTACCGCGGTCCTCCCATCCTCATAAGAGCAAATATCTTCTGCTCTTGAGGGTATATGGCATTGCCATGATGTTCCCTCGCATAGTGGTATCTCCTTCCCACTAGCTGGAAATCATAGGACTGTGCCTGGCCAGGTCTTAACGGTCCACTAGAATATAATCCAGCATTATCTCCATTGAGCGGAGAATCATCCATCAGGGTTTGGATATAACTGTTGTGTCGAATCTTCTGCTGCGGCGGCGGCGGCGGTTGCGACGACGGCGACGGCGGCAGCTGCTGCAGAGAATTCTCTCAACTCGTAGTGGTTGAAGGAGAATCCATCAACTCCCTCTTCCCAGTAGAGTGTTCCTGATGGGTTGTAACAGGCGTAACTACCAGGAACACGTGCACATTAGTACACATGTGTTGTTCCATTGCTGCCGGTGATTATTTCATTTGAGAGTATGAAGAGAAATTTTCTTCTCCCCTCAATGTATCCACGGGTAGCTATCCCTGGTATGCTTATCCGTGCCTCCGATGTACAGTCGGTAGAGCGCGTGATCGTGTTGTAGTAGTCCGCATCTCCCTCATTTGTTGACACCTCGTGTTGCTTGACGTTCTCCTGCATCGTCGAAGTTACGTTGGTGCTTGTAACGCTTCGGCTTCTGGTAGAATTGCCTCCAATGCATGTGCCGTAGGGTCGCTAGTGAACGAGTACTTGCCGGATTAGAGGTTAATTACTCCTCAATCTGTCAAGCATCGTGACGGGCACGGAATTTCTTCCACGCAGGTCATTAACACCTGGGAATCGCGACGCATGATTGGTGTGTCGCCTCGTAAGGTCGATGTTGAGACTGCTCCAATCAATCACTTCGGATGGCTGAGATTCTTGATGAAGACGAATCTTTCAGCTCCTGTTACGAAGTAGTGTCTCGCTGGCCTTGACGAGACGGGTTCACTGCATCGTCGTTGCGTGCGAAATCTGCTCCTTCGCCAGCAACTTGATGTTGGGAATATTGCAAGAGAAAACGGCTACTTCTCTGCAATCCCATGGCTTGTCGATCCAATTTATGAGATAAAGTATCTCATGGATGGAAAACATGTCTTCACGCAGCTCCATTGTTTTTCCTGGGTGAAGATCCCGTCGTGTTGACGTCGCTCTATTTTTAATGAAGATGACTTCGTCAAAATAAATCAATCGTTGTCGACACTAGTCAGAAGATGTGTCGATTGTGCAGTCGCTGGTCACGAATATTGTCTCCATTGTGATGTTTTCCCATAGTGTAGTCTCCGCTGCATTCGTGCCGTTGATACCGCACCGATCCGACGATCCACGTTCTTGTGTCAATTTTCTGCTTGCAGCTATTACCAAGTAGGTAATTCTTGGGCAGATTTCTGACTCCGCAGATGTTTTTGCGCACCATATTCATCACCAAATAGAGGAGTCCGAATTTGGTTGTCCAAATGTTGTCAACGATGTTGAAGGCGGCCATTTCTGGTTCTGCGCGTCATTCTCCCTTCGTGCAGAAGTCGCGCTCCATCTCGTCCGTTGAAGTAGAATCGATCCGACGGTCCAAACTCCAAGCGATCTGAGGATACTCCTGAGTCGCGTTCAGCAGCTTTCGGCGCCCGGGTTGACTCGTTTCCTGCAGCAATTCTCGGTCGTCGATGTCGGCTGTCGAACGATCGGACGCTCCGAAAATCTTCGCGGCTTGCGAGGTCCCGTTCCCATCGCGCTGAAACTCGAACTCGCTCAGCAGGATTTCGTTTTCGCCTCGGTCGATCTGAAGCGTCGAATCTCCATCGGACGGATGTCGTCGGTCGAACCTCCGCAGAGTTCCGCGCAACTCCAAGTGTTGTCGCGAACTGCGAACTTCTCCGAATGTCGCAGGGAGTGTTCCGCCGGAACTGACGCGCTCGCCAGGTCGAGGCCGTTTGCCCCCGCGAAAATCGGCACCGTCGATGCAGTCCATCGAACGGTTGGCGAGGCATCTCGCCTTCGAAGGGGACCCCAGGTGCAACTGCGAGAGGTGAGTCGAAACTTAAGGAAACGAAGTTTCGACTCCATCCTCCGCGTGCTCCTGGGGGCCCAGCGGTTAAGCGTTGAGCTGAAACCTTGGCTCTGATTACCAAGTGTCACAGGATCGAATGTCCCGAGGAAAGGTTTGCTCAATGTTGCCCTATCAATCAGTACAAGGTGCTTTTATACTTCCAGATACATCAGGTAACCAGGTTTATCCTATCCAAAGGGAATAGACCCTTCTAGAAATAGAATCACCATGCGTATAGCCACGCGAGGCTATTGGCTAAGGGATTACGGCAGGATTACGCTAGATATAGCGCGCCAGTACATCCCGAGCCTGGTCGGTGATATAATTATAATAACAGGATAAACCAAAGGATAATGGAAAAGGAGGAATAGGAAACCAAATGAGATGAGATAAAGACCAAATGAATGAGGATAAAAAGAGGAATGAAATAGAAAGGAAATATGGAAAGGGGAAATAGTGTAACGGGGTCGTACTCTCACAGGTTCCCCCCTCGACTCGTCTGACTGGCACTTCTACCACCCCCCGTCCCACGGTTTCTTTCACTTTCGCGATGTCACCTTTGACTAGTCCGTCTCCTTCTACCGCCGCTTTCCTCACCGTGGTCCCCCGGTTACCCCCGCCCCTGTTCCTGGTCCCTTCTCCCCCGGTCGCCCCTGCCCAACCTCCTCCCCGCCCTGCCCCGTCTGGTGAGTCTCACGTTACCCCCTCCCGTCGGTTGTCCCGGTTGAGGAGTCTGCTGACTCTGGTGGCCCTCCATCGCAGCCGCAGCCGCCGCCGCAGTCGTCATTGTCCCCGCCGCTGCCGCTGCCGCCACCATTGTCGCCGCCGTGGCAGCAGTTCGTTCCTTCTGGGGGTGTTGGCGTTGAGGAGGGTGCTAGTCCTGGGGCTCCTGTCGTGGCTTGTCCCGGCAGGCCTGGGGGTGGTCCCGGTATGGAGCGAGCTTCTACTTCTTTGGGTGTTACGTCTGGGGGTGTTGGAGTGGAGTGTCCCGGAGGAAGCCGTGGAGCAGCTAGCAGTCCAGGTGTCGGCGTCGTGCAGCCGCCGCCGCAGCAGTCGCCGCCTGTGTCCGCCCTTCGCCTGCTCGGCCTTCCCTCCCCTGACCGCGCATCTCCCCCTCTCTACCGTATCCTCTTCTTCCTGTTTTCGGCCCTGTGTTCCCTCCTCCGGACACGTCTCCGGCTCGCCTTCCCCGTCGTTCTCCTCCTGTTACTCCTCCTCTGTCTCTTGACCCGATGCCTCCGTCCCACGTCTGGTCTCGCCGTCCCTCTCGGGCTCGTCCTGTCTCTCCTGTTCCTCGTTCTCACCCTATTTTGCTTCGTTCCCACATGTCTCGTCCTCCCCTCCTGCCGTCGCCTCCTCCGTCCTCCCTTGTTGTCGCGCCTCCCCCTCTGTCTGACTTCCTTCGCACCGCTCGTCCTCTTGTTCCTCGAGTCCTTGCCTCCCTCGTTACCGACCTGTCTGTTCCTGTTTTGCGTCTTGACGCTCTTGTGGCTGCTGTTGCTGACTTTGACTATACCTGCCGCCTTGACAACTCCACCACTCTGGTCTCTAACCCTGCCTGTCCTCCGTCCGTCGGGGGTGCTCCTGCCCTCGGCAATGACGTCTTGGAGGACCCGCAGTACGAGCTTGCTTTCCTGTCCGAGGCTGCTCCCCATCTCTGCTCCACGCTGCTAGTCCCTGAGGGTGACCCAGACGCCTGCGACATCCCGACCCCTCACCTAAGCTGAGGCCACCTTGGGACCCTGGGCCGCTCAGTGGATAGCTGCCATGGAGCAGGAGATGGCATCTTGGAGATCCACCGGCACCTACGTCGACGCAGTTCCCCCACCTGGGGTGAACGTAGTTGATGGCCGGTGGCTCTTCAAGATGAAGCGCCCCCCTGGAGAGCCGCCTGTGTTCAAGGCGTGCTACGTGGCTAGAGGCTTCAGTCAGCGTGAGGGGGTGGACTTCTTTCAGACCTTCGCGCCGACCCCGAAGATGACTACTCTTCGGGCGCTGCTACACGTAGCAGCACATCGTGACTACAAGTTACACTCCCTCGACTTCTCTACTGCGCTTCTTCAGAGTAGCCTACACGAGCAGGTCTACCTGTGTCGCCTTCAGGGCTTCACTGGTACCTTCCCTCCTCGGACCCAGTGGCTATTGCGGCGCCCAGTCTACGGCTTGCGACAGGTGCCCCGTGAGTGGCACGACACGCTGCGTGCTACCCTTGCTGACCTGCAGTTCTTTCGATCCTCTGCAGACCCCTCGCTCTTCGTTCGTGCTGGCCAGACTCTGTTCTACATCCTTGTTTATGTAGATGACCTGGTTTTCGCTATTGCAGACTGGGACGCGCTGGCCGTCGTGGAAGGCAGAGCTGTTGAAGAGACACACATGCACTGACCTAGGAGAACTGCGCCACTACCTTGGCCTGCAGATCTCCAGGGACAGAGCAGCGCGCACCATCACACTCTCACAGTCACACTTGGTGCGCCAGGTCCTTCAGCAGTTCGGTCTTCAGTTCTCCTCTGCACAGCCCACACCTCTGCCGGTGGAACACAGGCTCTAAGCTCTTGTTCCTGAGGAGTCAGTCGAGCCCAGTGGTCCGTACGCGGAGCTGGTGGGTTGCGTCATGTATCTGATGACTTGCACTCGCCCAGATCTTGCATACCCTCTCAGCATCGTGGCCCGCTTTGTGGCCACAGGCATACACCGACCACAGCACTGGTTGGCCGCTAATGGGTTCTGCGTTATCTTGCACGTACATCGGGCATGGCACTAGTGCTGGGAGGTCGCAGGCCAGTGGTCCTTACTGGGCACACAGATGCTTCTTGGGCAGACGACGCAGAGACTCTCAGGTCCTCTTTGGGCTACTGCTTTAGCTTTGGTTCAGGTGCTGTTTTGTGGAGAGCTACCCGCTCCTCGTCTGTTGCCCACTCCAGCTGCGAGGCTGAGATCTACGCCGGTGCCATGGCGGCACAGGAGCTCCGCTGGCTGACCTTCTTGCTCACTGACTTAGGTGAGCAGTCTAGCT
This sequence comes from Closterium sp. NIES-67, assembly GCA_027943415.1. Lineage (NCBI taxonomy): Eukaryota > Viridiplantae > Streptophyta > Zygnematophyceae > Desmidiales > Closteriaceae > Closterium > Closterium sp. NIES-67. The sequence goes on along the minus strand of BQMB01000722.1, from coordinate 6,963 downwards.
CTGCCCCGGTCCTCTACGCTGACAACCGGGCCATGATCCTCCTATGTCAGGAGCCTCGACTTGAGGGCAGAGCGAAGCACATCCAGCTGCGGTACTTTCCTCCTGCGCGAGCTACAGCAGTGCCGCCAGGCTCGCGTAGTACACTTGGCCTCTTGTGCCAACACAGCTGATATCTTTACGAAGGCGCTTGCGCCTAAAGATCATCAGCGCACTGTGTACAGCTTGGTCTTGCTCCTCTCCTTTGCGTACAACCTTGATTGTGTACAGACCTTTATATTTATATCTTACCCTGACTGGCCTTGTGGCCTCTCCCAGTGGCTGGACTAATAGTGCCGCCCTGGTCTTGCTCCTGTTTTGTCTGTACTCCTTTTGAGTGGTCTTAAGACCCTTGCCTCAGAGGCTGGACTAGTAGTGCCGCCATGAGCTGCTTGTTCACTTGTTAGGCACTGGCCCTATATAGTCTAGGGGGTGTGTCAAACATAACTTAGTATGTTATTGTAGATTATATAGGTTTGTGCCGTAGAGGGTACAACATACTTGCCTATATTGCCTTGTACTCTCACATTCTAGTTTATTCTTTCAGTTTGAGATGACGTGCCAAATCCGACGAACTTGAAACGTAGGGTCAAAGGAGGCTGACGTGGAAAGCCGGGTGGTGACGCCAATCCGCCTGGAGTCGGAGGTGAGCGGTGACAGGTGTCACCATATTGGTCACTTGAAAGGGACCACATAATCAAGGTCGGAGTTTGCTCGGGATCGGCAGACGCAAATTGCGAGTGTCGAGTAGTATGAGATCTCTCACTTAGTAAGTGACGTTACGTCGATGTCGATCGGTTTGTCGGCTTGCGACCAAGTTGGCTTTCCGGATTGCTTCAGCTTCTTTTTCTCGGGCTGCGAGGATGTCTTTGCAAACCGCTGGGACCAGGGCATGGGGGTCTCGATGTCTGGTGTAGAGGGGTACCACAGGGTCCTATCCGTAATTGAGGAAAAATGGGGATTGATAAGTCGTGGCGGAAGGCCTGTTATTATACGCGAATTCCAGTAGCGGTAGGGATTTCTCCCTTGTCTCTGGGTCCTTACAGGTAGTCCGAATGAGTTGCTCCATAGTTTGGTTGACTCGTTCAGTCCCCCGTCGGTCTATGGGTGGTAGGCGGACTGAATTAGTTTCGGGCCTACCTTGCTGGATGCTGTGCGATGCAGAATGGCAACGGAGAAAGCTGCTGAGCTCTACAAGTGGAGGAGCCACAACTGAGCAGCAGGAACAGGCTCAAGGCAAAGATGCAGTGCTGTTCTTGGGTGATGACCAAGAGTCAGATGACGAGGAGCCTGCATACTGCTTTTACGCACCAATACAACCTCCGAGCATGGATCATGCGCTAGCCGGGCCTCAACGGGGGAAGTGGCTCGTTTCAAGAGATGCAGAGTACAACAGCCAGATGGAGAATCACACATGGGAGCCTGGTGTACTTGCCAAATGGGAAGAAGGCAATACAGTGCAAGTGGCTGGCAAAAATCAAGACGGATGAGAAAGGAGAGCCATCAGTTTACAAGAGCAGGCTGGTGGCAAAGGGGTTTCAGCAGAAAGAGAAGGAAGATTACAAAGAAGTGTTTGCCCAACTGCTAAGTCTCCAACGCTACGTGTGCTGCTGGCGGTAGCTGCTGTGCGCAAATGGAAGGTGAAGCAGATAGACATCGTAACCGCTTTTCTGTACGGCATTGTGGAAGAGGAGGTGTACATGGTTCAACCACCTGGCTATGAGGATGGAACCGGTCGTGTCTGCAAACTTAACAAGGCCATCTATGGCTTGAAGCAGGCCGCCGAGATGCTGGTACAACAGGCTGGCCAGTGCACTGGAAGGGATTGGATTCCGTGCGAGTGCATGCGACGAGAGCCTATTCCTGATGGGCGAGGGGGAAGTCACTTGTGCTTCTGCTGGTGTACGTGGATGACATCCTGCTCTTCAGCAGCAGTGACAAGGAGAATCGATGGGGTGCAGCGGAAGCTCACAGAGCAGTTCAAGTGCAAGTCACTTGGAGAGGCAAGATACTACCTGGAATGCACATTGTGCGGGATAACTGAACGTGGCTGGCTGCAAACTGCATCAGGGACAGTACATCAATACCTTGGCTGAGAAGTACTCTCTGCAGGAAGAACGGGAAGTGGTCACACCTTTGCCTTCCGAGTTCAAAACTCATAAAAGAAGCTGGAAGGAGAAGGAGTTGAGAGTGAAGACCAGAGGCAATTCCAATCCATGGTCGGGAGCCTACTCTACGCTGCTGTGCATACTCGGCCTGACATCAGCTTTGCTGTGGGACAGCTGGCTCGAGTAGTGCAAAAATCCAACAGAAGAGCAGTGTGGTGCAGCGAAGAGAGTGGTGCGCTACCTCAAGTCATACCCTACAGTGGGAGTACAGTATTCAGCATCTGCTCAACTCAGTCAAAAAGGAGTTGAAGTCCTCAAAGAGAAGGGGAGCAGCTCGGAGAAGGAGAGGTGTTCCTTTCCTGTTTTTGCTGATTGCCACATGGGCTTCTGAGCATGAGGATTCATCATCAGTTGGTGGATACATCTGCATGGTGGGAGGTGGGCCTGTAAGTTGGAGGTCCAAGAAGCAGTCTGAGACGGCCACTATCGTCAGTGGAATCTGAGTACATGGCGATGTTTCATGCGGCAAATGAAATCATTTGGCTAAGGAGGCTCTTGAAGGAGATCGGCCATGAACAGACTTGTGCGACACCTCTGTTCAGTGACAGCAAGGGAGCCAATTGCCATGGCACGCAATGCAGTTCTTCAATGGGTTTTGAACAAGCACATGAGGATCAAGTGGCATGGCTGCGGAAGGAGGTGAAGCTTGGACACTGAATCCGATCTACGTGAAAACTCAGCAACAGCCAGCCGACTTCCTTACCAAGCGGCTAGCTGAAGAGCCACACTGGCGCTGTGCGAGGATGGCGGGAATGTCCTTGAACTAGAGACGGCGAAACAAGCGACCAGTCTGAGGGGGAGTGTGTTGGTGCATATTCGTTTGCACGTCATCCTGTCGTCTGTTCGCATCATTTCGTTGCATGTGTTTTGTGTGCTACGTCGTTTGTATGGTTTGTTGGGTTTGCATGTCTTTGCATGTTCATCTTGTGCTTGTGCAGATGTGCTTGGATTGTGCATGACATCGAGGCACATTTCAACGAGCCAAGAATTGTTGGAATCGGAGCACATATGAAGAAGTTACGAAGAAATGTTTGATGGATTTGTTACAATTCAGTGGAAGTCCTTGGCAGCTGCTACACCAAAGTTGGAGAGCCCTATAACGAGGAGGGACCAGCATGTGTGGGACTTTTTTCCTCACCTTCCAGCTGCAGCATTTGGGGTTTGGAGGCCAACCTGGCACAGTGTGAATTTTGTCTTGCCAGGCTGGTTGAACCTGAGGATGGGGAGTCAAGACTTTGACTCTTGTCATGTTCTTGACCAAGGGCCTCCAGGGTCCTTCCCTTTCATCATTCCCTTCCTACCCCATCTTTCAACTATGCTTCAATGTCTTTTCCATCATGCCTCTGAACTTGTAAGCTTCAATTATAGTGACTCTGAGGACTGTCAATTTCTCCTAGGGCAGATTACCCCCAGTGCGCCAAACGCCATAGGTCACTCGTTAAGCTACGGAATCGAGTGATTCAACTTTCATTGAAAAGTTGACGCTGCAAGCTACAACATGTGCGATTTTCAGATTGTTTCGTCGATTGGAGTTTTGGATATAGCTTTTCGAAGGTCGCAAGTTTTCTGGGCGTCATAACGAAGTGCTGCAGAAATTTCCAAGGAGCCATTGAATCATCTGCTTATAGCCTTCTCTAACCAACATCTGCTTGAGGCCATACACTGGGCACTTCAGCTTCCACACTGTGTTGGCAGGGTAAGTGCCAGGAAACCCCGGTGGGCGTTCCATGTGAACATCCTCCTTGAGCTGGCCTTGGAGAAAGGCGGAGGAGGCGTCCATGGACTTGATCTCGAAGTTGCCGCGAGCGGCTATATCAACAAGAGCGCGCACAGTCGGGAGCTTGGCCGTGTGCGAGAATGTTTCGAAGAAGTCGAGATACTCCTTCTGGGTGAAACCCTTCGCCACGTATCGTGCCTTGAACAGTGGAGCTTCGCCTGGGAGTTGTTTGACTCGGAAGATCCATTTTTCGCTGACGATGTTGACACCGGAAGGGGGAACAACATCGTCAAAGCTGCTGTTGCGAATGAACGCCTCGTTCTCCACATTCATTGCTGCCTTCCACTCCTTCTTATAAGGCCCCGAGAGAGCTTCCTCTTTTGTGCGAGGAGTCGGAATGGTCGGGTTCTCGGTGAAGTTGAGGGAAGGGCAGTCACTAATGTCCGGGAAGATGTGAGAGAGAAATTGGCAGACCGCGTGAAGGCCAAACAGCTCCTCATGCCTGTCCTCCAGAAGTGCACGGGGGGAATTACGGATGGAGGGGACATCACCCCCGGCAGGAGGAGCGGGGTGACCGAACACCGGATGGAGAAGGCGGTTGGTCCCAGGCGAGAGGCGGAGCCGGTCCCTTGGAACGAGTGCGAGTAGAGACCGGAGACGAAGCGGCTGCGGTGGGACCGGAGGGACTGGGCGCCTCCGATAGGAGACTGGTGAGCGGGCTCGACGCGTGGGGAAGGCGGGAGCAGGAGGAGGTTGTTAGAATATACCATGCTATGCTAGTTGTGTATATTGTGGTTACATCCCTAGTTGGGTGTACACCTGTGTTGGGGTGTCAATCCAACCCAATTGTGGTTGGAGCCCCCCAAACACAAGGACCACAATTGTGGGGGCACCACAAGTGGGTTGGCTAAACCACTGGTGGTACACCACATTTGGACCACCTCCAACTGGTGGTCAACCATATTTGGAAGGATCCTCCCTCCCTTGTGATTGGTCCTAACCCCCTTTCCCTTCCAACCTTCCCTTCCTAGCTCATCCCTCTCTTCCTATGTAATGCCTTTGCTTCATCAATAAACTGAACCTTTCTGTTTCTACATCGGTATAGAGCAATAATGGCTGACGCCAACTTTTAAATCCCGATCCTTCCCCACGCTTCCGCCCCGTCCCCTTCCGACGTGCACCTCATTGCCGTCCCCTCCATCGCCGCTGCTAGACTCCTAGCCGCCCGCCTCTCAACTAGTTTTCTGTTGGGTGGATTTTCAAAAACCCCCAATGCGCCAAACGCCCATAGCTCGCTCGATAGTTGACAGAATTGAGTGATTCGACTTTGCAAAAAAACGCTCTTGGTGTCAGCTACAACGTCGTAAAATTTCGGACTGTTTCATTGCTTGGATTGTCAGATATCGCTTTCCGAAGTTTGCACACTTTCCTGGATGTGATCACGAAGTGCCTACTGAATTTCTACCAAGTCCTATTTTCATCAGCTAACTGCCATCTTTCCCCATCTTTTGCATCCTCACCTGCACCTGCTCATCGCCGCCTTACCACTGCTGCAGCCGTAGCAGCAGCAGCAGAAGCAGCAGCAGCACCAGAAGGAGCAGCAGACTCAGCAGCAGCAGCAGCAGCAGCAGTAGCAACAGCAGCAGCAGCAGCAGCAGTAGCAACAGCAGCAGCAGCAGCAGCTGAAGGAGCAGCAGCAGCAGCAGCAGCAACAGCGGCAGCAGCAGCAGTGGCAGCAGCAGCAGCGGCAGCAGCAGCAACAGCAACAGCAGCAGCAGCAGCAGCAGAAGGAGCAGCAGCAGCAGCAGCAGCAACAGCAGCAGAGCAGCAGCAATAGCAGCAGCAGCAGGTGCAGCAGCAGCAGCAGTATCTACAGCCATCCCCATCCTCCCCTCCTCTTTGAGCCGCCGCGGGTCCACCCGCCGCCGCTCCCTCCCGGCCACCGCGGGTCCACCCGCCGTCGCCTTCCTCCCCACTCCGTGTCACCAATGGCATCCTTTCCCCTCCCGTCGACGTCCTCGACCCTCGATCATCTCGTGCGCGCTGCCGACAACTCAGCAACCAACAGGTATTCCTTCGTCGGCAGCCTCCACCGCGTCCTCGGCAGTGCTTATGTCCTGCCGTTCCGCCTCCTGGACATCATGCTTGGTCTCCCAGAGGGTGACCTTGGGGACCCGCCGCCTCACCCTGGCGATCCCCCCCCTCTCATTCCCCATCCCGGCGAGAACCTCCGCCCCCCATAGTACCCGTTGGCACCAGCACTCGCGCTGCCACCGCTGAAGTTGAGCAGCTCTTCCTTACTCAGCGTCGTGAGTTCCTCGTGCTCCATACTGATTTACCTGATCGCGTTGGAGGAACACGAGCGGTCGGCAACCCTCCGCACCCAGCATGCCGCTACCGCCGCCGCTTATGCCGCTGACTCTGCGCGATTTGCTGAGCGTCGTCGCGCCTGGCTCGAGGCGGACAGCCGTGCTACTGGTGCCCTTCTCCTTGCCATACCGTCTGCGCTCATGCGCAACTTCCAGGCACGTCGCATCGGCTCCCGCCAGATCTGGCTCGAGCTTGAGGCAATGTTCGAACGCACCGACTTCGATGCTGTCGGACCGCTCTTCAAGGAATACTTCAGCATCACGATCGAACATAGTGCTGGCGCCGTTGACTACACCAGCCGTCTCCTGGACCTTGCCTCCCGCCTTGAGGCTCGCCAGACTACTCTCCCCCCAACCTTCAGATCTACCGTCTCCTCGAAGGCCTCTCCCCTCAATATGAAGTGCGCGTCATCGCCTTCACTGAGGCTCAGCCCCGCGCCTCCCTTGACACTGTGGTCCAATGGATCATTGACGCTGAGGCCCGCCTTCTCTCAACCCCCCCTCCGGCCTGAACTCCACCGAGTCCCAAAACCCCCAGCTTGCAGTCACACAGCCGCGTCGTGGCGGGCGCCCACGTGGCGGCCGCACCAACCCTCAGGGAGGGGGTGGAGGTGGCGATTGTGGGGGCAGCGGAGCCGGCGGCGGTGGTGGCGGGGTCGAGGGTGGCAGCAGT
>BQMB01000721.1:0-32174 GCA_027943415.1 Closterium sp. NIES-67 | reverse complement strand
AGGGGCCAGAGGACGACGGAAGAACTGCAGGTCTGCTAGTGTGGCACGCAGCGTGTCGTGCCACTCGCGGGGAGCCTGGCGCAGGCCGTAGACCGGGCACCTGAGAAGCCACTGGGTCCCAGGGGGAAGGTACCAGCGAAGCCATGTGGTCGGCGCAGGTAGACCTGCTCGTGTAGGCTGCCCTGAAGAAAGGCAGTAGAGAAGTCGAGGGAGTGAAGCTCGTAGTCGCGCTGTGCTGCTACGTGTAGCAGCGCCCGAAGAGTGGTCATCTTCGGGCGTCGGCGAAGGTCTAGAAGAAGTCCACCCCTCGCGCTGATTGAAGCCTCTGGCCACGTAGCGCGCCTTGAAGCAGGCGGCTCTCTAGGGGGGCGCTTCACCTTGAAGAGCCACCGACCATCGACTACGTTCACCCAAGTGGGGGAACTGCGTCGACGTAAGTGCGGTGGACCTCCAAGATGCCATCTCCTGCTCCATGGCAGCTATCCACTGAGAGGCCCAGGGTCCCGAAGTGGCCTCAGCGTAGGTGCGAGGGGTCGGGATGTCCAAGGCGTCTGGGTCACCCTCAGGGACTAGGAGCATGGAGCAGAGATGGGAGCGGCCTCGGAAAGGAAATCAAGCTCGTACTGCCTGTCCTCTAGAACGTCATGCCAAGGGCAGGTGCACCCCGACAGACGGAGGACGGGCAGGGTCAGAGGCCAGAGCAGTAGCGTAGTCAAGGCGGCGGGTAGAGGCGGCGGGTAGATGCGAAGTCAGCGACAGTAGCGACAAGCGCGTCAAGGCGCGAGACGGGAACAGAAGGGTCGGTAACAAGAGAGGCAAGAAACCGAGGGACAAGGGGACGAGCGGCACGGAGGTAGTCAGAGAACGGAGGAGGCAAAACAGCAAGGGACGAGGGAGGAGGTGACGGGAGGAGGGGAGGACGAGACGAGTGGGAATGGAGCAACATAGGGTGGGAGCGCAGGACAGGAGAGACGGGACGAGCACGGGAGGGACGGCGAGACCAAACGTGCGACGGAGGTGTAGGGTCAGTAGACAGTGGAGGGGACACAGGAGGAGAACGAGGAGGAAGCCGGGCCGGAGAAGAGTTCGGCGGGCGGGAACACAGGACCGTAGACAGGAAGGTCAGCAACGGCGGGGAAGACACCGGGGAGCGGTATGGGGAGGGAAGGCCGAGCAGGCGGAGAGCGGAGACCGGCGGCGACTGTGCCGGAACGCTCGGACTGGCAGAGGGAGGACGACCGGTGGCGGAACCCTCAACAGCAGCACCCCAGAACCAAACCCCCAGAGCGAGGACCTCCTCCAACACCAGCGGCACCCCCAGAAGCTGCAGGACGAACACCCTCCTCCACGCGAGCAGTCGCAGGGGCCAAGAGCGGCGGCAGCAGCGACGACGGCAGCGACGGCGGCAGCGGCAACAGCAGCGGCGGCGGTAGGCAACAGCAGCGACGGCGGCGGCGGCTGCGTCAGAGGGGGCGACTGCGATTCGTGGAGGCGAAGACACCGGGGGAGGGGGACACGGCACGGACGGGCCAGGTGTACCACCAGAGTCAGCGGACTCCTCAACGGGGACAACCGACGGGAGGGGAGTGACGTGAGAGACACCAGACGGGGCAGGGCGAGGCGGGGGAGGCGCAGGGGCTACCGGGGGAGAGGGAGCAAGGAACAGGGGCGGGGCAACCGGGAGACCTCGGTGAGGGAAGCGACGGTAGTAGGAGACAGACTCGTCAAAGGTGACGTCACGAGAGTGGAGGAAGCGGTGAGACGGGGGGTGGTAGAACAGCCTGTCAGACGAGTCGAGGGGGAAACCAAGGAAGACACAGGGGACCGTGCGGGCAGTGAGCTTGTCCGTGCCAGAGGCATGAACGTGAGCAAGACAGCCCCAGACGTGGAACGCAGACGCGTCACCAGGGGACCCGGTCCAAAGGAGGGTCGGCGAAACCTGTGGCCGCTGAGAGCGTGGCCACAAGTTAAGCTGGTGAGCAGCGTAGCGAACAGCGAACGGCCACAGAAAATGGGGGGCATCAGCATGAATCATGGAGGTACAAGCAACCTCCATGACCAAGCCAATGCGGCGCTCAGGCAACCCCATTCTGCTGTGGCGAGTCCGGCAAGGTGTACGTCTGGGTGATGCCCTCGGCACGACAGAACTATCCAAGCCGACCAGAGGCGAACTCGCCGCCACGGTCAGAGTGGAGACACAACACGGGGAGACTGCAGCGAAGACGCGCAGCCACAACCCACGGTAGAAGAACGTCGGGCACGTCGGCCTTCCGCTCCTGAGGAAACACCGTGGTGTAGCGCGTGTAATCATCGACGAGCACAAGGAAGTAGCGCTCACCGCGCGGTCCAGGGACGGGGGCAGGGCCCAGACGTCCAGGTGCAGGGTCTGGAGGGGGGCAGTCGCAGGGCGCAGCGAGGAGGAGTGAGGAGCACGGCGGAGGCGGCCCTCGATGCAAGGCGTGCACAGTGGCGCAGTCGAGGGAGGAAGGGCAGGGAGCGACGCGGGGAGACCTAAGACAAGACCGTGCTGGGACATGTGACGCAGACGAGGGAGAGCAGGGTGACCTAAGCGGTGGTGCCAGAGAAGGGACGGGTGAGTGAGGGAACGACACGAGCAAGCTGCAGCGACCTGGGAGGACGCACCAACCGGGGGGAAGCGGTGTCGAGGGTAAACAGACCGGACACCGGGTCCCGACAGCAGCAGGTGTAGCAAGCGGCGTGAGCGCGGAGCGGTCGCGGAAGAAGCAGGCAGAAGCACCGGAGTCGATAGTGAACGACAGCGATGCAGTGGCGGAGGCCGGGAACGGGGCCGGTGCAGAGACTGGGCTAGGCAAACTAGGTAGTCCTACGCCTGACGCAGCAGGGGAAGCTATGCTACACAAGGGTGCAACACCTAAGTTGGAGAACACAGGATAATAAGATCCAGCAATACTAGCAGCGTCAGAATACAAAGCATGCAACGCACCACCTATCTGATCCATGTCTAACTCAAAGATCGGCATGCCCTGGCGGAGCAGGCTGTGCCAGTCAGGGAGGTCCGGGGCCGGGCCAAAGCGACGACGAAAAAGATCGTCAAGGCGGCGAAAACAGCGGGCAGTCTGGTGCGGGCGGCGACACAGAGTGCCGCGAAGAGGCCCGGTCTGAAGCTGGTACTGGCAAGTCACAGCACCGGAGCCGCTGGTAGACTCCGAGCTGCGCGGGCCGCCACCACGGCCACCACCTCCGCTGGTGCCAGGCCAACCAGGCGGGAGACGAGCCCACTGCTGCGGCGGCTGCTGCTGGGGCGACGGCTGCTGCTGGGACGGCGGCGGCGGCTCGGGCTGCTCCTGCTGCGGCGGGGGCTGGTGCTCCTGCCGACCAGTGGTAGACCCTGCAGGCGGACTACCGTCAGTACCACTAACACCACCACCACCACCTGCGCCACCACCCCGACCTCCCTGGCGACCACGGCTACTGCGGCGCGAGCGCTGCTGCGGGTGGACCGCAGCAGCCGTCTCGGTGGGAGGGGGCACTGTGGCGACTGCAGCCGAAACGTCAGTGAACGTGCACTGGGAGGGGGCACAGCCAGGAGGTGCAGCAGGACCGGGCAAGAGCGGCGAGGCCAGGCAGGGGCGGCAGGGCCAGGAGGCGCGGCAGGGCCAGGCAGGCGCGACGGGGCCCGGCAGCGCGGCGGGGCCAGGAGACGAGACGGGGCCAGGCAGGCGCGACGGGGCCAGGCAACGCGGCGGGGCCAAGAGACGCGGCGGGGCCAGGCAGGCGCGACGGGGCCAGGCAGGCGCGACGGGGCCAGGCAGGCGCGGCAGTGGCAGGCAGACGCGGCAGGGCCAAGCAGGCTCGACGGGGCCAGGCAGCGCGGCGGGGCCAGAAGACGAGACGGGGCCAGGCAGGCGCGACGGGGCCAGGCAGCGCGGCGGGGCCAGGAGACGCGGCGGGGCCAGGCAGGCGCGACGGGGCCAGGCAGGCGCGACGGGGCCAGGCAGGCGCGGCAGTGCCAGGCAGACGCGGCAAAGCCAGGCAGGCGCGACGGGGCTAGGCAGCGCGGCGGGGCCAGGAGACGCGGCGGGGCCAGGCAGGCGCGACGGGGCCAGGCAGGCGCGACGGGGCCAGGCAGGCGCGGCAGTGCCAGGTAGCGCGGCGGGGCCAGGCAGCGCGGCGAGGGCCAGGCAGGCTCGACGGGGCCAGGCAGGCACAGCGGGGCCAGGCAGGTGCGACGGGGTCGAGGAGGCACGAGGGGCCCAGGAGGGGCGTGACGGGCTAGAAGGCGCTGCAGGGGCCCAGGGCGGGGCGAGACGGGCGAGGACGCGCTACAGGAGCCACGAGGGGCGCGACGGGGCCCAGGCAGCGCGATGGGGCCCAGTGGGACGCGACAGGGTCTAGGAGGCACGATGGGGCCCAGGGGGGCGCGACGGGACCTACGGGGCACGAAGGGGGCCCAGGAGGGGCGCGACGGGGCCTAGGCAGCGCGATGGGGCCCAGGGGGGCGCGACGGGGCCTAGGAGGCGCGATGGAGCCCAGGGGGGCGCGACGAGGCCTAGGAGGCACGATGGGGCCCAGGGGGGCGCGACGGGGCCTACGGGGCACGAAGGGGCCCAGGAGGGGCGCGACGGGGCCTAGGCAGCGCGATGGGGCCCAGGGGGGCGCGACGGGGCCTAGGAGGAACGGAGGGGGTGGCGGGGCCTAGGAGGCATGGGCGGAAGCGGTAGGTGGAGGGGAACCAACCTACAGGTGATACCATCTCAAAGGAAAACTGAATAATAATTGACTAGAAAGAATTGTACAAGGACATATATCTAAGGGTTGTACTCTCTAAGAAATGACCCTATACAGTCTGTTGAAAGTACATCAAAAGACCTAAGCGTTTCTGAAGTGTAACACTACACTCGAGGAAGATTGCAAGGGGTACGCGAGTCAACGGAGGTTACACGAGGGGCGGACAAAGAACACGAATTGGGACTCAAAGGTCGCAACTGGAGGTTGCGACTGACCGTTACAACAGCACGGATGGTAACCGAAGCGACAATCGAGTCGCTGTGCGACTCGATAAACCGCTCCTGCAACTGTACTCTACAACTGTTTCTTATCTTCTATATATTGCTGTATGCTTGCCTTTTTATTATCACTTGTTCTCACATACTAGTACAAGGGTTCAACTGCCTCAACTTCCGCTGCACTACTCAAGTCTCAAGTCTCACAGCTGGGACTTAGTCTCTGAAAGATCCTAAGGGCTTTTCTCAGCCCAACATGGTATGAGAGCTGGTCAGAGACCAAACTCCCAGCAACTACGTCTATCACAACCTGCAACTCAACTCAATTCAACGACTTCATTGATTACAAGACATGGACAGCAAGGGCAAGAAAGTCTCTACGGGCTCACCCAGCGGCCAAAAACTCAACACGGCAACTCTGGTCTGCACACCTCAGGACTGCAGACAGAGACCGGGACTGCTCAAGAAACAACGGGAAGAGTACCAGAGATGGTGACTCCATCTCCCTCTTCAAGCGTGGACCCAACCTTATGGAAAGGTTCTTCAGCTTCATGTCGCACTTCGACAGCAGCAGCAGACAAGGACACCTGCGCATTCAACACAGAGCAATGGAGGAAACATGGGATTAGCGCCGATGAGCCTCGACAACTCATCCTTCGGGCGACACAACCAAGCGCCTACCTTTGCGCCTTATCATTCTTCACCGGGGACGTTCGAGTTCATGCCGCCCCGCGCCCAACCAACAGCAGCTGCATCACAACAAACACCAAACGAGATTCTAAGTCTTCAGGCGCATTCTCACACGTTATAAGTTACAACATCCTCACCGTTCAACGGACACGACTTCTTTACCTGGAGCTTCGAGTTCGAGCTGCTGATGGAGGCCGCGCATCTTCTGGGATACTTCAACGGGTCCCTGCCATTCCCAAGCAACGGCACTGGAAAGGAACAAGAGATCTTCACGTATCAGTCGCTGCTGGCGTATACAGTCTCCTGCGGAAACCTGTCACCACAAGAACAGCAGAGCATCAGAACATATCGGAGTTATGGAAACTCCGCGGAACTCGCATGGCATCATCTCAAGTGCCTTTATCAAGCAAACGACAGCGTGACACAAAGCAGACTCATGCAACACTGACAACAATACAGATGAAGACCGGGGAAAAGGCGATGCAGTATATGAGTCGCTGCCAGACCCTCCGCGACCGCCTGCTTCGGTGCGGAGGAACAATCACTGAAGAAAGCTTCGTGACACTTGTCCTCGCCGGGCTCGGGCCAGAATGGAGAACCACACGATCACTTCTTCGCGCCCACGGAAGAATTTCGGAGATGCACCTCTGCGCCGAGCTTCACGCTGAACAACAGGAGATGGACCTGTTCGAAGAAAGACAACCAAGGAAGCAACAGCAGTTAGTCTTCTACACTCAACGAAGAAACGACAACACTACAATCGACGCAGCAAGCAAGACGCGACAACAGAGGACTACCATCGTGCCGCCGTTCTGCCACAACTGTCAGACTTCCGGGCACTCCAAGGTCAACTGCAACCGCCCTCGCGTTTACCGTCCAGCAGACCCACAAGTCGCTTCCACTCAAGCAAGTCCCCAAGGCGCTCTTCAACATCTGCACAACAACACCAAACATTATCAATTGCATGGTACACATCGACAACTGCGCACCCGCTCACCACCCACTTACGCGCCAGACGAAGAAGATTCCCGCCACCGCGCTCACAAGGACTTCAGTCAACCCGACATACGCTGCGGTCGCCAACGCCGAACCCACCGGGCGAAACACCTGGTTCTTGGACAGCTGCTGCGGTCAACACATGTGCTCCTCGGACGCTTCGTGCAACAGGAAAACGGCCTCAACCGCGACGTCGTCATCACCGTCGCCAACAACGAAAACCTGAAGACAAACAGACAAGGCGTGGTTCAGTTACAATCCATGGAGACAAACGATACTTCAGCTCAACAAAGTCCTCATCGTCGACAACTGGGATACAACCTACTAAGCGTAAGCCAACTAATGGCCAAGGGGATTCACCTGGAGTGCGACTCCTTCTCCAACGAGTTCCGCTTTACCACGGGAAGGGCGGCCTCTTCATCGGTCGTGCCCTCCTGAAGTCCGGTGTCTTCGTGTTGGACTTCGTCCCCGACCGCGGTACTGCCGACAGCGACGGTATCGTATCGTTCGCCGCCTGGACACCCGCCGGATCTTGATCCCGACTTCGACAGTGACGGCTTCTGGCACTCCAACACCATACCTGCAGCAGAAGAACACGAGCATTAGCAGTTATCAGACAAGAAAGACAAGTACCACAAGCGTCCCCAACCATCACCTGCAGTATCAGCAGGACCAGCCGAGTACCACCGCATCCGAGGACCGCCAACCGAAGCAGACCAACTTATGCCCATCACACGAGAAGCTTGTCGAAGTCCCGCCTCAGTCGTCGCGTTCTTCTCCAACGCCGACAATACCACCGCTCGCCCGGTCATCGCGCTCCCGACGACATCTGGCACCAACGCCTCGGCACCCTGCAAACAGCACAATACTACAAACAATCCAAGCGAAGTGTTAGAACGCAACGCCCTTCTAACAACGAACGGCCAAGAACTTCGACGACCGCGCACGGTGCTTCACGTGCCCCGAAGCAGATCTTCCTCATCAACCTTTCCCATCCATCACAATCCAAGCGCGCCTGCATACGCCGATGGAAAAAGTCTACAGCGACATCTTAAACATGCCTCGAGACGACACGAAGCCGACTTCAACTACGTCATCACTTCATCGACGCAGCAACAGATACGTTGGCATTCAATCTCAAGACGCGCGATCAAGCCTTCGACGCCTTCACAACATGGCTCCCATCGCCGAACGAATCAGGAACCAAGCTCAAGAGTTTCCAGTCAGACGGTGCACTGGAATACCAGTCACAACGCTTCAGGACCTATCTGGCGGAAAGAGGAATCAGACGCCTGGTGTCCTACCTACGCTCACCAGCAGCAGGGGGTCGCAGAACGCATGAACCGGACCTTGCAGACGACGATGCGAAACTGCTCTGGGGATGACTGCCCAACACACTGTGGCCAGACGCGATGACACATGCAGTCCACCTGCACAACCTGTTGTCCTCGTCATCGCTCCCAACAACGCATCACCACACCTGCTGTGGACGGGAAAAAGGGGCAGCACAAAATTACTTCGAGTTTTCGGCTGCATGGTACAATACAGACCCCACACAGCTCGAGCAGGACGCTTCACTCAACGAGCTCGGTGGGGACTACACCTCGGCATCGCCAAACATTTTCACGCGTGGAAGATTCTCGACATACAAGACAAAAATACGGTGGCATCACGTGATGTTATCTTCTACGAGCGACTGACGCTGCAGCATTACCTGGACAACATTGCCAACTCAGACGACCCCACCGACGGCTTCGCGGGCCTTCGCTCCTTCGCTGACCATGCTGCCGAGGCTGACGCAGCAGAAGAAGACGTCCCTGGAGCCTCGGAGGCTGCCGGACCACTCCCTACTGCTCCGTACCTGTTCCACTCGATGAAGATAATCCCCTCGATAGCAACAACCTCGACACCTTTTACCACTTCGCTGACCAAGGCTACGCTACACCACACCCCGTCGACTCGAATATTTCGAACGCATCGGGCCAAACTTCTTACCCGATCCTGAAGACGGTGATGAAGCAGCTTATCCGGGAATGAAAATTCCCCTCGACACACAGCCACGGGACTGCAGATCCTAGGACTATGGGTCTCCGTCCAGCACCCGCCGCCGCCTTCTCCGCGCGAGCCTTCGACCTGTCGCAGGCTCTGGGGGGGAACATAAGGCGAATGGAAGGAAGCGATGGAAAAAGAGTTAAAAGCTCTGCAAGACCGGAAACATGGAAACTGGTACCTGCAACAACCAACGGGAAGAACATTCTCTCGGGGAAATGGGTGTACCGCATAAGACCAACGCGGACGGCTCCATCGAACGATTAAAGCGCTCGATGGGTCGTACGAGGCTTCGATCAACGATACGGAACCGACTACACAGAAACCTTCGCCCAGTCTCCCGTCACACCTCCTGCGCATCCTACTCGCCGTCGCGGCCACGAAGAAACTACCACTACGGCAAATCGACGTCGCAAACGCCTTCTTGTACGCACCTGTGGACGCCGAAATCTTCGTCGAACAACCCCACGGATTCATCGACGACCCTTCAAAAGTATGCCAGCTGGAAAAATCCCTTTACGGGATCAAGCAAGCCCCACGGCTCTGGCAGCAGCACCTTCACGGCCGCTCGTAAAAATCGGATTCCTACAGTTACCACATGACCAAGGCATGTACCGACTGCAGAAGGGAAGAGATTACATTCTGCTCATCGTCTACGTCGACGACCTGCTCTACATCGGTTCTACCACCGACATCGTCACCTGGTTCGAAGGGGAGCTGAAAGGGACCTGACGCTCACGGTGTCCGACTCAGTGACCCAGTACTGGGACTAAATGTCGTCGAAGACAACTCGGCGTTCTACCTACACGCTGGAAAGTACGCAGGCACTGTCGCGAAGAAATTCGGACTAACGCCGACTACGGTCCCAACTCCCTACCGCTACGGAAACAACAACAGCGCCTCCGCAAAACTCCCCGCGAAGCAAATCCAGGAGTATCAACAGAAGCTCGGCTGCCTACTATTCGCAGCAGTAACCTGCCGACCCGACCTGTCCTATAGTGCGAGTCAACTGGCGACGCATCTGAAGCAACCGGAACAGGAAGATCTCGAGGAACTCAACCGGGCACTACTCTACTTCGTCTCCACGCCGACGATCGGACTTACCTACAGCAAAGCGACAACACCGTCCGTACAACTACTCGGATACGTCGACGCCGACCACGCGGGAGACAGGAAAATCGACGATCTAGGACGGGCTACATCTACCGACTAGAACCATCGGAACTATCTCCTGGCAGTCGAGCAAGCAGGAGTTAATCGCACTATCCTCGGCTGAAGCAGAGTATATCGCCCTTTGTACTGCGACCAAGGAAGGACTCTACCTGCGAGAGTTACTCGAGGAAGCGAAGATCGCGACCCTGCCCGCCTTCTCACTTCTGCGACAACCAATCTGCGATCAAAATCGCAAACAAGGACGGCTTCGCCAACCGAACCAAGCACATCGCCCTGCGGTACTTCTTCGTCAAGATGAAATCGCGAAGGGGAGACTTCAACTCAGTTACTGCCCGACGACAGAAATGGCCGCAGACTATTTGACGAAGAAATTGGCGAAAGCAAAATTCGACTACTGCATCTGCTGACCGGCAAACAAACGTCACCGGACCTGAACAAGTCAGCACTCCAGAAACGAAGGGGAGTGTTGAAATACTCAAAAGACTTAAGCGTTTCTGAAGTGTAACACTACATCGAGGAAGATTGCAAGGGGTACGCGAGTCAACGGAGGTTACACGAGGGGGCGGACAAAGAACACGAATGGGACTCAAAGGGTCGCAACTGGAGGTTGCGACTGACCGTTACAACAGCACGGATGGTAACCGAAGCGCAATCGAGTCGCTGTACGACTCGATAAACCGTTACTGCAACTGTACTCACAACTGTTTCTTATCTTCTATATATTGCTGTATGTTTGCCTTTTTATTATCACTTGTTCTCACATACTAGTACAAGGGTTCAACTGCCTCAACTTCCGCTGCACTACTCAAAGTCTCAAGTCTCCACAGCTGGGACTTTGTCTCTGGAAAGATCCCAAGGGCTTTTTCAGCCCAACACAGTCTATACAAACATTGTAGATAAACATGTTTGACATATAGCTAGCTCATCAAGGTAAGAACATTTGGATCAAATGAGTGCACTTGTCTGCTTGCTCGCCCTCTCTTCCCACGACTGCCCAAACTGTCCGCATCCATCCCCTTCATTGGCTTCTCCAAGACAACCCACAGTCTCTGCACATGCCTGTGCCGTGCCCCCCCACCACAGCATCCAGCTTCCTCACATACACAGCACGGTACGCCAGCATCTCCAGCGCTGCCTCGAACAGCGCCATGGCATCCGCACTGTGCTCTATCGCCTCCAGCCAAAGAATGCCGCCCGGCCTCAGCACACGATGCCAGTCGAACAATGCGAGCTGGAAGTCCCTGGGCGGCAGGGCGTCCACCCCTGCAGCAGCGCGGGGCCTGTGGTGCCAGAGGCGTGGATGAGGTCCAGCGAGGCGTCAAACAGCGGCAGGCGCGCCGTCAGAGGCATGTCCAGACCCAACAGGCCCCGCCACGCCAGGGCCTCCTGGAATGGCACTGCCACCCTGCTGCTGCTGCTGCTGCTGCTGCTGCTGCCACTGGCACCACTCATACCGCTGCTGCGGCTGCCCCGATGCTGGTGGTAACGGCAGCGTCAGCAGCAGCATTGCCTGAGGGCCACTGCCAGGCGTCACTGTGGCCAATCACGTTGGACTGTGCAGTGAGCACCGTCACATTGTGCAGCGCCATCTGGCAGCAAACTGCCCTGTTCCGCGCCCAAGTCAGCCCAGTCCAGGCCGCCCCTTTGAGGCGCATGAGATGGCGGATGTGGAACTCCTCTCCAGTGCCCTCCGTCCGCCCCTGCCATGTGCACCACGGACAGCGGCTGCTGCCGCTGCTACCGCGCCAGTGCTGGCGGAGGGTCGTGTGAACTGGAAGCATGCGCGCCAGCAGCCCACCCGTCCTGTCGCACCCGCTCCTCTCTGCTCCCTTTCCCCCCACCCTGTCTCCCGCTCCGCCCTTCCCCTCCCGCCTCCTTCCATTCCCCTCGCGTCTCTCCCAGGGTAGGGGTCCAGGCTGAGTTGACCTCTCGAGCTACAGCCGCTACAGCTGCAGCATCAGCAGCAGCGGCTGAAGCAAAGGCTGCCAGCTTGCGCTCGATGCACGCCACGTCAGCGCAGCCGTACGCTCCCACCGCACGCTGCGCCCGTCCAGCGGCGTCCACAGCGCCTCCGATGTGGCGGGGGCTCCACGGGGTCAGGGGGGATGGCGGAGAGGCACGCGCGGGAGGGATGACGTGGCAGTGGTCGGAGAAGCGGAGGCGGTGGCGAGCTCCCAGTCGTCGGACACGTGGCGTGCGGAGAGAAGCGCAGGAACTGCTCAGCTCCGCGTCAGACGCGCCGCACACGCTCAGCCTGTCCGCGCGCAAGCGAGTCAGATGCGCGTCCCCGCTCCGCGCGTATCCGCGGAAAGCAAACCTGCGCCGCCTCCCCGCCGGCCCAGCGCCGAGAGTCACGGCGGAGACTGCGCTCTCCGCGAGCCACCGCTCGTCCAGATCCTCCGGCCGCCGAGGCATCGTTATAAGCACTCCGCGCAACCTGCCGGCGGCGCACGAGCTCCCCCTGGCACTTGCGGAGGGTTGACCGCAACGCGGCGACGTCCGCGCGGTATCGGGGCAATCGCGGAAGGGTGCGGGGGGTGGGGAAGTAGCGCGCGAGGAAGAGGCGGAGGTGCAGCAGCGAGAGCACGGCGACGGCGAGCAGGCGGAAGGGCGTGCAGGAGGGCGCGGCGCGAGGCATCAGTGAATCGCGCGTCGGGGCGCGGCGCCAGCCATGCGGAGGCCGGTGGATCATGTGCGTCGGCTAACCTCGTGGGTGGATGCGGCACCACTAACGATCAACCTAGAAGGCATCATGCTTCGAGTGAAGAGAACGGGTGAAGCACGCACGATGATCAAGTGCTTGGCTCAAGTCTGATCGGTGTGGCAGGAGGATCAGCTGCGAACTTTTGCGACGGCATGAGAGACAACGGAACCGCCGAAAACGCTGACGACTGTCGGGAACTCGCTGAGACAGTTTTTGATTTGTTTTACTGAATACGAAAGTGTACCAATCTGAATTTATAGGGATGTTTGCAGATT
This sequence comes from Closterium sp. NIES-67, assembly GCA_027943415.1. NCBI lineage: Eukaryota > Viridiplantae > Streptophyta > Zygnematophyceae > Desmidiales > Closteriaceae > Closterium > Closterium sp. NIES-67. Next base: position 19,302 of record BQMB01000721.1, on the reverse strand, counting down.
TCAGATCCTTTCCATATCGAGTTAGGAGCGTTTTGCCCCACCACCCCACCAATCACACTCAAATCAATCGCGCCCTCCCCAGCGAATCACAGTCAGCCAGCAGCTCAAGCGCCGCCGATTGCAGTATGCGCGCCGACCAGCCGTCGCAGCATGCCGTGGCGCGCCTCCGCCCGTTCCCGCGCGTCCCACGCCGCTATGGACTGCTCAATCTCCATTCCCATTCCCATTCCCCACGCTGTCGCCGGCGGCCACCCCTCTAGTACCTCACCTCTCGCCTCTTGCGCAAATCGCCGCGAATTGCGGCCCAATCAGGCACGATGCCCAGAAGGTGGTTGCCGCGCGCCTGCTGTCTGGCTTCCCTCCTCTGGTCGCATCGGCGGAAGCTCCGCCTTGGCGCACGAAAGCGGGGCGGGGAAGCGGAGATGGCGGAAGGTGTGCGCAGTACAGGGGAAACAGGAGCGGAGCGGGGGAACGGGAGGGGGCACAGGGGCGGAGGGTTCATGGCGCGGAGGCGGAGGTTTAGAGGCGGAAGTGGAGGGGAAGTGGAGGGGGATTTGGAGGAGGACTGGCCTGGGGAAGCGGAAAGGGCGCGCGTTGCGGAAGCAGGCTGGGGCGGGGACAGAAGAATGGCGGAGAGTGGGAAGGCGCAGTGAGCTCTGGGAGAGGGATGCCAGGGGATGAGGAGGGGGAGGGGGGAAGGGGGGAGAGAGCTTGGCGGAGGAAGTGTAGGAGCGGTGGTGGTGCGGCGTGAGAAGGGACGGCGCGCGGAAAATGGCGTGAAGGAGGGCGCGAGGAGGGCGTGGCAGGTGACGTGGGAGGGCGAGCAGGGGAAGAGGAAGAGGGGAAGGAGATTGGGAGGAGGTGAAGAGGAGGGAGGAGGTGGGGTGGAAGAGGATTTAGAGGAGGGTGAAGGGCAGTGGGCGCGGTGGTAGCCAGGCAGGTGGAGAGTTGGACGTGTGAAGGGAAGGCTGGACGGAATGACGTGGCACTGGAGCTCGCGTGGCGTCTGACGTGGCAAGAGGAAGCAAGGGCAGGGCGATGGGGCAGGGGGCAGCAGCAGCGCAGGCGCCTTGGATGGTGGCCCTCTCGTGACTGGGTCCAAGTGCTGGCACAGCGAGGACAGCCCAGTGGCAACAGCAGCGGCAGCACCACCCCCAGCACCCCCAGCAGCAGCGGCAGCGGTGCATGGCGGCTGCGCATGGCTGCTGTGTCGGCGCTGTCTGCTGTGCGGAGGCACAGCAGCGAGAGGAGGAGGCGCGCGCGAGGCAGAGCGGAGGCGAGGAGGAAGGGAGAAGGAGGAGAGGAGAAGGAGGAGGGGAGAGATGGGCGGAGTGGTGCGGCAGACGGGGGAGGAGGAGGAGGAGGAGGAGGAGGAGGAGGAGGGAGGAGGAGGAGGAGGAGGAGGAAAGGAGGAGGGGTTGGTGCAGGCAGTGGGGGCAGAAGGAGCAGTGGAACAAGGGGCAATGGAGGGTGGGGGGGGAGGCGGAAGAAGGGAGTGGGGCGAGGGAGGGCGCGGTGGGAGACAAGAGGGCAGGGCGAGGCGGGAGGGGGCGCGGTGGGGATGGTGTCCGCCGACATGCTGCAGGCACTCAAGGCGCCGCTGCTGCTGACGCCATGGGGCCAACGGCGCGGTAAGAGAGATCCACCAAAGGCTCCTCCTCCGCTGCACGCCCGCAGCAACACCACCATCCGCACAGGCGCCAGCACCAGCACCAGCACCAGCACCAGCGTCCCATCATTCACATCCCACCGCTCTCAGTTGCGTCAGCGGCGGGCGTGGCGATCTACGTGAACTGCTCGGCAGTGGGCTGCAGCGCGTGGCCGTGCTGGAGGACGGCCGCCTCGTGGAGCTCATCGTCGCCACCACGCTCCACCTCCACTCGCTGCCTTCGCCCTCCGCCTTCCCTCCTCTCCTCTCCCTCCCTCCCTACCACTCCTGATGCATCGCTCTCTCCACCTGTCCCTCGCCGCCACCACCAGCGCCCACCGCTGCACCACGCTGCACCCAGCAGCCCCTTTCCCTGCCCCTTCCCCCCGCCCTCGTGCGCCCTCGGCGGTGCGCGTGGGCGACATACCTGGGCGTCATCCGCTCGCTGCACCCCGCATGTCCGCCGCTTTGTGGACATTGGCGGCGCGGCGCCTCGTGCTGAACCTGGCGCACAACGACCGCCCGCTCACCTTCCCGCCCACCGGGGACGGCGGCGCTGCGCTCACCGCGCGTGGAGCGAGGCGGCCGTGCTGGCAGGCGCAGGCACAGAGACAGATGCAGGCATGGGTATAGGCATGGGCGCAGGCTTGGGCGCGGTTGTAGTTGCGGACTCCATTGGCGAGGCAGGTGCAGAGTCAGTTGGCGAGGCCGTTGCAGCGGGGGGGAGGGAGTACTTGATAGCGGGCGGGGGCATGGCATGGCGCTGGGGAGGGGCGAGTGGGGAGGGATGGGGGTGCAGTGATGCGCCGAGGGGTGGCAGGGGTGGTGGCGCTGGCAGGCAAGCAAGCGACGGACGAGGATGAGCGGGATGATGATGATGATGATGGTGATGGTGATGGTGATGGTGATGGTGATGATGATGATGATGATGATGATGATGATGATGATGATGATGATGATGATGATGATGATGATGATGATGATGATGATGATGATGATGATGATGATGATGATGATGCTGATGATGATGATGATGATGATGATGATGATGATGATGATGATGATGATGATGATGATGATGATGATGATGATGATGATGTGATGATGATGGTGGAGGGGAGGGGAGGAATGTGAAGAGGAGGATGAAGAGCGTGAGTGGGAGGATGAGGAGGAAGGTATAGAGGAGGAGATAGCAGAAGAGGAGGCGGAAGTCGAAGATGGGGAGAAAGAAGAAGAGGAGGAAGAAGAAGAGGAAGGGGATGAGGAAGAGGAGGAGGAAGAGGAGGAGGAAGAGGAGGAGGAAGAGGACGAAAGCAGAGATGATGCTCATGCTGGTGCTGGTGCTGGTGCTGGTGCTGGAGCTGGTGCTGGTGCTGGTGCTGGTGCTGGTGGCACGCAGTGGCAGCAAGGGAAGTCTTAGGAGAGCGTGAGGACGAGGGAGAGGCGTGGGAGCAGGTGAAGGGGGATATTGAGGAGGGGGTTGAGGAGGGGGATATTGAGGAGGGGGTTGAGGAGGGTGGGACTGAGGACCGAGGGACGGATGAAGAAGAGGAGGAGGATGCAAAGGAGGATGAAGGGGAGGAGGATGAAAGGGAGGAGGATGAAGGGGAGGAGGATGAAGGGGAGGAGGACGAAAGGGAGGAGGACGAAAGGGAGAGAACTGATGAGAGGCGGCGAAAGAAGAAGGTGAAGAAGCGGCAGCGGAAGGAACATGGTCATGAGCGGTGGGAGGAGGAGGAGGACGAGGAGGAGGAGGATGAGGAGGAGGATGAGAATGGGGAGGAAAGGGAGGAGGAGGAGACGAATGGGCAAGAGGAGCAGAAGGCACGTGAAGAGCCGGTGGACGATGGGAGGGTAGAGGAGGGAGAGTGGGCAGGGGATGACGAGGCAGAGGAGGGAGAGTGGGCAGGGGATGACGTGGTAGAGGAGGGAGAGTGGGCAGGGGATGACGTGGTAGAGGCGGCAGAGACCAGCTCCCATCTCCACACCAACGACTCTAACGCCCACACTCCTCCAAACGACCAAACACCGCCGGACGACCAGCCACTCCCGAACGACCAAACACTGTCGAAGGAACAAACACTGTCAAGAGACCAGGCACCATCGAACGAGCACCTGGCGTCCCATGCGTCCACACCCCTCTCCCTCTCCCTGCACGCCCGCCCGCTCCCCCCTCCTGCCCCATCCCCGCCGTCCCCACCCCCGCCTCCACCCCCACCCCTCGCATCCGCACACCCCCTTCCCACCCAGCCCCCTCCCTCCTCTCCCTCCCTCTTGAGGCGTTGTCTGCTGAAACCGCCCCCCCTCCGCACTCTTACCACCCCGTGCCTCCCACCACCCCTGTGTCGCTCAACCCCAGACCCTCCCTTCCGCCTCCACCGCCGACCCTCGCCGCTCTCCTGCTGACCGCACCCCTGTGCTGCCCTCACTAGTACCCTTCGCAGCAGCAGACGCAGCAGCAGCGCTGACAGCAGCAGCGGCAGCACTTGGTCGGAGGAGAGGAAGGGGCGTGCGAGCAGGAGAGACGCGGATGCTGCAGAGGAGGAGAGCGAGGAGAGCGAAGAGAGCGAGGCGAATGAGGAGCAAGGGGAGGAAGGGGAGGGAGAGGAGAGGAGGGAGAGGGCCGAGCAGGAGGCAATGATGCAGCCGCAGCAGCTCAAGACAAGCCAGCAGCAGGAGAGGCAACAGGAGCAGGAGAGGCAGCAGGAGCAGGAGAGGCGGGCAGGAGCAGTCTCCCCCCCTGCGGCGGCCATTCAACCGCCCGCTGCTCTCTCGCTGCCACCCTGCCCCTGCCGCTCTCCCCCTCCCCGCCGGCGCTACTCCGCCTCCTCTCCCAGCAGCTCAACTCCCTGCCCCCCTCCCCCCCGCCCCCTGCCAGCGCCAGGGGGAGGAGGAAGCGGGGGCAAGCAGCAGCAAGGGGCAGCGGGGGAAGGAGGGCGCTGGAAGCAAGGGCTGGGGGGAAGGCTTGGGGGAAGCGGAAGGGAGGGAAGTGGGCGGAGCAGGCAAGGGGGGGCAGAAAGAGGGGCGGTGAGGGGAGAGGGGGAAGGGGGGAATGGGTGGATGGGCGCTGGCAGTCGCAATCAGCGAGGGATGAGTCAACAAGCGGTGCACTGCTGGGGGGTGGGCTGGTGGGGGTGGCATGGCGCCCTACCAGGCGGGCGGCAGGCTGGGCGGCGGCGGCTGCGAGTGATCCCCGCCTCCAGAGGTCAGCCCAGGAGCCGACGTTCCGCTGCGTGGTCGCTGACGTGGCGCCAGCTCATGGAGTCGAGGCGGGCGGAGAGAGCGCGTGCGAGGAGGAGCGGGGTCGGTGGAGAGGGGCGATATGGGGGGAAGGGGGTGAGGGAGGAGCGAGGGACAGAATGGAGGAGAGGGTGGAGGAGAGGGAGGTGGAGGAGGAGGAGGAGGAGGAGGAGGAGGATAGGAGAGGAGGACGTTTGAGGAGTGGGGGGAGGTGCGGGCAGGGATGCTGATCCTGGTGCAGGTGGTGCGAGGGCCCATCGGCGGCAAGGACTCCGTGCTCCGGGCTTTCCCCGTGCTGAGGCCGCTGCTTTGTGAGTGCCACCATGCTGCATGGTGAGAGAAAGCTCTTGCACAGCAGTGTCTGCACGCACCCCGAGCACCCTCAAACCCCTCAGTGCGTCAAACCCTGTCGCTCCTGTTCCCCTCCCCCTCGTCAGCGGCTGTGCTGCGGGGGTCGGGGCTGGTGATGCCGCGAGGCGTGTCATCGGAGGAGGCAGCGCGCATCCAGGCTGTCGTCACGCGCCTCGCGCCCAACCGCTCCTTCTCCGTCCAGGTGCTTCTCCGTCCAGGTCCCACTACCTGCCACCTGCCTTGTGCGCCTTTGCATTTCTTCCACTCCCTTCCCTCTCCCCTTTCCATTCCGATTACCCCACTGCACCCTCTCACCCCTCTCCCCCCTCTCACCCTCTCCCCCTCTCTCCCCTCTCCTCCTCTCCCCCTCCCTCTCCTCCTCTCCCTCCTCTCCCTCTCCCTCTCTCCCCTCTCCCCTCTCCCCTCTCCCCTCCCTCCCCTCTCCCCTCTCCCCCTCTCCTCTCCCTCCTCTCCCCCTCTCCCCTCTCCTCTCCCCCCTCTCCTCCTCTCCCTCTCTCCCTCTCTCCCCTCCCTCCTCCCTCCTCTCCCCCTCTCCCCCCTCTCCTCCCTCTCCTCCTCCCCCTCTCCCTCTCCCCCTCCCTCTCCCCTCTCCCCCTCTCCCCCCTCTCCCCCCTTCCCCCTCTCCCCCTCTCCCCTCTCCCCTTCCCCCTCTTCCCCTCTCCCCCCTCTCCCCTCTCCCCTCTCCCCCTCTCCCTCTCCCTCTCCCCCTCTCCCTCTCCCCCTCTCCCCCTCTCCCCCCTCTCACCCCCCTCCCGTCCCACCAGGTGCGGCAGGCGGCGGTGGGCGGGCAGAGGGCGAGCTGGCGGGGGACCTGGTGGAGCTGGTGGCACGCTGGCGGGAGGTGCTGGCGCGCGCTCATGCCGCCGCGGGGCACGTGCGCAGCGTGGCGGAGGTGCGCGCGGTGGGGCCCACGCTGCTGATGCAGGGCACGCCCATGGCGCTGGACGCCATCCACTCGCTGCTGCTGCACCACGCCAAGGCGAGTCTCCAACCTTGGCGCGACCATGTGTTCTCCACCCCCTCGAGCCCCCACCCTGTGTCCCCCCCCCCTAAGTGGAGAAATACGCGTCCAGCGTATTATACGCTAGCGTATATACGCTGTACGTTTCATTATGGGATTGGATACGCTAGGAAATACGCTCTGGCGGGCAGGTATAAAAACAACTCGGGCAGGGGTAAAAAAAACCTGTTTGGGGAGGGAAGAGGGGGGGTTCAGAGCACCAAATTCCCCCCACCAAATGTGGCATCATTTAGCATGGTAATAAATAAATAGTTCAAGCCACCAAGGGCATGTCAAGGGTTCCAAACTCCAACAACCAGCCAACCACCCATCTCAGGTAAGCCTCCCCCAAACCGCCCGCCTAACCCTCTCCTGCTCTGCTCTACAGGTACTCGTCCAGCAGCTCCTCATCTTCGCCCTCCTCATCCTCCTCCTCCCGATCCACCCTGTACCCCGCAGGGACGGGGGCGTCCGGGATGTTACCGGACACCACCCCCGCCCCCTCGTCGGCCATGTGCCAGTTGTGCACAACCTTCCAGTTGTGCGCAACGTAAACCAGATCCTTGCACTTTTCTGAACCCAGCCGGTTGCGTCGGGCGGTGTGGACAGTATCCCACACCGCCCAGTTGCGCTCGCAGCTGGATGCAGACACCGGCTGAGTTAGCACTCGGCAAGCAAGGGCCATGAGCAAGGGGTGGTCAGTGCCGTGCCACTCCCACCACGCCTCCATGGAATAACTTCCTTCCTTCACCAACTTCCGGTCACTGATGGCCTCAGCCGTGCCGAAGCTGCCCCTCAACTTCAGAAAGGTGGCCAACCCTTCCTGCAGGAGGAGTGTGGCACGCTTGGGCAGGCCATCCCTCTGGGGAATCATCACCCCGCCATAGTGGCGGGCAATGAAAGCTTTGAACACATTGGTGCACTCCGTGTCCGGCCCAAAAATCCGCTCCTCCTGGTTGACCGGGTTAAGAATCCGCCCGACCACGTGCAGTGGGCAAGCCATACTCTCATCCCAACGCCGCTTCACAATCTCATTGACGCCCTTCTTGTCTCCCGCACTCAGCACCCCATCCCCTCCTCCTTCAGCAGTTCTGCCACATTCACAGTGAGCTCAAGCATCAGCTCATAGATGCGGCCCATCATCCCTTTCGTTGCCGAATCCGTCGCCCTCATGGCCTTGAACGGGAGCAGGAGCAGCCTCTTGAAGAGCTCAGCCGCTGGCCACCAGTCCTTATCCATGATCTGGTCGTGGAATGTCTCTGCAGCTGCCTTCTTTGGGCCCACCGCCCACTCCGCCTTCCATGCATCGCAGAGCACCATGGTCACCAGCGTTGACCGCAACTCCACCAGGCGGGACACAGCAATGTGCTGCGTCCCAAACCTGGTCCCCGCCGGCCTCAGCATCTGCAGCCCCTTCCCTCCGTCCACACCCCTGAGATACTGTCGGGTCCAATGGTGGCTGCGGGTGTAGTTGATGAGCTCGCTCGCCCGCCCCACTACCTCCTTGGCCCAAGCCTGCCGTCCCACATCCTCCATAAGGAGGTCGAGCACGTGCGTCGCACACGGCACATGCTCGATGCGCGGATTCTCTGCAATGAGGAGCCGGCAGGCGCTGTGGTAGTTGCTGCCGCCATCGGTGCAGAATGCCACGATGTTCTCGACCCCAACCTTTTGCAGGATGGGCCGGAGGAGCCGGGCGATGTATCCCCCGGTCTTTTTCTCCATCTTGCAGTCAATACTCTCGACGAACACTGCGCCGGTGTCATTGACCAGCATCACATTCGCCTGTGGCCTGCCACACTTGTCGGTCATCATGTCGCTGGCAATCGTCACGCCGTGGCGCTTCCAGCTCGACATGACGCCCGTCAATCCCTCGTCAATCCGCTTGCGGCATAGCTGCAAGCCGGCACCACCCACGTAGTCGCGCTTTGGAGGCATATAGCTGGTCCCCGCGCGCGCGATGGACCGGACGGCGTTGCGCCAAAGCGGGTGGTCGGCATGGCGCTCGGGAAGGCGGAGGCCGGCAAAGAGGAGGCAAATAGCCTCGTCCGCCGCCGCCTTGGCCGCTTGGGCGTCATCGGACAGGTAATCGGTGATCTTCCGCTTTCCCCGACCACTAACGGCGTCGAGGGCGGACTCCTCCGCCCTATGCGCCTCCTCCCTCGCGAGCACTTTGGCGGTTTGGAACGCGCGGACGGCAGCCTGCTCCTCCTTCCCTACCTCCTCGCATTTCCGAACCTCGCGCCTACGCATACCATCCCAACTAGTGATGTGCTGTGCGCAGCGGTAGGCCGTCCCGGTAAAGGATACGGGGCAGTACTTGCACCAATACTTTTGCTGCTTGCGGTGCTCCTTATGCTTAAACTTGAAATGCTTAAAGATAGCGTGGGTAGAGTTCTCCAGGAGCTCGTCAGAGGAAGACGCAGCACAGGAGGTTCCCACGTCGGTTCCGTGGGAACCAGGACTAGGTGGAGGGTTCGACATAGCAACAGTCGCTAAAAAACCAGCTAGCTAGTCGCACTAGCTTGGAAGAAGAAATGACTGAAGTTAGCGCGCCAGTTTACTTGTACCCTGATTTCGTCGTAGGAGTGAACTGCGCTGAACCCTGCTGGAGTAGAGTAGAGAGGGAGAGGAAGGGGATTTCTTTGGGTGTTGTTTGGAAGTCACAGATTGGGTGGGATGCTGTGTGGTTGGGAGGGGCGAAGGGGTTGGGTTGACGATTTGAAAAGCCAAATTTCGGTTTGCGACATGGCGAAATCCCTGTGGGGTTTCGTCATGTCACAAATTTGTCGCATCGTTTTTTGCGTATTTCTTGCCGGGCTGCCCCCCAAGAAATACGCTAGCGTATTGCGTACTTAGCTAGCGTACAGCGTATTCGTATTATACGCTAGCGTATGTACGCAATACGCTAGGCTGCCCAAGCGTATTTCTCCACTTAGCCCCCCCCCACCCCCCTGCCCTTCCTTGCAGCATTCCCTGCCCTTCCTGCTTGTTGTTCTCCGCTTGCCTCTCATTCTCCACAGCTGGCTGCATTCACCGCCCACGACCCATTGTTGTGCCATACGCCCTTTCCGCACCCCACCCTCCCCTTGGCCCCACCCGCTCTTCTTCCCTCCCCTCCTCCGCCCACCAGGTCTCCCAACTCGTGGTTGACTCTCCAGCGTTCCTCCAAGAGGTACCACCCTTTCCCCTCTCTCCCGCGCATCACTGCCCGCACCCCCTCCCCCCCTCCATCTCCATCCGCCCTGCTCTCTCTCTCGTGCCATCTCACGCCACCGGCCCATGGTGGAGGCGCTGCTTCCGCGCTGCCATCGTGTTGCCACTCCCCTTCCCCCCGTGCCTCGCCCTGCCCGCTCAGCTGGAGTGCCACCTGCAGCGCATGCAGCCGGCGCTGTGCGGGCGTGTACAGCTGCACTCGTCTCCGGCGCCCATCTTCGACGCCCTCAACGTCGAGCCCGCCCTGCACTCCGCGCTGCACCGCTGGTGAGGCATGCACCGCTGGTTGGTGGTGTGTGGAGGAGACCAAGGTAGTGGTAGGTATCAGCGTGAGGTGTGTGCCCCTCTCATGGTCCGCCCCTCGTCCCCTCTCTTCCCCTTGCCCTTCTTCCCATCTCCTATGCCCTGCTTCCAAGCCAGTGTCCCGTTGTCTGGCGGTGCCTCCCTGGTGGAACAAGAGACGGACGCGCTGGTGGCCATCGACGTGAACAGTGTGCGGGGCACCGCCTTCCCTCTTCCCTTGTGTTGCTTGTGCCTCCATACCCCTGCCACAGCGTGCCCCTGCCCGGCGGGGGCTCGCTGGTGATAGAGGAGACAGAGGCGCTGGTGGCCATCGACGTGAACAGCGGGGTGGAGTGTGCTGCAGCCCACCGCGCGGCAGGAAGACACGTTCCTGGCTGTCAACGTGGCGGCTGCCAGACAGGTGCGCATGCGAGGAGGATGACGTAGGGATGGTGGGCCGGGCCGGGACAGGTGAGGATGGGGCTGGGAGGGCAGGTGCAGCTGGGTTAGGGAGGAGGCGGGGATGCAGGGAGGATGGGATGCAGGGAGGATGGGATGCAGGAGAGGATGGGATGCTGGGAGGATGGGATGCAGGGAGGATGGCATGCAGGGAGGATGGGATGCAGGAGGATGGGATGCCGGGAGGATGGCATGGCAGGGAGGATGGGATGCAGGGAGGATGGGATGCCAGGGAGGATGGGAATGCAGGGAGGATGGGATGCAGGGAGGATGGGATGCAGGGAGGAGGGGATGCAGGGAGGATGGGATGCGGGGAGGATGGGATGCAGGGAGGATGGGATGCAGGGAGGATGGCATCAGGGAGGAGGGATGCAGGGACGATGATGCAGGAGGATGGATGCAGGAGAGGATGCAGGGAGGATGGGGATGCAGGGAGGATGGGATGCAGGGAGGATGGCATGCAGGGAGGATGGGATGCGGGAGGATGGCAATGCAGAGATGGGATGCGGGGAGGATGGGATGCAGGGAGGATGGCATGCAGGGAGGATGGGATGCAGGGAGGAGGGATGCAGGGAGGATGGGATGCAGGGAGGATGGCATGCAGGGAGGATGGGATGCAGGGAGGATGGCATGCAGGGAGGATGGGATGCGGGAGGATGGAATGCAGGGAGGATGGATGCAGGGAGGATGGCATGGGGAGGAGGGATGCAGGGACGATGGGATGCAGGGAGGATGGCATGCAGGGAGGATGGGATGCAGGGAGGATGGATGCAGGGAGGATGGGATGCGGAGGATGGATGCAGGGAGGATGGGATGCAGGGAGGATGGGATGCAGGGAGGATGGGATGCAGGGAGGATGGATGCAGGGAGGATGGCATGCAGGGAGGATGGGATGCAGGGAGGATGGCATGCAGGAGGATGGGATGGGGAGGATGGGATGCAGGGAGGATGGGATGCAGGGAGGATGGATGCAGGGAGGATGGGATGCGGGAGGATGGGATGCAGGGAGGATGGCATGCAGGGAGGATGGCATGCAGGGAGGAGGGGATGCAGGGAGGATGGGATGCAGGGAGGATGGATGCAGGGAGGATGGGATGCAGGGAGGATGGATGCAGGGAGGATGGGATGGGAGGATGGGATGCAGGGAGGATGGGATGCAGGGAGGATGGCATGCAGGGAGGAGGGGATGCAGGGAGGATGGGATGCAGGGAGGATGGCATGCAGGGAGGATGGGATGCAGGGAGGGGATGCAGGGAGGATGGGATGCAGGGAGGATGGCATGCAGGGAGGATGGGATGCAGGGAGGATGGATGCAGGGAGGATGGCATGCAGGGAGGATGGGATGCAGGGAGGATGGGATGCAGGGAGGATGGGATGCGGGAGGATGGGATGCAGGGAGGATGGCATGCAGGGAGGATGGGATGCAGGGAGGATGGCATGCAGGGAGGATGGGATGCAGGGAGGATGGATGCAGGGAGGATGGGATGCAGGGAGGATGGGATGCAGGGAGGATGGGATGCAGGGAGGATGGGATGCAGGGAGGATGGCATGCAGGGAGGATGGGATGCAGGGAGGATGGCATGCAGGGAGGATGGGATGCGGGAGGATGGCATGCAGGGAGGATGGGATGCAGGGAGGATGGATGCAGGGAGGATGGGATGCGGGAGGATGGGATGCAGGGAGGATGGCATGCAGGGAGATGGCATGCAGGGAGGAGGGGATGCAGGGAGGATGGGATGCAGGGAGGATGGCATGCAGGGAGGATGGGATGCAGGGAGGATGGCATGCAGGGAGGATGGGATGCGGGGAGGATGGGATGCAGGGAGGATGGGATGCAGGGAGGATGGCATGCAGGGAGGAGGGGATGCAGGGAGGATGGGATGCAGGGAGGATGGCATGCAGGGAGGATGGGATGCAGGAGGAGGGGATGCAGGGAGGATGGGATGCAGGGAGGATGGATGCAGGGAGGATGGGATGCAGGGAGGATGGGATGCAGGGAGGATGGCATGCAGGGAGGATGGGATGCAGGGAGGATGGGATGCAGGGAGGATGGGATCGGGAGGATGGGATGCAGGGAGGATGGGCATGCAGGGAGGATGGGATGCAGGGAGGATGGCATGCAGGGAGGATGGGATGCGGGGAGGATGGATGCAGGGAGGATGGCATGCAGGGAGGATGGATGCAGGGAGGAGGGATGCAGGGAGGATGGGATGCAGGGAGGATGGCATGCAGGGAGGATGGGATGCAGGGAGGATGGCATGCAGGGAGGATGGGACGGGGAGGATGGGATGCAGGGAGGATGGGATGCAGGGAGGATGGATGCAGGGAGGAGGGGATGCAGGGGATGGGATGCAGGAGGATGGCATGCAGGGAGGATGGGATGCAGGGAGGATGGATGCAGGGAGGATGGGATGCAGGGAGGATGGGATGCAGGGAGGATGGGATGCAGGGAGGATGGATGCAGGGAGGATGGGATGCAGGGAGGATGGATGCAGGGAGGATGGCATGCAGGGAGGATGGGATGCAGGGAGGATGGGCATGCAGGGAGGATGGGATGCGGGAGGATGGGATGCAGGGAGGATGGGATGCAGGGAGGATGGATGCAGGGAGGATGGGATGCAGGGAGGATGGGATGCAGGGAGGATGGCATGCAGGGAGGATGGATGCAGGGAGGATGGGATGCAGGGAGGATGGGATGCAGGGAGGATGGCATGCAGGGAGGATGGGATGCAGGGAGGATGGGATGCAGGGAGGATGGGATGCGGGAGGATGGGATGCAGGGAGGATGGATGCAGGGAGGATGGCATGCAGGAGGAGGGATGCAGGGAGGATGGGATGCAGGGAGGATGGCATGCAGGGAGGATGGGATGCAGGGAGGAGGGATGCAGGGAGGATGGGATGCAGGGAGGATGGCATGCAGGGAGGATGGGATGCAGGGAGGATGGCATGCAGGGAGGATGGGATGCGGGGAGGATGGGATGCAGGGAGGATGGCATGCAGGGAGGATGGGATGCAGGGAGGAGGGGATGCAGGGAGGATGGGATGCAGGGAGGATGGCATGCAGGGAGGATGGGATGCAGGGAGGATGGGATGCAGGAGGATGGGATGCGGGAGGATGGGATGCAGGGAGGATGGGATGCAGGGAGGATGGCATGCAGGGAGGAGGGGATGCAGGGAGGATGGGATGCAGGGAGGATGGCATGCAGGGAGGATGGGATGCAGGGAGGATGGGATGCAGGGAGGATGGGATGCGGGAGGATGGATGCAGGGAGGGATGGCATGCAGGGAGGATGGGATGCAGGGAGGATGGCATGCAGGGAGGATGGGATGCAGGGAGGATGGATGCAGGGAGATGGATGCAGGGAGGATGGGATGCAGGGAGGATGGATGCAGGGAGGATGGGATGCGGGAGGATGGGATGCAGGGAGGATGGCATGCGGGAGGATGGGATGCAGGGAGGATGGATGCAGGGAGGATGGGATGCAGGGAGGATGGATGCAGGGAGGATGGATGCAGGGAGGATGGGATGCAGGGAGGATGGATGCAGGGAGGATGGATGCGGAGGATGGGATGCAGGGAGGATGGATGCAGGGAGGATGGCATGCAGGGAGGATGGGATGCAGGGAGGATGGGATGCAGGGAGGATGGGATGCAGGGAGGATGGGATGCAGGGAGGATGGCATGCAGGAGGATGGCATGCAGGGAGGATGGCATGCAGGGAGGATGGGATGCGGGGAGGATGGGATGCAGGGAGGATGGATGCGGGAGGATGGGATGCAGGGAGGATGGGATGCAGGGAGGATGGCATGCAGGGAGGATGGGATGCGGGGAGGATGGGATGCAGGGAGGATGGCATGCAGGGAGGATGGATGCAGGGAGGATGGGATGCAGGGAGGATGGGATGCAGGGAGGATGGCATGCAGGGAGGATGGGATGCGGGAGGATGGGATGCAGGGAGGATGGCATGCAGGGAGGATGGGATGCAGGGAGGATGGGATGCAGGGAGGATGGCATGCAGGGAGGATGGGATGCAGGGAGGAGGGATGCAGGGAGGATGGGATGCAGGGAGGATGGCATGCAGGGAGGATGGGATGCAGGGAGGATGGGATGCAGGGAGGATGGCATGCAGGGAGGATGGGATGCAGGGAGGATGGGATGCAGGGAGGATGGATGCAGGGAGGATGGGATGCAGGGAGGATGGGATGCAGGGAGGATGGGATGCAGGGAGGATGATGCAGGGAGGATGGATGCAGGGAGGATGGGATGCAGGGAGGATGGGATGCAGGGAGGATGGGATGCAGGGAGGATGGGATGCAGGGAGGATGGGATGCGGAGGATGGATGCAGGAGGATGGGATGCAGGGAGGATGGGATGCAGGGAGGATGGGATGCAGGAGGAGGATGCAGGGAGGATGGGATGCAGGGAGGATGGGATGCAGGGATGGGATGCAGGGAGGATGGATGCAGGGAGGATGGATGCGGGAGGATGGGATGCAGGGAGGATGGATGCAGGGAGGATGGGATGCAGGGAGGATGGGATGCAGGGAGGATGGGATGCAGGGAGGATGGGATGCAGGGAGGAGGATGCAGGGAGGATGGGATGCAGGGAGGATGGATGCAGGGAGGATGGGATGCAGGGAGGATGGATGCAGGGAGGATGGGATGCGGGGAGGATGGATGCAGGGAGGATGGCATGCAGGGAGGATGGGATGCAGGGAGGATGGGATGCGGGAGGATGGATGCAGGGAGGATGGGATGCAGGGAGGATGGGATGCAGGGAGGATGGGATGCAGGGAGGATGGATGCAGGGAGGATGCGGATGCAGGGAGGATGGGATGCAGGAGAGGAGGGGATGCAGGGAGGATGGGATGCAGGGAGGATGGGATGCAGGGAGGATGGGATGCAGGGAGGATGGCATGCAGGGAGGATGGGATGCGGGAGGATGGGATGCAGGGAGGATGGATGCAGGGAGGATGGATGCAGGGGGAGGGGATGCAGGGAGGATGGGATGCAGGGAGGATGGCATGCAGGGAGGATGGGATGCAGGGAGGATGGCATGCAGGGAGGATGGGATGCGGGGAGGATGGGATGCAGGGAGGATGGGATGCAGGAGGATGGCATGCAGGGAGGAGGGATGCAGGGAGGATGGGATGCAGGGAGGATGGCATGCAGGGAGGATGGGATGCAGGGAGGAGGGGATGCAGGGAGGATGGGATGCAGGGAGGATGGCATGCAGGGAGGATGGGATGCAGGGAGGATGGCATGCAGGGAGGATGGGATGCGGGGGATGGGATGCAGGGAGGATGGGCATGCAGGGAGGATGGGATGCAGGGAGGAGGGGATGCAGGGAGGATGGGATGCAGGGAGGATGGCATGCAGGGAGGATGGGATGCAGGGAGGATGCATGCAGGGAGGATGGGATGCGGGAGGATGGATGCAGGGAGGATGGGATGCAGGGAGGATGGATGCAGGGAGGATGGGATGCAGGGAGGATGGGATGCAGGGAGGATGGCATGCAGGGAGGATGGATGCAGGGAGGATGGCATGCAGGGAGGATGGGATGCAGGGAGGATGGATGCAGGGAGGATGGGATGCAGGGAGGATGGATGCAGGGAGGATGGGATGCGGGAGGATGGATGCAGGGAGGATGGCATGCAGGGAGGATGGATGCAGGGAGGATGGATGCAGGGAGGATGGGATGCAGGGAGGATGGATGCAGGGAGGATGGGATGCAGGAGGATGGATGCAGGGAGGATGGGATGCAGGGAGGATGGGATGCAGGGAGGATGGCATGCAGGGAGGATGGGATGCGGGAGGATGGATGCAGGGAGGATGGGATGCAGGGAGGATGGGATGCAGGGAGGATGGGATGCGGGGAGGATGGGATGCAGGGAGGATGGCATGCAGGGAGGATGGATGCAGGGAGGATGGGATGCAGGGAGGATGGCATGGGGAGGATGGGATGCAGGGAGGATGGGATGCAGGGAGGATGGATGCAGGGAGGATGGGATGCAGGGAGGATGGGATGCAGGGAGGATGGGATGCAGGGAGGATGGCATGCAGGGAGGATGGGATGCAGGGAGGATGGGATGCAGGGAGGATGGCATGCAGGGAGGATGGGATGCAGGGAGGATGGGATGCAGGGAGGATGGGATGCAGGGAGGATGGGATGCAGGAGGAGGGGATGCAGGGAGGATGGGATGCAGGGAGGATGGATGCAGGGAGGATGGATGCAGGGAGGATGGCATGCAGGGAGGAGGGATGCAGGGACGATGGGATGCAGGGAGGATGGATGCAGGGAGGATGGGATGCAGGGAGGAGGGGATGCAGGGAGGATGGATGCAGGGAGGATGGATGCAGGGAGGATGGGATGCAGGGAGGATGGCATGCAGGGAGGATGGGATGCAGGGAGGATGGATGCAGGGAGGATGGGATGCAGGGAGGATGGGATGCAGGAGGAGGGATGCAGGGAGGATGGGATGCAGGGAGGATGGCATGCAGGGAGGATGGGATGCAGGGAGGATGGATGCAGGGAGATGGGATGCGGGGAGGATGGGATGCAGGGAGGATGGATGCAGGGAGGATGGCATGCAGAGGAGGGGATGCAGGGAGGATGGATGCAGGAGGATGGCATGCAGGGAGGATGGGATGCAGGGAGGATGGATGCAGGGAGGATGGGATGCGGGGAGGATGGGATGCAGGGAGGATGGGATGCAGGGAGGATGGGATGCGGGAGATGGGATGCAGGGAGGATGGCATGCAGGAGGATGGCATGCAGGGAGGATGGATGCAGGGAGGATGGATGCAGGAGGATGGGATGCAGGGAGGATGGGATGCAGGGAGGATGGGATGCAGGAGGATGGCATGCAGGGAGGATGGGATGCGGGGATGGGATGCAGGGGATGGCATGCAGGGAGGATGGATGCAGGGAGGAGGGATGCAGGGAGGATGGATGCAGGGAGGATGGCATGCAGGGAGGATGGGATGCAGGGAGGATGGCATGCAGGGAGGATGGGATGCGGGGAGGATGGGATGCAGGGAGGATGGGATGCAGGGAGGATGGCATGCAGGGAGGAGGGATGCAGGGACGATGGGATGCAGGGAGGATGGCATGCAGGAGGATGGGATGCAGGGAGGATGGGATGCAGGGAGGATGGGATGCAGGGAGGATGGGATGCAGGGAGGATGGGATGCAGGGAGGATGGATGCAGGAGGATGGCATGCAGGAGGATGGGATGCGGGAGGATGGATGCAGGGAGGATGGGATGCAGGGAGGATGGGATGCAGAGGATGGCATGCAGGGAGGATGGATGCAGGGAGGATGGCATGCAGGAGGATGGGATGCAGGGAGGGAGGGCATGCAGGGAGGATGGGATGCGGGGAGGATGGGATGCAGGAGGATGGGATGCAGGGAGGATGGGATGCAGGGAGGATGGGCATGCAGGGAGGATGGGATGCAGGGAGGATGGCATGCAGGAGGATGGGATGCGGGAGGATGGGATGCAGGGAGGATGGGATGCAGGGAGGATGGCATGCAGGAGGATGGATGCGGGAGGATGGGATGCAGGGAGGATGGCATGCAGGGAGGATGATGCAGGGAGGAGGGGATGCAGGGAGGATGGGATGCAGGGAGGATGGCATGCAGGGAGGATGGGATGCAGAGGAGGATGGATGCAGGGAGGATGGGATGCGGGAGGATGGGATGCAGGAGGATGGGATGCAGGGAGGATGGGCATGCAGGGAGGAGGGGATGCAGGAGGATGGGATGCAGGGAGGATGGCATGCAGGGAGGATGGGATGCAGGGAGGATGGGATGCAGGGAGGATGGGATGCAGGGAGGATGGATGCAGGGAGGATGGGATGCAGGGAGGATGGGATGCAGGGAGGATGGCATGCAGGAGGATGGGATGCAGGGAGGATGGGATGCAGGGAGGATGGGATGCGGGGAGGATGGGATGCAGGAGATGGCATGCAGGGAGGATGGGATGCAGGGAGGATGGCATGCAGGGAGGATGGGATGCGGGGAGGATGGGATGCAGGGAGGATGGCATGCAGGGAGGATGGGATGCAGGAGGAGGGGATGCAGGGAGGATGGGATGCGGAGGATGGCATGCAGGGAGGATGGGATGAGGGGAGGATGGATGCAGGGAGGATGGGATGCGGGAGGATGGAATGCAGGGAGGATGGATGCAGGAGGATGGGATGCAGGGAGGATGGGATGCAGGACGATGGGATGCAGGGAGGGATGGATGCAGGGAGGATGGGATGCAGGGAGGATGGGATGCAGGGAGGATGGGATGCAGGGAGGATGGGATGCAGGGAGGATGGGATGCAGGGAGGATGGGATGCAGGGAGGATGGGATGCAGGGAGGATGGCATGCAGGGAGGATGGGCATGCAGGGAGGATGGGATGCAGGGAGGATGCATGCAGGGAGGATGGGATGCGGGGAGGATGGGATGCAGGGAGGATGGATGCAGGGAGGATGGCATGCAGGGAGGATGGGATGCGGGAGGATGGGATGCAGGGAGGATGGCATGCAGGGAGGATGGCATGCAGGGAGGAGGGGATGCAGGGAGATGGGATGCAGGGAGGATGGCATTGCAGGGAGGATGGGATGCAGGGAGGATGGCATGCAGGGAGGATGGGGATGCGGGAGGATGGGATGCAGGGAGGATGGGATGCAGGGAGGATGGATGGCAGGGAGGAGGGGATGCAGGGAGATGGATGCAGGGAGGATGGCATGCAGGGAGGATGGGATGCAGGGGAGGGGATGCAGGGAGGATGGGATGCAGGAGGATGGCATGCAGGGAGGATGGGATGCAGGGAGGATGGCATGCAGGGAGGATGGGATGCGGGGAGGATGGGATGCAGGGAGGATGGCATGCAGGAGGATGGGATGCAGGGAGAGGGGATGCAGGGAGGATGGGATGCAGGGAGGATGGCATGCAGGGAGGATGGGATGCAGGGAGGATGGCATGCAGGGAGGATGGGATGCGGAGGGATGGAATGCAGGGAGGATGGGATGCAGGGATGGCATGCAGGGAGGAGGGGATGCAGGACGATGGGATGCAGGGAGGATGGATGC
>BQMB01000720.1:0-89725 GCA_027943415.1 Closterium sp. NIES-67 | reverse complement strand
TCGCGTCCTTCCCACTGTCGCTGATCTTGCCACTCACCTGCGCACTCTTGAGACTAGCTACCGCGCTGCTAGCACTGAGGCTCAGCTCATTGTACTTCCCCCCCCTCGGCGCTATGCTTTATTTCTTAGCCACGCGCCTCTCTGACCGCCTATTCACTGCCTGCAACACCTTCCTTAGTCTCCACCCTGCTGATCTCACCCTTACCGACTTTGTCGCCACCCTGTCGGCGATAGAGACCCGCCAGCGCGCTATCGCTCAGTCTAGTGGTAATGCGAGGGTCCCTATCTTCCAGGGCTGTGCTCCCTTCCAATGCACTTACTCTGACGTTTCTGCCGCTATCGCTGAGACAGTCCCTATCGCTGATATCGCTACGGCGGCCTCATCACAGCCTTTTCAGGGTAAGGGCCATCGCCCCATAGGGGGCGAGGGGGAGGGAGGGGTGCTGGGGGTGGCGAGGGCGGTGGAGGTGGAGACGAGGGGGTGGGGGCAGACGCCCAAGAGCAGTAGCAGGAGCAACAGCAGCAGTGGGGGGCCCCACCGACGTGGTGGCCCGGTGGCTTTGGTGGTGGTGGCCGCGGAGATGGCCGCGGAGGCGGCCCTCGCAGCTTGACGTCAAGTGGCGGCTCCAGTTTGGTGAGTTGCCAGTACTAGATCTACTCTGGTCCCCTTCGTGGCACAGTGTGTGACCGTCTTGGCCACACTTCTGCCTGCTGCTACCGCCGCTTCGACAACCTTTTCAATCTCGGCTTCGGGCCTACGCCGTCCCTCCCGGACTGGCACAGCCTAGTACGTCACCGTGTGTCGTCTTTGAGCTAGATATAGATCATATTTGCTCTGTTTTGTACGCAATGTATCCTGCTGACTCAAGTGTGACTGGACCTTATTACCCTGTGTTGCTTATCCTAGGTGTGTCGTCTATGTGTAGTCTAGGATCCTCTACTGCAACAGGTGTAGGACCTCCGGACTTGTTTAGCCTTGGCTCCACGCTTGTGCCCCCGCCGGCTGATGCTGCCGCCGTGCTCTCCTTCACGCTAAACTCTGGTGTGTCCGCCTGCTTTTTTCGCGACCACACCACTCTCATGTCGCTTGCCGCCACAGCAGCTGTTGTCCTTGCTGACCCCTCCTCTGGTCTGGTGGTAGCACGTAGCTCCACAACCCTTCCCTGTCCGGCGGTTCCCTCAGGCTCTCTTACAGGTCTGCACATCCCATTGTTCTCTAGGAACCTGGTTGGAGTCGGCTGTTTTCAGGACCTCGGCGTCACCACAACGTTTCCTGGGCACGAGCGGTACATAGTCTGTATTGAGGCTGCCACTGGTTCCCCCCTCACCACGTTCCCCCAGGACCCGATGTCTTGCCTGCTCATGTTGGACACCGTGCCCCCTGTGGTGGCTACGTCTCCCCAGGTAGCTGCGTCTATCCAGGTCGCTGTGACTTGCTCGTGTTGATCGCTCACTCACCCGTCGCTCCTCTGGCACCACCGTGTAGGTCACCCCGCACTCCCGCGTTCCAGCACCCCACGTCCCGCACCCCTCACATGTCCCAGCACGGTTTTGTCTTAGGTCTCCCTGCATCACTCCCTGCCCTCCCTCCCTTGCCCGCGCCTCCGTGCACTCCTTGCGTCGAGGGCCGGCAGCGAGCAGCTCCTCACTCCTCCTCGTTTCCCCCCACTACTACACCACTCCAAACCCTGCACCTGGATGTCTGGGGCCCAGCCCCCGTCCTTGGGTTGCGTCTCGAGCGCTACATCCTGGTTCTCGTAGACGACTAATCGCGCTATACCACAGTGTTTCCTCTGGAGCGGAAGGCCGATGTGCCTGGCATTCTTATCTAGTGGCTTGTAGCTGCTCGAGTCCACTGCGCCCAGCCAGTGCTTCGTCTCCACTCCGACCGTGGCGGTGAGTTCGCCTCCGGTCGGCTTGGCCAGTTCTGTCGTGCGGAGGGCATCACCCAGTCGTACACGCTGCCGGACTCCCCATAGCAGAATGGGGTTACTGAGCGACACATCGGTTTGGTCATGGAGGTGGCTCGTACCTCCATAATACATGCTGATGCACCCCATTTTCTGTGTCTGACACATCGGTTTGGTCATGGAGGTGGCTCGTACCTCCATAATCCATGCCGGTGCACGCCATTTTCTGTGGCCGTTCGCAGTTCGCTACGTCGCTCACCAGCTTAACTTGTGGACACGCTCTTCGCGCCCGCAGGTTTCGCCAACCCTTCTTTGGACCGGGTCCCTTAGTGACGCGTCTGCATTTCACGTCTGGGGTTGCCTAGCTCATGTCCGCGCCTCTAGTGTTACAGGATCAAATTGGTCGAGGAAAGGTTGCACTATCGATTGATACAAGGCACTTTTATACTTCCAAGGTATAACAAATAACCAGGTTTAGCCTATCCAAAGGACATCGACCCTTCTAGAAATAGAATCGCCATGCGACTAGCCATGCGAGGCTATTGGCATAAAGGGATTACAGCAGGATTAAGACAGATATAGCGCGCAGTACATCCCGAGCTTGGTCGGTGATATAATTATTCTATTACGATAAACCAAATGATAATGGGAAATGAGGAATAGGAACCCCAATGAAATGAGATAATGACCAAATGAATCAAGATAAAAAGAAGAAGATAGAGGAGTGTAACGGGGAAATATGGAAATGAGAAAGAAGTGTAATGGGGTCGTACTCTCACAATTCTCCCCCTCAAAGCTAGGTGGTAGAAGTAACACCCTACTTGACAAGGTAGTTGTGAAGAGGACGACGAGCGTTACCCATATCAGATTCGGGGACCCAGTATTCTCATAAGGATCATAACCCTTCCAGCGGATGAGAAGCTCCAAGGTGCCATTCCGGCGACGGCGGTGTGGAAGCACATACTCGACCTCGTACTTGGATTCATCATGGACGAGGACGGGCAAAGGCGGCAGCGGTTGGCGTCCGGTAAAGACCGTGTTGGGATCTAGGGTTTAGAGTCATGGCGCAAGCCTCAGGGGCATTACCGTCACCACCGTTCTGGCGCAACACCTCAGGGACATGGAAGGCGTTGTGAATCTTCCATGGCTGTTCTGGGATAGGAAGAGGCTGTAGCAGTCCTGCCTTTTTTTGCTTGCTGCTCTATATCCGCTGACATGTGTCGCACGAGGTGACGAATTTCTTAACGTCGTCTGCCATGTGGGGCCAATAGTAGTGCTTTTCAATACCGGTGAGCGTCGTGTTGCTACCGAAGTGTCCCGCATATAGGACATCGTAGTATCCTTTGAGCAGTAACTGGCACAAAGGAGGGTAATTGGGTACCCAGATTTTCGTTGATCCTTTCTGGTACGCAATGTCACTGTCCCACTGTAGCAGGTGTCGCTTTTCTGCCAAGGGAATTTTGGGGTCAATGGTGTACCCGTGTGTAAAGAGTCCCTTGAGTAGTGGGTTCATCCCTTCGACCTGGATAGCGGCAACGTGTGCAGGCCGGCTAAGAGCGTCTGCTTTGTTTTTGTGGCCGGGCTTGTACACGATGTCGTAGTGGAATTGCGTCTCGAGGAAGTCAATCCACCAGACCTGTTGCCTGAAGAGGTTTGGCTGTGTCTTTAGATATTTCAGGCTACAGTGGTTGGTGTAGACGGTTGTTTTTCATCCTTCGAGATAATAAGAAGGGCTTCTTAGTCGTGTATCGGGTAATTTAATTTTTCCCCATGCAATTTCTTGCTGAGGTAGGCGATGGGTCGCAGTCCATTCCCCTAGTCTTGCATCAAGACTGCTCCTACCGCCTGGTCGCTAGCGTCAGCTTTGATGACGTAGTCGCGATAAGGATCTGGCAAGATGTGTACGGGTGCGGACATGAGTGCTTGTTTCAGCTACTCCACGGCTTCCTTATGTTTTTATTCCTATCGATAGGGCATGTTCTTTTTCAGCAGATTTGTGAGTGGTGCAACGATGTTTGTGTACTGTGGCACGAACCTGTTGTAATAGTTAGCAAAGCCTATGAACTATTGCAACTCCTTTACGTTCTCGGGTGTCTTCCACGTGTGTAGGGCTTCGATCTTCTTGGGGTCGACGTGAACTCCTTGAGCGCTCACCATGTGTCCTAGGAATTGGACATTCTTGAGGGCAAATTCGCTCTTGGATAATTTGACGTAGAACCGTTCTCGTCGAAGATTTTTTAAGACGCGTCGCAGGTGTTTGACGTGTTGCTTCATATCGTGCGAGTAGATGAGGATGTCGTCCAGGTACACCACCACGCATTCGTCCAAGAGTGGGCGTAGGATGTGGTTCATTTCGACTTGGAAGGTTGCCGGTGCGTTGGTGCGTCCGAACGGCATGACCAGATAATCGTACGACCCATACCGCGTTTGGAAGGCAATTTTGTGGATGGAATTGTCCGCCATTCGTATCTGCCAGTATCCGGACCGCAGATCCAATTTGGAAAATACTGTGGCTCCCCGAAGTTGGTCAAGCAGGTCATCGATTCGTAGAATTGGGTATTTGTTCTTGATGGAGAGCTCAGTAATCGATGCACATGCGCAGGCTTCCGTCTGGATTCGGTGTGAAGAGTACTGGGGCACCGTATGGTGAAGTGGATGGTCGGATGAGTCCTTTTGCGAGGAGATACTCGATCTGTTTCTTCATGTCGGCTAGCTCCATGGGGCTGAGCCGATATGGTGCTCGGAAGGTCGGCTTTGAACATGGTTCTTCCACGATCTCGTGTTGGTGCATTCCGTATGGCGGCAGCTTGTTCGGAAGGTCGTCAGGAAGAATGTCTTGGAACTCCTTCAGTAATTCCTTGATTTTTTCCTGAGGTTCCGAGGTTTTCTCCCCGTATTTTTCCACATCTGTCGCTATTTCTAAGAACCCGATGTCGATGCGCTTTACGTCCTTCTCGAATCTTGTGAGTGTCTCCATTGGGATATCTTCTGTATCATCCCAGTTGGGTAGCTGGACTCTCCTTCCATTGTTGTAGATGCTTGCGGTACGATTTGTCCAGTTGATCTCGGGGTTGAATCTTTTTAGGAAGTCTCGCCCGAAGATCAAGTCAAGCCCTTTTATGTTGGTGATGGGGAGTGCACGTTTCCAGCGCAGTGTTCTGATTTGTAGGTGTAACACTGCTTCGCCGTATACTGGAAACTTGCTGCCGTCCACCATCGTTGCAGAGAATGTTGAAGGCTTGTACTCTTCCCGAAGTCGGTCGATTGCTGCCTTGTCGCATAGGGTGTGTGATGCTCCGATGTCCACGAGTACTTGGAGGCATCGTGCTTTGCAAATAACCTCGAGCACGAGGGGCAGGCGTTGCTCGGAGTACCCAAAGATAGTTTCATTAAAATCGTTGACCCAAATTGCAGAAATTTTGTTTTAAGTTTATTAATCTTGAACCCCCCTTTTGGTAACCCAATTCCCCAAAGCGAGATAAAATACTAAATCGCGCACCAAAACGACGGGAAACAGCGCCACCCCAGCCAATTCCGCCCCTGCCCCCGATATATCAGGCGTTTGAGCGGAAAGAAACTTGAAACATGCGCTCATACATTTTGGACTTTCCAAGTGCAACACAGCCTAGGGCCACTACGCCTAAGGGCGTGGTACTTGTGCAAAAAATGGGTTGTGCAACTTGGCTGAGTTACGCTACTCACAACGTTTATTCCTCTCGACCACTCTTTTAAATGGCTTTACCAGTCTGTTTTGGCGAGAATTGCGCAACTCGGGTTGTGGAACTTGGGGATGTTTTACTGAAGTACAAAGCCCTGAAGCAACGAAAGCACCGCACACAGCACACGACCCTTGTTGACCGTTCTGGCTTAGGACGTGGTACAGCAGCAAAACAGGGTCAAGTTGCGCAGCTCAGAAATCCCAATTTGCGATGTGCCTGAAACGACAACAAATTGTTTATTACCAGATTCCCGGCACAATATCATTTTTCGCTTTTCGATTTGCAATTTCGCGTGTAGCGGCGCGAAACCAGCAATTTCTTCACAACATTTGACACGCGTGCGCCACCCCACCCCCAAGTTGTTTGGCGGAAATTGCCGAAACGCATTACTTGTGCGAGTTGCGCAACCCCGATCTTCCCAGCACCACCACGTCCTTACGTGTCTTGCCTTTCTGCTGTTCGCTGTTCATCACCCCCCCCCCCCCCCCCCCCTCCCCACGGCTTGCACGCCCCTCCTTCTCCTTTCCCATCCCACCCCCCCCCTTCTATCCTTTTTTATTGGCGTTGCTCGGTTTTATTTCGCCCTGATTGGCTTATGAGGTTTCGTCAAGAGTGTTTTTGTCTCGCATGGTGTGGCAAGTTTCGCTCGTTGGCGAAGTACACTGTTCACCTCGCACCACTACTCTACGCCCCTGCTCGCTTCCGTGCCCAACTTTTTGCCCTATCATGTTTACTAATCTTGCACGTTTTGGGCCACCGGCTTTAATAGGAACATAGGGTACATCCCAATATTCCATACACACCTTTTCGTTGCTATCTACTCCTGAGCTGGCAGCTGGCCGAGACTGCTTGGAGAAAGGCTCTTCTCCAAGGCCCGGAGTTTCCTTGACGACTGTGTGTGTCGTTGATGCCAAAGTTGTTGAGTTGGATGCATCCGAAGGAAGAGTTCGGGGCTCTTGCAGCTTCTTGTAGACCCCCAACTTCCTCTTGAGCTGCTTCAGCTCCACCGACGTTTTCCATGGGGAACGGGTAGTCGTTGTGGGCCGGTGTCGGGAGAGGACGTTGACTCCGTAGAAAGGTCGGCTTCTTTCCACACTCCTTAATTTTTTCCCCAAGTTCTCTGGTACCGGTACGATCTCCACAATTTTCTGCTTCTTGTGGAGTCCCTCCCGAAATTTCTCCAAGGCTCTAGCCCCTCAAGAATCATAATTTTTCATTAAAGCATCTTAATAAGATAAATTTTACGAATCCTTATAATTTCCTCGGTCTTCTAGGAGTTTCCCTGTCTCGGCAAAGTCTTTTTTCGTGGGGTCAATTTTTTTCTCCGCGATTTTCCCTTGCGAAGACTGGTCGTGGGGTGGAGAGTTTCCCCTATCATTTTTCCCTGCTTGCGTCGAATCAACTTCATTGAAGTTGACTTTTCCTGAATCTCGCGGCCGCTTTCGGATCTTTCCTTTTCGCCAGCTAGATCCGCAATCACTGGCGATTCCTATTTTTTGTCTTCTGATTGGCCGAAGGACTTCCACCACTGTTGCGCGCTCGATACTCTGCACGTGCGGCTTTCATTTTATTACTGTCAAAGATTCGATGGCCCGGCACCCCGCAAAAAATAACACGTAAAGTTGGTGTTTTTCGGACGTGGCCGCCCGTCGAACTTGTCGATTTCCATCGGGTCGGCAAACGTAGGGTGAGCCGAGCAGTCACCCTGCCATGCACTGCCGACGTGCGCCCGTCGTGTTCCGGCGTTGACCATGTCAAACTGCTCCGCTGCCGAAACGACGTCACTGTAGCTTGCATAATTTGTCGCTTCTACCTATCGTTTGACTTCGGTCTTCAGCCCGGCGAGATACGACTGTACTTTTTCCCCTTTCGGTCAGGTCGGGAATGCGGTTATAAATTTCTTCCATCTACTGCGTGTACTGCGCTACACTCCCAAAATGTCGATGGCGAGGATTTTTTTCGTGGGCAAGGAAACCGGAATTTATCGACTCAAAACGTTCCACCAGGTCGGTGCAGAACTGCTGCTACGTGGCTTCGTCGTGGATGAAAGTACTGTTGCCGCCGATCCACTCGAGTGCTGGTGGTCGCATCAGTGTCACCGCGAGTCGCACGCGCTGACCGTTCCAGACCGGCGAGCTCCATCCGACGGCTGCGAAGTAGATCTCCATACTAGCGATCTATCTACGGATGTCGGAATTTCGATCGCTCGGATCAAATGGCTCAGGTGGGCGCAACTTCAGAGCCTCAAGAAACTGTTGTGATTGTTGCGTTGTTGCTGTTGTCGTTTCGTGCTGCGCGCTGGCGAGTAGCGTTACTCGCTCGAACTCCCTTCGCCAAGCTTTGCGGTCGGCTCGCATCTCCTCCTGTAGGGCGGTGATGCGCGCGAAGAGCTGCTGGGTAACTTCGGTGTTCTCGAAGTTTGCCACCTTGTTCAAAACTCGTGCGGAGGGGTTAATTAAAAAAACGCGGTGCTGGTGCTTACCAGAATCGGCGCCGAATTAGTCACCCCCGGCGGTTTTTTTAGGCAGGTTTTCCCGCTGTTGCTGCTTAGCAGCGCGTGGCCGAGTGAGGAAGCTCTGATTACCAAGTGTCACAAGATCGAACTGGTCTAGGAAAAGTTGCACTATCGATTGATACAAGGCACTTTTATACTTCCAAGGTACATCAGGTAACCAAGTTTAGCTTATCCAAAGGGAATAGACCCTTCTAGAAATAGAATCACCCTGGGTATAGCCACGCGAGGCTATTAGCTTTAAGGGATTACGACAGATATAGCGTGCTAGTACATCCCGAGCCGGGTCGGTGTTATAATGATAATAATAGGATAAACCAAATGGTAATGGGAAATGAGGAATAGGAACCCAAATTAGATTAGATAAAGACCAAATGAATCAGGATAAAAAGAAAAATGAGATAGCGGATAAATATGGAAATGAGAAAGAAGTGTAACGGGGTCGTACTCTCACATCTGGCGCTGACAAGCTCACCGCCTGCACCGTCCCTTGTGTCTTCCATGGTTTCCCTCTAGATGCTTCTGATTGGCGCTTCTATTACCAGCCGTATCACAGTTACTTTCACGTGCGAGATGTTACATTTGATGATTCTGTCTCCTTCTACACCCGCTTCCCCCACGAGGACTCCTAGTTATCCCGGTAGCTCCCGCTGTTCCTTGTTCCCACTCCCCCGATAGCTCCCGCTCCCCGTCCTGCCCCGTCCGGTGTGTCTCACATCACCCCCTTCCTTCGCTGCCTGTGTCTGCAACGCCAGCACCCTCGGCCCCGGTTTCCCCTCCGCCGCCACAACAGCAGCAGTCGCAGCAGTAGTTGCCACTACCGCAACAGCAGCAGCAGCCGCTGCTGCTGCCGGGGTCAGTGGGCGCAGGGGGTGATGGTGCTGGGGGTGCTGCCTCCGAGGAGGGTGCTAGCTCTGGGGGTGCTAGTCCTGGGGGTGCTGGTCCTGGGGGTTCTAGTCCTGCGGGTGCTGTCATGGCGAGTCCCTGGAGGTAGCAGTGGTGCGGCTAGAGGTGCTGGTGTGGGCGCGGAGCAGCAGTAGCAGCAGCAGAAGTCGGCGCCAGTGTCCGCCCCTTCACCTCCTCGGTCTTCCCTCCCCCCAACCGACCATCCATGCCTTCCCCAGCGTCGTCTCCTCCTCCTGTCTATCGCCATGTCTTCCCTCCGCCGGACTCGTTTTAGGCTCGTTTCCCACCTCGTTATACTCCTGTGTCTTCTCCGTTGTCTCCTGACCGACGCCTCCCTCCCACTTCTGGTCTAACCGTCCCTCTCGTGCTCGACCCGTCTCTCCTGTCCCGAGTTCTCACCCTATGTGCCTCCGTTCTCACGCGTCTCGTGCTCCTCCTGCTCCTCTTCTCCCCTCGCCTCCTCACTCGTCCTCTCTATCTCCTCGCCTCCTCTCTCTGACTTCCTCCGTACTGCTCGCCCTCTGGTCCCTCGTGTCCTCGCCAATCTCGTTACCGACCCGTCCGTTTGTGTTTCTAGCCTCTCGCCTCTTGTCGTTGTCGTCGCTGACTTTGCCTCTTGCCTCTGGTCTCTGACCCTCCCCGTACTCCGTCCGTCGAGGGTGCAGCTGCCCTTGACAGAGACGTCCTAGAGGACAGGCAGTACGAGCTAGCTTTCCGAGGCCACTCTTCATCTCTGCTCCATGCTGCTAGACCCTGAGGGTGACCCTGACGCTCTTTACATCTCGACCCCTCGCACCTATGCCTCTCAGTGGATAGCTGCCATGGACGCAGAGTTGGCATCTTGGAGATTTACCGGCGCGTACATCGACGCAGTTCCCCCACCTGGGGCGAACGTACTCGATGGCCGATGGCACTTCAAGGCGCGCTACGTTGCTAGAGGCTCCAGTTAGCGTGAGGGAGTTGACTTCTTCCAAACCTTCACCCGATGACCACTCTTCGGGCGATGCTTTACGTAGCAGCACAGCGCGACTACGAGTTGTTGGCACAAGCAGATCTACACGCGTCGTCCGCCACGCTTCTCTGGCTCATTTCCGCCTGGGACCGAGTGGTTACTCCGGCGCCTGGTTTACGGTATGCGGCAGGCCGTCTCACGAGTGGCACGACATGCTGGTTGCTACACTAGCACACCTTCAATTCTTTCCGTCCTCTGCTGGCCTGTCACTCTTTCGTTCGCTCAAGCCAGACTGTGTTCTACATCCTAGTCTACGTAGATAACCTGGTCTTCGCTACTGCAGACAGAGACGCACTGGCCTCGGTGAAGGCCGAGTTGCCTGAGGAGACACACCTGCCCTCACCTTGGAGAGCTGCATCGCTACCTTGGGCTGCAGATCTCCAGGGACAGAGCAGCGGCGCACCATCACTCTCACATAGTCACACTTGGTGCCCCAGGTCCTTCAGAGGTTTGGCCCTCAATTTTCCTCCGCACAGCCCACCCCTATGCCAGTGGATCACAGGCTCTCGGCTCCAATCCGTGACGAGCCGGTTGAGCCTAGTGGTCAGTACGCAGAGCTTGTGGACAGCCGCATTTACCTGATGACCTGCACTAGTCCAGATCTCGCATACCCTCTTTGTATCCTCGCTCGCTTTGTTGCGATAGGCAGACACTGACCCCAGCATTGGTCGGCTGCTAAGAGGGTGTTATGATATCTTGCAAGTACATCGGGCATGGGGCTAGTGCTGGGAGGACACGGGCTACTGGTTGTCACAGGGCACACAGACGCTTCATAAGCAGACGACGATGAGACGCACAGGTCCTCTCAGGGCTACTGCTTTAGCCTTGGTGCAGGCGCTATCTCGTGGAGGTCCACCCGCTCGTCGTCTATTGCACAGTCCAGCTGTGAGGCTGAGATCTACGCTGGTGCCATGGCGGCACAGGAGCTCCGCTGGCTGACGTTCTTGCTCACTGACTTAAGTGAGTGGCCTAGCTCTGACCCGGTCCTGTACGCTGACAACTGGGTCATGATCCTCCTATGTCAGGAGCCTCGACTAGAGAGCAGAGCGAAGCACATCCAGCTGCGGTACTTCCTCCTACACGAGCTACAGCAGCGCGGTTAGGCCCGCGTAGTACACTTGGCGTCCGATGCCAACACAACTGATATGGTTACTAAGGCGCTTGCGCCTAAAGATCATCAGCGGCACTGCTTACAGCTTGGTCTAGTTCCAGTAGGTCCTCGCTTGCTAGGACCCTGACTTGTGTACTACTTATTTTATCTTGACTGACCTTGTGGTTATTGTCTCAGTGGCTGGACTTGTAGAGCCACCCTTAGTTACTCTTGTTTAGTTTGCTCTCTTGCTGACTGGACTTCGGACCCTTGTCTCAGAGGTTGGACTAGTAGTGCCGCCCTGAGCTGCGTGTCTCTTGCTCGGCACTACCACTTGTCTAGCCTAGGGGGTGTGTCAACTTAGGGAGGATCCCCAGAGCTCGCGTCAGAGTCGATCTTGCGTCAGACGGACGATGAACCGAGACACAGCATGGAATTGCAAGATCGAGCCTGCGCACCGCACAGGACCGCATGATCATGACCAGGGTTCTCTTCTGGAAAAAAACGTGTCTGAGGAATCAGACAAGGTTTGCGCACTTTGTCTGATGCACTTTTCACAATCAGAGAAGTAAGAAAAAGTTGTCTGATTTTCAGAGAATTCTAGAACAAATGTTTGAAAATTCAGAGAAACGCATTTGCCTAGTCTGTTTGTATGAGATGATGAGACTTGCAGCACTTCGATTAATTACCAACGGTTGCGGGTTACAAATGAGCGAAACCGCTGAGCATCCAATCGTTGAGGGTCGTGACTGGTCTGCTTTGCAGCAAAACCGCTAAGTGTCCAATCACAGGTGCTCTTGCCACATCACATGTTGTCAAAGAAGTCTCGGGAAGGCTCACGTCACGCGTGAGGACAACGCTAAGGACGCCGAGGGGGGAGCGACATGTGGCGGCGCAAAATAGTGAAGACTTGCGTGGGAGCCGGCACAAATGTATGTCTCCGTTTCAGAGAAACTCGATTCACTTGTCTAAAAATCAGAGAAACTGGTACACCTAGTCTGAGAAATTCAGAGAAATCTTAAAAGCTTGTCTAGGCCAATCAGAGTTTTTCAAACCGTTGTCTGAAAAATCAGAGAAACTTCTAAACACCAGTCTGAAAATCAGACAATCCGACAAAAAAATGTCTGCTATTTAGGACCCTGATCCTGACATGAGGAGGTCTGATGCGAGGTTATAATGAATGACTAGAGTGGTGAGATACAAGGCAATATAGTCTAGAGAGTTGTACCCACTAAGGCAAAAACATATATAGTCTACAGTAACTGCATAAGCTATGTTTGACACACCCCCTAGACTATATAGGGGCAGTGCCTAACAAGGGAAGAAGCAGCTCAGGGTCGCACTACTAGTCCGGCCTCTGAGACAAGGGTCTAAAGACCAGTCAAAGGAATACAGACAAGGCAAGAGCAAGACCAGGGCAGCACTACTAGTCCAGCCACTGGGAGAGACCACAAGGCCAGTCAGGGTAAAATATATATATATGTAAAGGACAGTACAAGGTCAACACCCTAGCAAGTGAGAGGCTACAGGAACGAGACCTGGCTGTACACAGTGTTGCTGATGATCTTTAGGCGCAAGCGCCTACGTAAAGATATCGGCTGTGTTGGCACCGGAGGCCAAGTGTACTACGCGCGCCTGGCGGCGCTGCTGGAGCTCACCCAGGAGGAAGTACTGCAGCTAGATGTGGTTCCTCTGCCCTCAAATTGAGGCTCGTGACATAGGAGGATCATGGCCCTGTTGTCAGCGTATAGGACCGGGGCAGTGCTAGGCCGCTCGCCTAAGTCAGTGAGCAAGAAGGTCAGCCAGCGGAGCTCCTGTGCCGCCATGGCACCGGCGTAGATCTCGGCCTCACAGCTGGACTGGGCAACAGACGACGAGCAGGTAGCTCTCCACGAGACGGCACCTGAACCAAGGCTGAAGCAGTGGCCCTGCGAGGACCTGAGGGTCTTGGCGTCGTCTGCCCAAGAAGCGTCTGTGTGTCTAGTAAGGACCACTAGCCTGCGTCCTCCTAGCACTAACCCCATGCCCGATGTACTTGCAAGATAACGCAAAACCCTCTTAGCGGCAGACCAGTGCTGAGGTCGGTGTCTACCTGTAGCCACAAAGCGAGCCAGGAAGCTGAGAGGGTATGCGAGATTTGGGCGAGTGCAAGTCATCAGGTACATGAGGCAACCCACCAGCTCTGCGTAAGGACCACTGGGCTCTGCAGACTCCTCAGGAACTGGAGCGGAGAGCCTGTGGTCTAGGGGCAGAGGAGTGTGCTGTGCGGAGGAGAATTGAAGGCTGAACCTCTGAAGGACCTGGCGCACCAAGTGTGACTGAGTCAAAGTGATAGTGCGCGCTGCTCTGTCTCTGGAGATCTGCAAGCCAAGATAGTGGCGCAGTTCTCCAAGGTCAGTGCAAGTGTGTCTCTTCAGCAGCTCTGCCTTCACGGAGGCCAGTGCGTCCGTGTCTGCTGTGGCGAAGACCAGGTCGTCTACGTAAACAAGGATGTAGAACGGGGTCTGGCCAGCACGAACGAAGAGCGAGGGGTCTGCAGAAGAGGGAAAGAACTGCAAGTCAGCAAGCGTAGCACGCAGCGTGTCATGGCACTCACGGGGCGCCTGCCGCAGGCCGTAGACGGGGCGCCGCAGAAGCCACTGGGTCCTTGGAGGGAAGGTGCCAGTGAAGCCCTGACGGCGGCGCAGGTAGACCTGCTCGTGTAGACTGCCCTGAAGAAACGCAGTGGAGAAGTCGAGGGAGTGAAGCTCGTAGTCACGCTGAGCTGCTACGTGTAGTAGCACCCGAAGAATAGTCATCTTCGGGGTCGGAGCGGAGGTCTGGAAGAAGTCCACCCCCTCACGCTGACTGAAACCTCTAGCCACGTAGCGCGCCTTGAACACAGGCGGCTCTCCAGGAGGGCGCTTCACCTTGAAGAGCCACCGACCATCGACTACATTCACCCCAGGTGGGGAACAGCGTCGACGTAGGTGCCGGTGGATCTCCAAGATGCCATCTCCTGCTCCATGGCAGCTATCCACTAGGAGGCCAAGGTTCCCGAGACCGCCTCAGCATAAGTGCGAGGGGTCGGGATGTCGAAAGCGTCTGGGTCACCCTCAGGAACTAGAAGCATGGAGCAGAGATGGGGAGCAGCCTCGGACAGGAAAGCAAGCTCGTCCTGGCGGTCCTCCAGGACGTCACTGCCGAGGGCACGAGCACCCCCGACAGACGGAGGACAGGCAGGGTCAGAGACCAGAGCGGTGGCGTAGTCAAGGCGGCGGGAAGGGGCAAAGTCAGCGTCCGCAGCGACAAGGGCGTCAAGACTCGAAACTGGAACAGACGGGTCAGTAACGAGGGAGGCAAGGACCCAGGGAACAAGAGGACGAGTGGCACGCAGATAGTAAGACATAGAGGGGGGAGCAACAACAAGGAAGGACGGAGGGGGCGACGGGAGAAGGGGAGGACGAGACGCGTGGGAACAAAGAAACATAGGGTGAGAGCGCGAGACAGGGGAGACAGGTCGAGCACGGGAGGGGCGGCGAGACCAGACATGAGACGAAGGAGTCGGGTCAAGAGACAACGGAGGGGACACAGAGGGGGGACGAGGGGGGAAACGGGCCGGAGACGAGTCCGGAGGAGGGATCACAGGGCCGTAGACAAGAGGAGGAGGAGGCACGGGCACGGGGTCAGGGGACGGAAGGCCGAGCAGACGAAGAGCGGACACCGGCGGGGACTGCTGCAGCGGCGGTGTGACACCGACACCGGGACCGCAAGCGGCTTGGCGGCTACCTCCAGAACACTCCACGCCAGCACCCCCAGAAGGAACACCCCCAGACACCGGAGAAGGGGCAGGCGGCGAGGACTGCGCCGTAGGACCACCAGAGTCAGCAGACTCCTCAACCGGGACAACCGACGTAAGGGGGGTGACGTGAGACACACTAGAGGGGGCAAGACGGGGAGGGGAAGGATGAGGGGCGGCGACGACCGGGGAAGGGGGGACCAGGAACAGGGCGGGGGTAACCGGGGGACCGCACTGGGGGAAGCGGCGGAAGAAGGAGACGGACTCGACAAAGGTGACGTCGCGGGAGTGAAAGAACCGGTGAGACTGCGAGTGGTAGAAGTGCCATTCAGACACGTCAAGGGGGAAGCCGATGAAGACATAGGGAAGGGTGCGGGCAGTGAGCTTGTCCGTGCCAGAGGCACGAACGTGAGCAAGGCAGCCCCAGACGTGGAACGCAGACGCGTCACCAGGTGACCCAGACCAAAGAGGAGTCGGCAAAACCTGAGGCTGCTGGGGGTGCGGCCACAGGTTAAGGTGGTGAGCGGCGTAACGAACGGTGAACGGCCACAGAAAATGGGGTGCACCGGCATGGATCATGGAGGTGCGAGCCACCTCCATGACCAAATCGATGCGTCGCTCAACGACCCCATTCTGCTGCGGGGAGTCCAGCAAGGTGAACGTGTGGGTGATGCCCTCCGCACGACTGAAACGACCAAGGACACCAAAGGCAAACTCGCCACCACGGTCAAAGTGGAGGCGCAAGACAGGGAGTTCGCGGTGGACACGCGCAGTGACAAGCCACGGGATAAGAACGGCAGGCACGTCGGCCTTCCGCTCTAGGGGGAACACAGTGGTGTAGCGCATGTAGTCGTCGACAAGCACTAGGAAATAGCGCTCTTGACGCGGCCCATGGACAGGGGCGGGGCCCCAGATGTCCATGTGCAGAGTCTGTAGCAGTGCTGCGGTAGGGGGAAACGAGGAGGAGTGAGGGGCACGGCGGAGCCGGCCCTTGACGCAGGGCGTGCAAGGTGGGGCCGGGAAGGAGGGAAACTCAGGGAACGACCCGGGGAGGCCTAGGACGAGACCATGCTGTGACATGTGACGCAGACGCGGGAGCGTAGGGTGACCTAGGCGGTGGTGCCAGAAAAGGGTCGGGTGGGTGAGAGACTGACAGGAGCAGGCAGCAGCAACCTGAGGAGACGTAGCCACCCGAGGGGGGGTCCCAGCCGGGGGGGTCACCGTGTCCAGTGTGAAAAGACCGGACACCGGGTCCCGTGGAAACGTGGACAGGGGGGCACCAGTAGCGGCCTCGGTACAGACAGCGTACCGCTCATGTCCAGGGAACGTAGTGGTGACGCCAAGTTCCTGAAGGCAGCCGACACCAACTAGGTTCCTGGAGAACGAGAGGATGTGCAGACCTGTGAGCGAGCCCGAAGGAACCGCCGGGCAGGGGAGGGTGGTGGAACCGCGGGCAACAACTGGGCCGGAGGAGGGGTCAGCAAGAGAGACTGCGGCAGGGACAGGGAGCGGTGTCAACGTGGTAGAGTCGCGGAAGAAGCACCGGGAAGCGCCAGAGTCGAGGGTGAAGGAGAGCGCGGCAGTGGCGGTCGGAGGCGAAGCAGCGACGGAAGCACCAAGGCTAAACAATTTAGTGGATCCTACGCCTGACGGAGCAGGGGAGTCTAAGCAAGGCACGCATACACTAGGCAACAAGGGGTAATACAACAGAAGCACACTAGAGTCATCAGCATACATCACATGCAGAGCAGTAACAATGTCATCCATAGCCAGATCAAAAATCTGAACCCTACGACGAAGCAAGCTGTGCCAGTCTGGGATCTCGGGCGACGGGCCGAAGCGCTGACGAAACAGGTCGTCCAGGCGACGGAAACAGCGGACAGAGGTGTGGCCGATTTTACCGCAAACGAAGCCACGGTGAGGACCGGTCTGGAGCAGGTACTGACAGCGCGCGGGACCCGAACCACCACCCGGCAGCCCACCACGCGCACCACCACCACATCCAGCGCTACCACCAGCGCCAGGCCACCCGGGCGGGAGACCACTCGCCCGTCACAGCTGCTGCTGCGACTGCTGCTGCTGCTGCGACTGCTGCTGCTCCTGCGACTGCTGCTGCTCCTGCGACTGCTGCGGCTGCGGCGGGTGCTGCGGCTGACGCTTGGGTCCGGCGGCTGCTGAGACGGCTGCTCGGCTGCACCTGTCAGGGTCCCCTCGTCCACACCACCACCAGGGGACCCAGCTCCCACACCACCTACACCTGCACCCCCACCCCCGCCGCCACGCCCCGCCTTGGGGCGGCGACCCTTCCCCGGACGGACCTGTGCTGCAGCAGCAGTCTCAGCCACAGCGGCAGAGCTGTCGGAGAAGGTGCACTGAGCGGGGGCACAACCCTGAAAGATAGGGACCGGCACAGTACCGCTGGTCTGGGCGATAGAGCGGTGGCGGGACTCTATGGCGGACAGGGTGTCAACAAAGTCAGTGAGGGTGAGGTCTCCGGGGTGGACGCTAAGGAAGCGGTCGCGGGCAGTGGCAAGGCGGTCAGGAAGGCGGGTGGCCAGCAGGTAGAGAGCAGAGCAGAGGGGCGGCTGGTGAGCGCGAAGCTGTGTGTCAGTGCAGGCAGCGCGCCAGGTCTCGTCTATAGTGCGCACGTGGGCGGCCAGGTCAGCGATAGTGGGGAACGACGCAAGGTCAGCAGGCTGCAGGCGAGGTGGAATAGCGCTGGACAACAGCATCTAGGAAAGCCTGGGCAGTGGTGATAGACCTGAAGCGAGGTCGCTCGGACAGGGGAGGGCATTACTCATAGCAAGCTGTGTGACAGCGTCACGGGACAGCCAGACAGAGCGAGCAAGGGCAGCGGCCGCAGCGGACTCACGCTCAGCGGACGAGGGGTCAGGAGATAGTGCAGCGGGGGGGTCAGGGCAGGGGAGGGTACCGTCAAGATGGACAGACAGAGAGTGGCCATCCTGCCGCTGACCAGTAAGGTGGCGACGAAGGTCAGCAAGCCACGCATCAAACTCAATCGGCTGGCCCTCAACGTCAAAGCGAAGCACCTCCGCCATCAGTGACAATAGAGGGCAGTACAGTGCGGTGCAGTACGGCACGGACAGTGCAGTGCGGAGCAGGACGGTGCAGTGCGGTACAGTGCGGTGTAGTGCGGTGCAGAGCGGTACAGTGCGGTGAGTACGGTACCGGGGGGGGTGGGGGGGGGTTCGCAGGGCAGTGCTGATCGGGAAGAACGGGCCGAACCCGAGTCGGCGGCGGGCTGGCGACGACGCGAATGCAGGAGCCGGCTGGCGGACGGCAGACGCGAGGGGCCAGCAAACGGCGGCAACGAGGGCCGGCGAGTAGGGCCGGCCACGACGGCGAGGAGACACGGCCGCGACGGCGGCCAGGGACAGCCGCGACGGCGGCTAGGGGCGCCCGCGACGGCAGGAGTGACCGTGAGGCGGCTGGAGATGGCCGCGACAGCGGCTAGGGGCGGCCGCAACGGGCAGGGGGGCGGCTAGAGACGGCGCAACGGCCAGGGGGGCGGCTAGGGACGAGCGCAACGGCCAGGGGGGCGGCTAGGGGCGGACGCAACGGCCAGGGGGCCGGCTAGGGACGAGCGCAACGGCCAGGGGGGCGGCTAGGGACGGGCGCGACGGCCAGGGGGCCGGCTAGGGGCGGACGGGACGGCCAGGGGGCCGGCTAGGGACGGACGCGACGGCCAAGGAGCCGGCTAGGGGCGGACGTGACGGCCAGGGGGCCGGCTAGGGGCGGACGCAACGGCCAGGGGGCCGGCTAGGGACGAGCGCAACGGCCAGGGGGGCGGCTAGGGACGGGCGCGACGGCCAAGGGGCCGGCTAGGGGCGGACGGGACGGCCAGGGGGCCGGCTAGAGACGGGCACGACGGCCAAGGGGCCGGCTAGGGGCGGACGTGACGGCCAGGGGGCCGGCTAGGGGCGGACGCAACGGCCAGGGGGCCGGCTAGGGACGAGCGCAACGGCCAGGGGGGCGGCTAGGGACGGGCGCGACGGCCAGGGGGCCGGCTAGGGGCGGACGGGACGGCCAGGGGGCCGGCTAGGGACGGACGCAACGGCCAAGGAGCCGGCTAGGGACGAGCGCGACGGCCAGGGGGCCTGGTAGGGACGAGCGCGACGGCCAGGGGGCCGACTAGGGGCGGACGCGACGGCCAGGGGGTCGGCTAGGGGCGGACGCGACGGCAAGGGTGCCGGCTAGGGACGAGCGCGACGGCCAGGGGGCCGGCTAGGGACGAGCGCGACGGCCAAGGGGCCGGCTAGGGACGGGCGTGACGGCCAGGGGGGCGGCTAGGGACGAGCGCGATGGCCAGGGGGCCGGCTAGGGGCGGACGCGACGGCCAGGGGGCCGGCTAGGGACGAGCGCGACGGCCAGGGGGCCTGGTAGGGACGAGCGCGACGGCCAGGGGGCCGGCTAGGGGCGGACGCGACGGCCAAGGGGTCGGCTAGGGGCGGACGCGACGGCTAGGGGGCCGGCTAGGGACGAGCGCGACGGCCAGGGGGGCGGCTAAGGACGAGCGCGACAGCCAGGGGGCCGGCTAGGGACGGGCGCGACGGCCAGGGGGGGGGGCGGCTAGGGGCGGACGCGACGGCCAAGGGGCCGACTAGGGCCTAGGGGGCGGAAGCGTGGGCGGGCTAGGGGGAACCTAACCTACTATGATACCATAACAGAATGAATGAATGACTAGAGTGGTGAGATACAAGGCAATATAGTCTAGAGATTTGTACCCACTAAGGCACAAACATATATTTCTACAGTAACTGCATAAGCTATGTTTGACACTTATACCTTTATAGTACATGTATAGTTACCGTACCGTATTTGCCCGGATATAGCACTACGTGGTCTTATATCGTTTTAGGAGCAATTTAGGGGTGTTGCTTATAACTGAGTAAATTAATAGAAGATACGGGGCTTCTAAAATGTATAAGGTAAAATGGAAATTTTGAAGTGTTTTTCCATTACCCTTCTTGTTTCACGTTTCCCTGTCGGCGTTTTCGCATCGAAACTGGATGACGAACTGCTGGAGGGAAATTGGACTAGATTTCCTGCCAGATGGCACAACCGGATAGGCGTGACCCTCGTTCCTACCTCGCACAACCTGATGCGCTCAGCTCCCCCCACTACCAGGCCTGTCGCTATCAGGGTATTTTACCCTGATTCCCTGATTTCACAGGGCTTTTTTTTTGCCAACCCTTAATTTTCAGGGTTGGGATTTTTTAACCCTAACCTCCTCAGGGTTGTATGTCTGTGAACACTTTGAATTTCAGGGTTTGCGTTATCCCAAAACTGAGTTTTCAGGGAGTAACGCGTACGAACCCTGAGTGCGACATCCATGTAGCTCACAATGCGGAAATTTAGTCGAAGTCCCCAATCTCCAGAGACATTCCCCCCCACACACAACAACCTACAAAAATTGGTGAAGTCCTCAAACATTCCCTCACACACCAAGCAACCCACAAAAATCGGCTAAGTCATGTGTCGTACAGACATCCCCCCTACACACCTAACAACAACCCACAAAAATTAGCTAAGTCTTGATAGGCAGTGACAGCACACAAAAAAAATGGCTTAGTCATATTGTACACAAGTTATCCCCCCTCCCACACTCCCACAACCAGGGCTCGCCACCCCCCTACCAGCAACCCTGTCAACCCTTGTTTTGCGTTGATAAATCTGGGAAACGGGGAAGCCATTCCTAAAAATCGAGGGGGTAAAATCGCACTGCCACGGAAATCGAAACTGAGGGGAGGGGGAATCGAAACCGACGGGGAAATGGGGAGGGAATCAAAATGGGGGGGAGGGGGGAAGCGAAACGGAGGGGAGAGGGGGGGAACGTGGGGGGGGGGGGGGGTCGAAACAGAGAGGATGGGGGAAGCGAACGGAGGGGAAGGGGGAAGTGATCGAAACGGAGGGGAGGGGGGAATCGAAAATGGAGGGGAAGGGGGGAATCGAAATGGCAGGAAGGGGGGAAGCTGGGGCATAAGGCGGTGGGAGAAATTCCGCGCCCTTGCAGCGCCCCGGTTGGGAAATCCTGGACGTTAATCACTACCTACCATCGAACGATTGATATTTGTCGAAATGATCGCAAACGATCGTGACCGTTACATTTTGTTAGACTTTCAGTTGACCAAATGGGCAACTGGCGAGAATTTCCCTATGTTTAAAATGCGGAATTTCGCCTCGATCCCCACCTCTCCCTCCGTTTCGCTTCCCCTCTCCCCTCTGTTTCGATTCCCCCTTCCCCTCCGTTTCGCTTCTCCCATTCCTCTCTACTGTATTTCGAACCCCCCGCCCCCCTCCCCCCCCCCCCCCCCCCCACTTTTTCCCTCCCCGTTTCGCTTCCTCTCTTTCCCTATGCTTCCATCCTCCCCCTTCCCCTCCGTTTCGCTCTTCCCCTCCCCTCGGCTTGATTCCCTCCCCTTTTTCCCCCCATTTTTTATTCCCCCCTCGTGTTGAAAGCAACCCTGAACGCGTTCGTTGCTCAGCAATGCAACCCTGTTTGTGGCTAGCCAACCGTGGAGGTTTCAGGATTGTAAGTTCCAGAACACTGAGAAATCAGGGAAGCTAAAATTCCAACACAAGGCCCTCAGGGTATTTTTTTTTTTCCATTCGACAGCGCAGGGTGCTTTTTTTTTTAACGACAGCCCTGCCCGCTACACGTTCCTAGTCGTGCAACTCCCTTGTTTCTTGCCTTTTGCTTCGACCTGTAAACTTGTATCGAAAGTATACACATTCAGCATAAAGGGTTAAAAGGGGGCTTATCCTATATACAACAGAAAGAATGGGTCTATACAGTGAGAAACCGTAATAAACGAACTGCCGGAAATAAGCCCCACTGGGGCTTTAATTTTTCAGGGTGTTAAATCCGGGCAAATATGGTATAGGCTAGACGGATACGTGTTCTTAGTATCAGAATTAGTGAAGTGAATGATGGTAGAGTGAGAGTACACAGAGATATACCTAAGTGTTGTACCCTCTAAGAGGCTACCCTATACAGTCTATACAAACATGACAAATACACATGTTTGACACACCCCCTAGACTGCATAGGGGAATGACCTAAACAAGCAGCTCAGGGCGGCACTACTAGTCTAACCTCTGAGACAAGGGTCTGAGAGACCAGTCAGAAGGAGTACAGACAAGGCAAGAACTAGAGCAGGGCGGCACTACTAGTCCAGCCACTGGGAGAGGACACAAGTCCAGTCTGAGTATATATATAAAGGACAGTACAAAGTCAAGGTCCTAGCAAGTGAGAGGCTACAGGAACTAGACCAAGCTGTACACAGTGCCGCTGATGATCTTTAGGCGCAAGCGCCTTCGTAAAGATATCAGCCGTGTTGGCACCTGAGGCCAAGTGTACTACGCGAGCCTGACGTCGCTGCTGTAGCTCACGCAGGAGGAAGTACCGCAGCTGAATGTGCTTCGCTCTGCCCTCGAGTCGAGGCTCCTGACACAGGAGGATCATGGCCCTGTTGTCAGCAAACAAGACCGGGGCAGAGCTAGGCCGCTCACCTAAGTCAGTGAGCAAGAAGGTCAGCCAGCGGAGCTCCTGTGCCGCCATGGCACCAGCGTAGATCTCAGCCTCACAGCTGGATTGCGCAACAGACGAGGAGCGGGTAGCTCTCCACGAGACGGCAGCTGAGCCAAGGCTGAAGCAGTAGCCCTGGGTAGACCTGAGTGTCTCAGCGTCGTCTGCCCAAGAAGCGTCTGTGTGTCCAGTAAGGACCACTAGCCTGCGTCCTCCTAGCACTAACCCCATGCCCGATGTACTAGCAAGATAACGCAAAACCCTCTTAGCGGCAGACCAGTGCTGCGGTCGGTGTCTGCCTGTGGCCACAAAGCGAGCCAGGATGCTGAGAGGGTATGCGAGATCTGGGCGAGTGCAAGTCATCAGGTACATGACGCAACCCACCAGCTCTGCGTAGGGGCTGCTGGGCTCTACCAACTCCTCAGACACTGGAGCGGAGAGTCTGTGGTCTACAGGCAGAGGGGTGGGCTGTGCAGAGGAGAACTGAAGGCTGAACCTCTGAAGGACCTGGCGCACCAAGTGTGACTGAGTCAGGGTGATGGTGCGCGCAGCTCTGTCCCTGGAGATCTGCAAGCCAAGGTAACGGCGCAGTTCTCCAAGGTCAGTGCACGTGTGTCTCTTCAGCAGCTCTGCCTTCACCGAGGCCAGTGCGTCCCTGTCTGCTGTGGCAAAGACCAGGTCGTCGACGTAAACAAGGATGTAGAATGGAGTCTGGCCCGCACGAACGAAGAGTGAAGGGTCTGCGGAAGACGGGAAGAACTGCAGGTCAGCAAGCGTAGCACGGAGAGTGTCGTGCCACTCACGGGGAGCCTGACGCAGGCCGTAGACGGGGCGCCGTAGGAGCCACTGGGTCCCAGGAGGGAAGGTGCCAGTAAAGCCCTGAGGGCGACGCAAGTAGACCTGCTCGTGTAGGCTGCCCTGAAGGAAGGCAGTGGAGAAGTCGAGGGAGTGAAGCTCGTAGTCACGCTGAGCAGCTAGGTGTAACAGAACCCGAAGAGTAGTCATCTTCGGGGTCGGAGCGAAGGTCTGGAAGAAGTCCACCCCCTCGCGCTGACTGAAGCCTCTAGCCACATAGCGCGCCTTGAAGACAGGCGGCTCTCCAGGAGGGCGCTTCACCTTGAAGAGCCAGCGGCCATCGACTACGTTCACCCCAAATGGGGGAACTGCGTCGACGAAGGTGCCGGTGGATCTCCAAGATGCCATCTCCTGCTCCATGGCAGCTATCCACTGCGAGGCCCAGGGTCCCGAAGTCGCCTCAGCGTAAGTGCGAGGGGTCGGGATGTCGAAAGCGTCTGGGTCACCCTCAGGGACTAGTAGCATGGAACAGAGATGGGGAGCAGCCTCGGAGAGGAAAGCAAGCTCGAACTGGCGGTCCTCCAGGACGTCACTGCCAAGGGCAGGAGCACCCCCGACAGACGGAGGACAGGCAGGGGCAGAGACCAGAGCTGTGGCATAGTCAAGGCGGCGGGTAGAGGCGAAGTCAGCGACAGCAGCGACAAGAGCGTCAAG
Organism: Closterium sp. NIES-67; assembly: GCA_027943415.1. Lineage (NCBI taxonomy): Eukaryota > Viridiplantae > Streptophyta > Zygnematophyceae > Desmidiales > Closteriaceae > Closterium > Closterium sp. NIES-67. Next base: position 65,740 of record BQMB01000720.1, on the reverse strand, counting down.
GCACGAGGCCGGAACAGACGGGTCGGTAACGAGAGAGGCAAGGACCCGAGGAACGAGGGGACGAGCGGCACGAAGGTAGTCAGACAGCGGGGGGGGTGCAACAACAAGGGAGGACGGAGGAGGCGACGGCAGAAGGGGAGGGCGAGACGCGTGGGAACGAAGCAACATAGGGTGGGAGCGCAAGACAGGCGAGGCAGGACGAGCATGAGAGGGACGGTGAGACCAGACGTGCGACGGAGGAGTCGGATCAGGAGACAGGGGAGGGGACACAGGAGGGGAACGAGGGGGGAGACGGGCCGGGGACGAGTCCGGCGGGGGGAAAACAGGGCCGTAGACAGGAAGAGGAGGAGGGGGTTGGGGAGGGACCGACGTAGGGTTGGGGGACGGAAGGCCGAGCAGGCGAAGGGCTGACACCGGCGGGGACTGCTGCTGCGGCGGCACAACGGCGACACCTGGACCGCAAGCTGCTCCTCGGCTACCACCGGCACTCTCCACACCAGCACCCCCAGAGGGGCCACCCCCAGGGCGACCGGGACGAGCACCCCCAGAGTCAGCGAACGGGGGCTGCGACGGCGGCGGCGGCGGCGGCAGCGACAACGACGGCTGCAGCGGCGGCAGAGGCGGTGAAGGAGGGGACTGGGGAGGGGACGCCAGGGGAGGGGCGGCCGGCGAGGACTGCACCGGAGGGCCACCAGAGTCAGAGGACTCCTCAACCGGATTCACCGACGGAAGGGGGGTGGCGTGGGACACACCAGAGGGGTCGGGACGGGGAGGAGGAGGAGGAGGGGCAGGGACTACCGGGGAAGGAGTGACCAGGAACAGGGGGGGGGTAACCGGGGGACCACGGTGGGGGAAGCGACGGTAGTAGGAAACGGACTCGTCAAAGGTGACGTCGCGAGAGTGAAAGAAGCGGTGAGACGGCGGATGGTAAAAGTGCCAGTCGGACGCGTCAAGGGGAAAACCGAGGAAGATGCAGGGAAGGGTGCGGGCAGTGAGCTTGTCCGTGCCGGAGGCACGGACGTGAGCAAGGCAGCCCCAGACGTGGAACGCAGACGCGTCACCAGGAGACCCAGTCCAAAGACGGGTCGGCGAAACCTGCGGCTGCTGAGGGTGCGGCCACAAGTTAAGCTGGTGAGAAGCGTAGCGCACAGCGAACGGCCACAGAAAATGGGGTGCACCGGCATGGATCATGGAGGTGCGAGCCACCTCCATGACCAAACCGATGCGTCGCTCAGCGACCCCATTCTGCTGTGGGGAGTCCGGTAGGGTGAACGTCTGGGTGATGCCCTCCGCACGACAAAAGCGACCAAGGACACCTGAGGCAAACTCGCCACCACGGTCTGAGTGAAGACGCAAGACAGGGAGACCGCGGTGGACACGCGCAGAGACAAGCTAGGGGATGAGAGCGCTAGGCACGTCGGCCTTGCGCTCCAGGGGAAAGACTGTGGTGTAACGAGTGAAGTCGTCGACAAGCACAAGGAAGTAGCGCTCTCGACGCGGCCCAGGGACGGGGGCGGGGCCCCAGACGTCCAGGTGCAGGGTCTGCAGCGGCGCGGCGGTAGGGGGAAACGAGGAGGAGTGAGGGGCACGGCGAAGCCGACCCTCGACACAAGGCGTGCAAGGGGGGGCGGGGGAGGAGGGAAACGCGGGGAGAGAACCTGGGAGACCAAGGACAAGACCGTGCTGGGACATGTGACGCAGACGCGGGAGCGCAGGGTGACCTAGGCGGTGGTGCCAAAGGAGAGTCGGGTGAGTGAGGGACCGACAGGAGCAGGCAGCAGCAACCTGGGTAGACGCAGCCACCTGAGGGGGCGCCCCAGCCGGGGGGGTCACGGTGTCCAGAGTGAAAAGGCCGGACACCGGGTCCCGGGGGAACGTGGATAGGGGGGCACCAGTGGCGGCCTCGGTACAGACAGCATACCGCTCGTGACCAGGGAACGTAGTGGTGACGCCAAGGTCCTGGAGGCAGCCGACACCAATTAGGTTCCTGGAGAACGAGGGGATATGCAGACCTGTGAGAGAGCCCGAAGGAACCGCCGGACAGGGGAGGGTGGTGGAACTGCGGGCGACTACCGGACCACCAGAGGGGTCAGCAAGAGAAACGGCAGCAGGAACAGGAAGCGGCGTCAGGGTGGTGGAGTCGCGGAAGAAACACCGAGAAGCGCCAGAGTCCAAGGTGAAGGAAAGCAAAGCAGAGGCGTCTGGCGACGGAACGACGGCGGAAGCACCAAGACTACACAAAGCAGGGGATCCTACGCCTGACGCAGCAGGGGAGGGTAAGCTAGGCACACCTACACTAGGCAACAGTGAGTAATAAGTGGGAAGCACACTAGAGTCATCAGCATACATCACATGCAGAGCAGAAACAATGGCATCCATGTCCATATCAAAAATCTGAATCTTACGACTAAGCAAACTGTGCCAGTCCGGGAGGTCTGGCGACGGGCCGAAGCGCTGACGAAAGAGGTCGTCCAGGCGACGAAAACAGCGGGGAGTGGAGTGACTGATCTTACCGCAAACGAAGCCGCGGCGAGGACCGGTCTGGATCTGGTACTGACAACGCCCGCCGCCAGAGCCACCACTCGGCACACCACCACGCGCTCGGCCACCGCCAGCGCCGGGCCACCCGGGCGGGAGGACACTCGTCGGCCGTGGCTGCGACGGCTGCTGCGGCTGCTGCGAAGGCTGCGACTGCGGCGGCTGCTGCGGCTGCTGCAACTGCAGGGGCGGCGGCTCAGCTGGACTGGGCTGGGTCCCCTCGTCCGCTCCAGCACCAGACGACCCAAACCCCACCACTACCTCCTCCCGCACCCCCGCCGCCGCCTCCGCCGCGCCCAACCTTGGGGCGGCGGCCCTTCCCCGAACGAAACTGCGCTGCAGCAGCAGTCTCAGCCACTGCGGCAGAGCCGTCGGAGAAGGTACACTGAGCGGGGGCACAACCGTGAAAGATAGGGACCGGCACGACACCGCTCGCCTGGGCGATGGAGCGGTGACGGGTCTCTATCACAGTTAGGGTGTCTACAAAGTCAGTGAGGGTGAGGTCTGCGGGGTGAACGCTAAGGAAGCGGTCGCGGGCGACAGCAAGGCGGTCAGGGAGGCGGGTGGCAAGCAGGTAAAGGGTAGAGGTCATGGGCGGCTGGTGGGCTCTAAGCTGTGCGTCAGTGCAGGCAGCGCGCCAGGTCTCATCTATCGAGCGCAGGTGGGCAGCGAGGTCAGAGACAGTGGGGAAAGATGCAAGGTCAGGAAAGAGCAGCGGGAGGATCAAGCGACCTACCGAGGCAGCCGGAGGGGTGGAATAGCGCTTGATGACAGCATCTAAGTATGCGTGAGCAGTAGTGAGGGACCTAAAGCGAGGGCGCTCGGACGGGGGAAGGGCGTTGCTAATGGCAAGCTGGGCAACAGCATCGCGAGAAAGCCAGACAGAGCGCGCACGGGCAGTGGCAGCAGTAGACTCGCGCTCAGTGGGGGTGGAGTCAGCGGGCAAAATAGCAGGGGGGTCTGGGCAGGGGAGCGTACCGTCAAGGTGTGCGGACAGCGGCTCACCATCCTGCCGCTGGCCAGTGAGTTGGCGCCGGAGGTCGGCAAGCCACGCCTCGAACTCCAGAGGCTGACCTTCAGCGTCGAAGCGAAGCTCCGCCGCCATCAGGTACAGTGCAGTGCGGTGCAGGGCAGTGTAGCAAGGTGGAGTGCGGTGCTGTGCGGTACAGTGCGGTGCAGTGCGGTGCCAGGCAGTACAGTGTGGTGCAGGGCGGTGCAGTGCGGGGCAGTACGGTGCAGGGCAGTGCAGGGCGGGGGGGGGGGGGGGGAAGAACCGTACCAGTGAGGAGGACCGGGGCCGGGGCAGGGACGAGCGCAGGGGCCGGGCCGGTGCAACGGGGCCGGGCGGGTGCGACGGGGCCGGGCAGGCGCGACGGGGCCGGGCTTTTGCGACGGGGCCGGGCGGGTGCGTCGGGGCCGGGCTGGTGCGACGGGGCCGGGCGGGCGCGACGGGGCCGGGCTGGTGCGACGGGGCCGGGCGGGTGACGGGGCCGGGCCGGTGCGACGGGGCCGGGCGAGCAGGACGGTGGCCCAGGAGGGGCGCGACGGGGCCAAGGAGGGGCGCACCGGGGCTGGGCGGGCGCGGCGGGGCCGGACGGGTGCGACGGGGCCGGGCGGCTGCGACGGGGCCGGGCAGGGGGCGACGGGGCCGGGCAAGTGCGACGGGGCCGGGCGGGCGCGACGGGGCCGGGCTGGGGCGACGGGGCCGGGCGGGTGCGACGGGGCCGGAAGGCGTGACGGGGCCCAGGAGGGGGCTCGACGCGGCCCAGGAGGGGCGCTACGGGGCCCAGGAGGGGCGTTACGAGGCCCAGGAGGGGCGGTACAGGGCCCAGGAGGGGCACGACAGGGCCCAGGAGGGGCCCAGGAGAGGCGCGACGGGACCCAGGAGGGGCACTACGGGGCCGAGGAGGGGCGCGACGGAACCCAGGAGGGGCGCTACGGGACCCAGGAGGGGCGCGACGGGGCCCAGGAGGGGCGCTACGGGGCCTAGGAGGGGCGCGACGGGGCCCAGGAGGGGCGCTACGGGGCCCAGGAGGGGCGCGACGGGGCCCAGGAGGGGCGCTACGGAGCCCAGGAGGGGCGCGACGGGGCCCAGGAGGGGCGCTACGGAGCCCAGGAGGGGCGCGACGGGGCCCAGGAGGGGCGCTACGGAGCCCAGGAGAGGCGCTACGAAGCCCAGGAGGGGCGCGACGGGGCCCAGGAAGGGCGCTACGGGGCCTAGGAGGGGCGTGACGGGGCCCAGGAGGGGCGCTACGGGGCCTAGGAGGGGCGCGACGGGGCCCAGGAGGGGGGGCGCGACGGGGCCCAGGAGGGGCGCGACGGGACCCAGGAAGGGCGCGACGGGGCTAGGGGGGTCGCGACGGGGCTAGGGGGGCGAGCGGAAGCGGTAGGTGGGGGGGGATCCTAACCTACGCGTGATACCATATCAGAATTAGTGAAGTGAATGATGGTAGAGTGAGAGTACACAGAGATATACCTTAGTGTTGTACCCTCTAAGAGGCTACCCTATACAGTCTATACAAACATGACAAATACACATGTTTGACACTTAGAGAGTACTACACCAAACCCTGTAACACCCTGTATGCCCTTGCTTCGTTACTCTGACGGGTAACTCTGTCGAGCATACTTCAAAAGCATGTAGGTAGTTCAACACAACATCCCATAACAGCATCCGGGTTGTATGGTACGTATGTACACCTTTATTGAAGCTTGCATTATTAGTCCAAGCCTACAGACGCCTCCAGATGATTAAGCTCCGAGACTTCCTCTATGAATCTGTGTAACATGCAAGCATAGGGAAGACCGGGCCGGGCACATAAACATGTAGAAGGATGGACATATACAACACACGAAATGCAGACATGTAACATGGTAAGGGTGGATAAATGGGCTTACTAACGGCATAACTTAACGTAACTAGTGAGACACTGTTCTTCACCCGCCCGGCACGACCCAGGTGTTATGATTGGTTGCGTTGAATCTGGGAAGAACAAGCTACATTACTTGGAAGCTCACCACAGGCTAAAATACATTTGGGAGGTCCAGCAGAACAGAGCATGCTACACCACTTCAAAGCTCACCTGGTTGAGTTGAGGAGAGCTGTGCCGCCCAGCACGACCCGGATGTTAGGATTGGCCGCGTTGAACAGTGCCACTGTGCGTGCCTCCTCGTAGGTTGTGCCGCCCACCACAAACACAATCAGATCCTGGGTTCTGCAAGACAAGTCGGGGTTTAGAGGCACGAGCTTGATATGAGCCACAATCATAGCGAGGGGAACCCACTTCTGCGCTCTCACCTACTCCCTTCCCTTCCCACCCCTTCCCACACCTTCTCGCCCATTCTTCCGCATCTTGCCCCGACTTACCCTTCCTCCCTCTCTCTTCTTCACCTTGACTGCTGGAAGTTGCCCGAAGTAAAGAGGTAATCGTCCTCACTCAGCCTTCCATCAGTGCCCTCACTCTCTCTGCTTCCCCTTCCCTTCTCACCCCTTCTTACCCCTTCTCACCCCTTCCCAAACGCCTTCCCAAACGTCTTCCCCCTCCTTACCTTGACTGCTGGAAGTTGCCTGAGATAAAGGGGTAGTCGGCTTCGCTGAGCCTTCCTTTAGTGGCCGCATCTATGATCTGAGCTATGAGCGGCTGGTGCTGTGTGTATACATTTTCCACACCCTAGAGGGGGGGGGAGGAGGAGCAGAAGATGGGGGAACAAGATAAATATTAGGGAACAGGGAAGGAGGGGAGGCAGTGGGAAGGAACAGTGCTGCATCTATGATCTGAGCTATGAGCGGCTAATGCTGTGTGTACACGTTTTCCACGCCCTAGAGGCGGAGAAGGGGTGCACCTATGATCTGAGCTATCAGCTGCTGGTGCTGTGTGTATGCGATTTGGACTCCCTAGAGGGAGGTAGGAACGTGGGAAGGGTGGAGCAACAGGGGTATAGGGAACCAAGGGCATCTACAACTCGACCTATCAGCGACTGATGGCTTTTATACACGTTCTGCACTCCCTAGAGGACCCATGGCAAAGGAGAGGGCATAGCCTCATAGGGTTCTGTCATTCTTCTCCTTAGCAACCGAGACCGTATCCTCGCTATAAACAGCTTCCACACCCGCTTACCGTGAGTCCCCGCTTCACATTCCTGGCAACCATATTGAGCAGATGTTGAGCAGATCCCTGCTGCCATACAGATCAGCCGCTCTTCTCTCCACAACCAAAACCCATATCCTCTTTATAAGCAGATCCCATATTCCCTTACCGTGAGCCCTCGCTTCACGTTCCTGGCAACCATATTAAGCAGATCCCTGCTACCATAGAGGTCCGCAACCCTCCTCTTGACCCCAAACTGGCGCAGCAGAGTATAGATGAGCTGCAATGGGGGGATCACAGCGAGAGGAAGGAAGAATGAACGAAGGAAAGAGGGGGATGCTCCACTGTGCAGGTCTGTGCTGCCATACAGGTCCGCAACCCTCCTCTTTGCCCCAAACTGGCGCAGCAGAGTATAGATGAGCTGCAAAGCAACGCCATGGGTGGGTGTGAAGCACGGAGATTAGTTCAGGTGGCTTGAGAAGAAGGATGGAAGAGGAGAGACAACGCCATCTGATACCTCTCCTGCCTCTCCTGCCTCTCCTGCCTCTCCTCTTCTGTGACCTCTGTGTCCCATACAGGTACCCATCAACTCCTTTGCAGCACCATAGGAGTGTTGTACGATTTACAGTTATCCACACAGCAATGCACCACTCCTAGCAATTCACCCCCGGCCTTGTACTTGGGGCTGTGGCACACGTCATCATTACTTGTTTCTCGGCACCTGTAGATGCCGAGGGGCTGTCCTTTTCGTGAGCATTCCAAGCAACCTTCGCATTCAATTCAACCTCCTCCCACTACTTGACTCCACTCCCCCCTGCCTTGTATTTGGGGCTGCCAGACATGTCGCTGAACTTGTTTATGATCGCCTGCAGATGCCGCGGGCTGTCAACGCTGCTCACACAGTCAGCACCATTCACACAGCCAGTGCGGCCCCCAGCAACCCGCACTCCTGCCGGCTCACCCCCGCCTTGTACTTGGGGCTGCGGCACACGTCATTCAACTTGTTTATCGGTGCCTGAAGGTGCCTCGGGCTGTCCTGCTCGTACGACAACTCTATTCGAACAGAGAACCTACAGCCCGTGCTACCCCTTCTCTCTCTACTCAACTCACCCCTGCCTTGTACTTGGGGTTGCGGCACACGTCATTGAACTTGTTTATCAGCGCCTGCAGGTGCCTCGGGCTGTCCTGCTCATATCGCAGAGCGTACAGCATCACCAGCCGCAGCTTGTCCACGTCAGCAACATCCTGAGAGGAGAGCTTGGCTGCTACTGCCTGGTCGTTGGAGAAAGGGAAGCGAGGGAGGGAAGCAAGGAGAGGACGCACGGAAGGGACGAGGGAGAGGGGGAAGGAGGTCAACGAATGTGCCAGGAGCTGTCCTGCTCGTAGCGCAGGGCATACAGCATCATCAGCCGCAGCTTGTCCATGTCAGCAATAACTTGAGATGCCAGCTTGGCTGCCACTGCCTGGGGGGTGAGGAGAGACGCAGTGGGTGAACGGGAGGGAAGGAAAGCAGTGGGAGGGCGCAAAAGGCGTCCTGCTCGTAGCGCAGAGCGTACAGCATCACCAGCCGCAGCTTGTCCACGTCAGCAATATCGTGGGATGAGACCTTGGCTGCTACTGCCTGGGGTTGGAAAACACGAATGTGAGGAGCGGAGGGGGAAAGGGGAGGGGGGAGAGGGGAAGGGGGGAAGGAGGGATGAGAAGGTAGTGGGAGTGTGGGGAGGCTGCAGGTGTCTCGGCCTACAAGTGCCTTGGACTTTCCTGCAAGTGCCTGCAAGGTTCATACGACACACGAAAGAGAATGAAAGGACGTGGTCCGCCGGCTGTTTTTCAGAATTCTCAAACACACGAAAGAGAATGAAAGGACGTGGTCCGCGGGCTGTTTTTCAGAATTCTCAAACACACGAAAGCGAATGAAAGGACGTGGTCCGCGGGCTGTTTTTGAGAATTCTCAAACAAACGAAAGAGAATGAAAGGACGTGGCCCGCAGGCTGTTTTTGAGAGTTCTCAAACACACGAAAGAGAATGAAAGGACGTGGTCGCGGGCTGTTTTTGAGAATTCTCAAACACACGAAAGAGAATGAAAGGACGTGGTCTGCGGGCTGTTTTTGAGAATTCTCAAACACACGAAAGAGAATGAAAGGACGTGGTCCGCGGGCTGTCCTGCTCGTAGTGTAGCGCATTCAGCATCATCAGCCGCAGTTTGTCCACGTCAGCAATGTCCTGAGCAGATAGTTTGGCTGCCACTGCCTGGTCGTGGGGAGAAGAGTTGAGAGGGGGAGGGGGAAGAGAGCGGGGGTGGAGGGGAGAGGGGCTGGGGAAGGTTGAGCTTCCTGCCCCCAAACAACCTGGAAATGCGCACTCGCTGCATGACTCACCTCAAAAGCCGCAGTCTGCCCCGACGTGCACACTATTTCTGAGGCGCCTCAAAAGTCGCTATTTTTTAGGCGCCTCAAAAGTCGCTATTTTTGAGGCCCCTCGAAATGCGCTCTCGCGTCTCTCACCGCAAAAGCAGCAGTCTGCCCTGACGTGCACGCTAGTTCTTGCTCCACCTCAGACACCGCCATCAGCTTCCTCCCCCCACCACCCTCTGCAGCTCGCCTTACAGCACGCTCTGTCCCATACCTCGAATGCTGCAGTGTGCCTCAGCACCCCCTGTATCACCCTACATGCGTACCTCAAAAGCAGCAGTCTGCCCCGACGTGCACGCTAGTTCCTGCTCCACCTCAGAAACCGCCATCAGCTTCCTCCCTCCCACCACTCTCTGCAGCTCTGTCATAATCGCCACGTGCTTTGCCACGTTGCCCGCCTGGCGGCGGTACTCGGGGTACGATTCAAGCACAGCCGCCATGTCGTCTGGGATGTGGGGGGGTGAGGAGGGGGGAAGAAGGAGACAAGCAGGAACTATTCGGCTCAGGACAGAGAAGCATGCATCGGCGGCGGCGGTGGCGGCGCGGCGGCAGCAGCAGCACTGGCAGCAGCTGCCCTACACTGGCTCTACTACACTACAACGAAGACCCACCTAGCGTCTGAATGCCCTTGTTGCAGCAGTCCTTGCTCTGAAGGCCGTTCACCAGCTTCGCCACCTCATTGCCCTCGTCGCCAGAGTTGTCACGCAGGTGGCGGCCAGAGTCAACTGAGAGGGTACCTTGGGCTTCGCTGTGCTACAATCAACACCCACCTAGCGTCTGGATGCCCTTGTTCCGCCTGTCCTTGCTCTGCAGGTCGTTCACCAGCTTGGCCACCGCATTGCCCACATCCCCAAAGTTGTCGTTCATGTGGCGCCGGAAAAACTCGTCCTCCCCTGCTGCCAGCACCACCTCCCTCTGGTCTGGGCTTATGTTTGGCACGTGGCTCAGGTCCACCTTGTTGTCCTTGATGCCGATCAACTCGTGCACCATGGCCTAGGGACAGGGGAGCGGGCCAAAGGAAGGCGGAAGAGGAGGACGGGAAGGGTTAAACACATGCGGCGCCAGTTAAGCTAGTCCTCCCCTGCTGCCAGCACCACCTCCCTCTGGTCCGCACTGATGTTTGGCACGTGGCTCAGGTCCACCTCATTGTCCGTGATGCCTATCAGCTCGTGCACCATGGCCTAGAGGGAGGTGGGAGGGCAGTGGGGAGCAGAGGGAATGAGAGGGTTCTGTTGCTTCACCTGGCTACGTGGCTCAGGTCCACCTTGTTGTCCTTGATGCCGATCAGCTCGTGCACCATGGCCTGGTGGGAGGGGAGGGGGGGGGGGAGAGTGGGGGGACAAGGGGATGGCATGGGTGAGACGAAGAGGGTAGGCTGGTTTCTCAGGCCATGCTGCCAGGTGGCTTCTCAGGCCATGCTGCCAGGTGGTTTCTCAGGCCATGCTGCCAGGTGGTTTCTCCGGCCATGCTGCCAGGTGGTTTCTCAGGCCATGCTGCCAGGTGGTTTCTCAGGCCATGCTGCCAGGTGGTTTCTCCGGCCATGCTGCCAGGTGGTTTCTCCGGCCATGCTGCCAGGTGGTTTCTCAGGCCATGCTGCCAGGTGGTTTCTCAGGCCATGCTGCCAGGTGGTTTCTCAGGCCATGCTGCCAGGTGGTTTCTCAGGCCATGCTGCCAGGTGGTTTCTCAGGCCATGCTGCCAGGTGGTTTCTCAGGCCATGCTGCCAGGTGGTTTCTCAGGCCATGCTGCCAGGTGGTTTCTCCGGCCATGCTGCCAGGTGGTTTCTCAGGCCATGCTGCCAGGTGGTTTCTCAGGCCATGCTGCCAGGTGGTTTCTCAGGCCATGCTGCCAGGTGGTTTCTCAGGCCATGCTGCCAGGTGGTTTCTCAGGCCATGCTGCCAGGTGGTTTCTCCGGCCATGCTGCCAGGTGGTTTCTCCGGCCATGCTGCCAGGTGGTTTCTCAGGCCATGCTGCCAGGTGGTTTCTCAGGCCATGCTGCCAGGTGGTTTCTCAGGCCATGCTGCCAGGTGGTTTCTCAGGCCATGCTGCCAGGTGGTTTCTCAGGCCATGCTGCCAGGTGGTTTCTCCGGCCATGCTGCCAGGTGGTTTCTCCGGCCATGCTGCCAGGTGGTTTCTCAGGCCATGCTGCCAGGTGATTTCTCTATCAACTCATAGTTAACCGCTGGGCATACCTGGTACGTCCACTGGTTACGTAACGGGGTAACCGGGTCGTCTCTTCTTCCCACTACCAGCAGCAGAGGCAGTGTGTTTGTGAAGTCAAGCCGAGTCAACTTGTAGTGCACATGCGAAGCATTGCATCCCTGGTACGTCCACTGAGGGAGTAACGGAATACCTACCTGGTTACTCAAGTGGTAGTCAAATGCTAAGCATACCTGATACGTCCATTGCATGAGTAACGGGGTAACCGGGTCGTCCCTTCTGTCCACCACCAGCAGCAGAGGCAGGGCGTCCGTGCGCCTGAAGTCAAACAGGGGCTTCTCTGCCTCGTACATGATGCGCTGGGAGGACGACAGTGCACATACAGGGGACGGACGGGGGAGGATAGGGGGTGCAGGGGGGAGTAGGGGGTGCAGGGGGAGTAGGGGGTGCAGGGGGGAGTAGGGGGTGCAGGGGGGGGGTAGGAAAGGGGGGAGGGAGGGGAAAGGAAAGAGGGGTGTAGGGGGGGGGGGGGGACGAGGGGGGGAGGAAAGGGGGGTGTAGGGGGGTGTAGAGGGGTGTAGAGGGGGGAGGAGAGGGGGACGGAAGGGGGAGGAAAGGGAGGCGTAGGGAGGGGAATGCACTAAGGGAGGAGTAAGGGCAGCAGCAGAGGCAGGGCGTGTGTGCGCCTGAAATTCAAGAGAGGTTTCTCGGCCCTGGTACATGATGCGCTGGGGGCGGTGGGGGGAGAAGACTTTTGATTCGACTCAAAAGTCACCAAGAGAGGTTTCTTGGCCTTGGTACATGATGCGCTGTGGGCGGTGGGGGGAGAAGGGGGCGTGCGTCAGAGGGGGAACGCACGTGCAGGGACAGAGGGCACATGAGTTCTGAAGGGACAGCGCGGAAAAGACTCGAATGAATAGTAGTAGCGCGCCAACTCTTTCAAACACACGAATAGACGGGCGCTTATTGAGGCTGAGGCACAGTGCCAGGAGAGCGTCCACTGAGCGCTCTGCCACACAGACGAACGAAGACTCTACCTTCTCTCTCCTTCACTCACCCCTGTTTCATGCGCCACCCTCCTCGCCAGCTCAGACCCTCGTTGAAACCGAATAGTCGGGCGCTTCTTGAGGCTCAGGCAGAGCGCCAGGAGAGCATCCACTGAGCGCTCGGCCACCCTCTGCGTGTTGTTGAGGTCGACTGTAGCGGAGACGTAGGAGTAGACGTTGAGGGGTACGTGTAGGGTGAAGTGAAAGGCGTCCAGCGCATAGAAATCCGCGTAGTACTCCTGAGAGGAAGATGGGGGGTCAGGTCGGGAAGGGGGGGGGAGGGGGCAGAGAGGGAGGTGAAGTACTGGCATTGGTTGACTCACTGGATTGCACTTCGGCTTCCCTCCTGCACTTGCCCCCCCTCTGCTTCTCACTCACCTGCACTTGCCCCCCTCTGCTTCTCACTCATCTGAAATTGCCCCCCTCTGCTTCTCGCTCACCTGCACTTGCCCCCCTCTGCTTTCCCCTCACCTGCACTTGCACCACTGCTTCCTGGGCGTCAGCATCAGCCAGAACGTGGATGAGCGTGCTGTTCAGGATGTTGGAAAAGACTGGGGGAAGAGGGGAAGGAGGGGGAAAAGGGGGAGAAATGGGGGAGGAGGGGGAAAAGGGGGAGAAATGGGGAAGGAGGGGGAAAAGGGGGAGAAATGGGGGAGGAGGGGGAAAAGGGGAAGAAATGGGGGAGGAGGGGGAAAAGGGGGAGAAACGGAACGGGGAACAAGGGTGTTGTGAGGGACAAGCGATCTAGAAGGATCAGAAAACTGCATGCACGACGTAGCCTGTGAGTTCTTTAAAAAGAAGAACCACAACTGAAAGGTATCCACGTTCAAGGAACCAAGGCGGGGCAGAGCCTAGAAAAAGCCAGGAGTAAAGAAGAAGGGGAATGGAGGGTTGACAAAACCACCGATGCATTTTGATCCCACTGCTCCCTGTCCCCTCGCTATACTCACACAGGTGGTACTCCCCGAATCGGGGATTCCTAAGGTGCCGCTTTAAGTGGTTCACATTCTCTCCCGTCGGCCTCAGAAAGCAAACGGCTTTAAGATGTGGCATAGGCTCTGCACCGCTACCCCCTGACTCGCCCCTACCGCCGCCGCTGCTGCTGCCGCCGCTCCCTCCCCCTTTAGAGTCAACCTTCTCTACAAGCACCACGTCTCGGTGGAGAACCTCGGATTGCGTCAGCACGAGGCTCACGATTGGCAGCTGCGAACGGACGGTCAGGATCGCAGGAGAAGGGGGACGGGGATGGTGAAGGGGACCGGGACGGAGAAGAGGGAAGGAGAAGAAAGGGGAAGGGGAGAGAAGCAGTAGGGAAAGGTGTGAAAGAGGTTGTTGTAATCAGGGCTTGCGTCGAAAATGCATGAAACTCTTCCTGACGAACTTGAATAGATTGATAGCAGCCGGACAAACGATGGTGGAGTTGATTCGGTCCTGCTCACCTACCGTTTCCGCGTCGAGAATCAGAACTTTCGGGCCGCTGACGTCGTTAAGCATCTTGTTTACATAATCACGAACCGCGGCTATGAGCACCATCTTGGCTGCAACGAGAATCCAGGCTAATGGCGAAACGTTGTGTACGGATTTACGTATAAATCTATGTGGGATTCGTGTAGGTACGGATGAAATTCCTACGTGAGAGAGTGACCCCTGACTTCAAATCCTGAACCGTCAGAGACGTTGCTTGCATAAATGCGACAACCTCTCCCTAGCGAGCAGTCGATAACCTATGAGCGCAAAGGATGTCGACCATATGGGCTAGAATTCGTCCCGAGATATCGTCGCGAAGAAGTAACAAGTGTCTAAGCGGCAGACAATCCTGGCGATCCAGTACAGTTGTAGTGAGATTCACGTGAAGCAGATATGCCTGGTAGAAGTTAGGACTGATTAGAAAGGAAGTTGAATCTGCCTGCGGTCGATTTTGGTGCGGGAAACTTTAGCAAACTGGGCACTGACGACTTCGTTCTGTAAAATATAGGCCACTCTTAAAGCGAAGATCTCGAAACCCCAGCCAAAATGCCCCGGGATCAAAACCTAAGTTTTTGAGTTCGGGGGTTTTCGAGATCCTCGCTTTAAGGAAAAATGTCTAAATTGACAACACCCACTGTTCCAAAGCAGACTCGAATGTGCACTGGACAGGGATTGGCGAAAACGCGGGAAACGAGTTGGGGAAGTTCATCTGACACCACAAAACCTCTCTATTGGCTGCTTCGACAACAGCCTGCAGTTAGACTTTCCCCGCTGTACGGTTGTTTCACGAACCTGTGTAGGAGAACTCAAATATTGGGTCACATGGATTTTGCCACACACTCGCCGCATCTCACGCCACGCCACCGTAAAAAGTACAGATTACTCGAACTCACCGCTATTCCTGTCGCCTTGCTGGTTCCGCGCGTACGTTCTCATCTCTTCCCTCCGCCAAAGCGTAGCCTCGGTGACTCAGCTGCTCTGCGTCGAGTCGATCAGCAGCTAGTCCCACGCGAACACGCCTAGCACCAAGCGTAGCACCAAGCGTAGCACCAAGCCTGGCACCAAGCCTAGCACCAAGCCTAGCACCAAGCCTAGCACCAAACGTAGTACCAAGCCTAGCACCAAGCGTAGTCCCAAGCCATCGGTCACGCGCGTTGACCCGGCGTCATGATCCCACCACAGGTCGCCTCACGCGCCGCTAGGCGGGTGGCATCAGCGGCTCGCTGCTGCGCCGCGCGCGCGCAACACCGCTCGCGATCCGGTGGTGATCGCTATCCCAGCGACGCCTATCGCTGCGATCATGCCTACCGCTATCACATCGTCGCCGCAGGACTTTCTTCTGAAGGGACTTCCGTTACTACACCTCGCTTGGCGCGCTTGGCGCCGTCAGCAGCAGATCTGGCGGGCGACACGGTACGGCTGGCTTCCGCAGCCCGCCCGTGCTCGTCCGCGTTACTAGCATCTCCGGTAATCACGGCCGCGATCCTGCCCTCGAGTCGATCGGCCCCGTTCACTCCGTTGACTCAGTTGACTCAGACGCGCGGGTCGCAGTTCGCGTCGGGGATCTCGATGCCGCGTTTGTCCTCGTTAGCTCCATTAACCGAGGCCGCGGTCCTGCCGTTGACTCCGTTGACTCGGTTGACTCAGACGCGCGGGTCGCAGTTTGCGTCGGGGTTCTCCATGCCGCTGCCGAAGCGGCTGGAGGAGATCATGTCAGTGGAGGCGCTGCGAGCTTCAACGCCCGAGGAGATCACTGCCACGTGGAACAATGTAGGCCGTTGATCTGCGTTGAACTCCCTCTTAGATCATGCCGGTGGAGGCGCTGCGAGGAAGCACGCCCAGGCGATTGGGAACTACGTAGAACGAAAAGTGGAACCATGTTTGGCCATTTGAGTCCTGAGGAAGCATTTTCTGCTTGATCACATGCATGTTCTGCTAATACAACAAGCATTTGATGCTGCATCACAACCCCCACTTCCCTCCTATGTGTGCAGCACCACTTGGGTCGGACGCATGTGAGCACGGTGATTCCTGCTGCTGCCTTTGAGACTCTGCAGCACAGAGCGAAAGTGTGGTGAGTGGGACAAAAAAGGGCGTGGGGATGGGTAAAGGGTGGATAGGTGGGTGTGCATCTGATTCCTCCTGCTGCTGCCGCTGCTGCTGCTGCCGCTGAAACATTGCAGCACAGAGCGAAAGTGTGGTGAGTGGGACTATGAAGGGTGAGGCGACGGGGAACGGGTGGATAGGCAGGTGAGCATGGTGGTTCCTGCTGCTGCCTTTGAGACTCTGCAGAACGGAGCAAAAGTGTGGTGAGTGAGACTATGAAGGGGGAAGGGGTGGGGTGGATAGGCGGGTGTGTGCGTGCCTGCACATGCATGTGAGCACGGTGATTCCTTCTGCTGCCTTCGAGACACTGCAGCACAGAACAAAAGTGTGGTGAGTGGGACTGTGATTTAGTTGATTCCCGCATGCATGCCATGGACCCGCATGCCATGGACCCGCATGCCATGGACCCACATGCCATGGACCCGCATGCCATGGACCCGCATGCCATGGACCCGCATGCCATGGACCCGCATGCCATGGACCCGCATGCCATGGACCCGCATGCCATGGACCCGCATGCCATGGACCCGCATGCCATGGACCCACATGCCATGGACCCGCATGCCATGGACCTGCATGCCATGGACCTGCATGCATGTGCCTGCATGCAGTTGTGCGTGGTTCTGAATTGCTCTCATGTCGTCACAAACATTCCTCACGCTATTAACCTCTCCCCCAGTTACCAGTACAATCTTTTTTTCACCATTGATTTTGCATTTGTTCCCACTGTCCCACTGTCCTGTCCTCCCCCAACTCCTCCCCTCGGCCCAATGCCACAGTCCCATGTTTGTGCTTCCAATGGCGAGGACCAACGGGTTTGTCACCATGCTCGCACAAGGTACAAATCCCTTCCTTCCTTTCTATTCCTTGGAGATTCTCTCCCCCCTTACCAAAACATACACCATACACCATATGTACAGAGTGTCTTCCATTCTTGCCAATACGTACACCACATACGCTTTGTCCCTTGGCCTCTTCGCAGGGCTGTTCTTTACTGTCACAAACTTGCTCGAAGTTTGTATGTTTCCCCAAAGTCTCCCTCCTTATAGGAACAGCGTAGGTGTACCACCTCCCCTTCACGCGTCTGGTCTGGAGGACTAAAAAGCACGAGGCCCTTCTGCTGCACCCTTCATTCGTTACACTCACACTCATCACAAGTCCCTTTTCTCCCCTCCCACATTCCCCCCGTTACAAGAACAGCTCAGATGCCCCACCTCCTCTTCACTGGCCTAGAGGACTATAAAGTGCGAGGCCCCTCTGCATCGCCCTTCTTTACAGTCACCCACTACACTGACCTAGCAGCAGAGAAGGGGTTGGTTCTGGTCCGGGGAGATGTGGTTCTGCCAAACAAGCTCAGCGACGATGAGGTGAACATCTACTGGGTGTTGGAAAGTGGAGGCAAGTAGTTGTGTAAGAAATGGAGATAAAATCTTTGGTACGTGTGAATTTTGAAGACCGGTGCATGGAATTTGGATGTGTCCTTTCACCCTTCCTAAATCCGTCTTATTGCTCTCCCCACTCTCTATCCCCCCCCCCCCCCCCTCCTCTTCCCCCACCCCCATTGTTACAGGCTAGGACTCTTTTAAAAGATCTGCACTCTTTCTACACCGATGACTCACGCTACCGCCATGTAGAAGCTTTCAATAAGCATCCCACAGAATTTGATTATCGTGCTGTTGTTCGAGCACTAGGAATTGTTGCCACTGGGTGGTAGGTTTGGGGAACCTATATTATAATGCGTAGGTTTGTATGCGATTTTAGGCCCTTAGTTCACGTTTTACACTGCATTGACTTGCCATGCCAAATTGATGCCATCGAATTGAAAAAATTTCTCATGTCCTACATATTGTACAGATGATGTCCACCGTACGCCCACCACTTCGCCGAGTCGCGGGGGCCACTGTCGAATTCGCAATTTCGCATGCTTCTCCACGGGCTAATGGGTCGCACAAAAATGGGCACTTTGTAACAAGATACACCAGGTGTCCAGCAAGTCCCAGAAAATTGACTGTGCCCACCCCCGAACCTGCGTCCATTCGCCACCAATCACGGGCAAAGGCCCTTTCACCTGATGGCCCATTCACCTGAGGTGCCGGTAGCGGTTTCACCTGCTGAGTCGGAGGGCTCAGAGCTTCATGAAGGCATAGAGTTGGTTATTCCGCCGACAACGCCGGCTTTGCAGGCAGATCCGGTTATTCCGCCGTCAGTGCCGGCCTCGGTCCCGGCTTCGGTCACTCCGTGTGGGGTGGATGCTCCACGCAAGGATGCGTCCGCTGGTCAGGATGAAGGGTTGCTGAGCAGGGATCCGGAGGAAGAAGATGGGTACTTTAGCGACGACTTTGATGAGGCTCCGGAGTTGGACATGCTTAATGAGATTGCTGCAATGGCTAAGGCTTCACTCACTTTGCTTGTGCCGTTCAGTCATGTTAAGGAGTTCCCGCGTGCCAAGGAGACGATCAAGTCGCTCATGATGATGCGGAAGAAGGATCTGTCAAGGGATGTTCTGGTGACGACCAAGTTTCAGGAGCTGTTCCCGACGTACCTCTCGTCTCTCCGTTTTGGTCGGCTGCAAGTCACGTTTGATGACCCCGCTGATGCGGAGTATATCAGGAAGTTGCAGGAAATTGATCACACCTGCGTGGACGGGAAATCTCTCAAGGTTGGCTGGCAGTTTCCCGAGTGCAAGGAGTTTCTGCTGGAGCGTTCCAGGAACAAGTCAGCGATTGAGGTTCTGTTCAAGAGTGTACCGGCGTCCATCACGCCGGAGATGCTGCGTGCGGTCCTGATCAAGGTGAAGCTGCGCAAGAGGAAGTAGACAGCGTACATGGACGGCCTGGCTTTTCATCGAGTGGTGGATCCGCTGAAGGGTTTTGACACGGATAAGGTCAAGGGGCTTGTGCTGCAGCATCCAGAGGACCAGCACAAGTGGATCCCAGTCATTGCGGACCCGCTTGGCAGCGGACGGAAGCTGAAAGTGCACTACCTGGCTCTCACCTGTCTACTCTGTGGGGGAGCGCATGAGGAGTTGTATCATGATATCTACGTGGTGGAACGGCAGAATGTGATCAGCAAGTGGAACCTGACCTTGGGGAAGGTTCATGAGATCAATGGTAACAGTTCAGACCGCTTGGTCACCTTACCTCCCGCCTTTTTATCCTTTGTTTTCTACCTACCCGAGCTCCTTGACGTCACCGTCGTGGCTATTGTTCTGCTTAGCTGTGGTGCTGCTGATCTTGGTCCTCTGCTCCCTCTCCTCAGCTGCCTCCTTAAAGCTGACAGGTCCAGTGAAGCAGATTCTGCAGGACCCGGCAATAGTTCTTACGTCAACAGACCCCAGCCGCGAGGACTGGATCTGCGTGCAAGGTTGCTGCGAGAAGGCTCAGGGCAACTCCTTCGAAGCAGCGGAGGTTCACATCGTCTCATCCCGCCTTCGCAGCGGGCTGCTCAAGCCTGGTACCGCGTCCCGCGTGAGCAAGGCATCTGCTGTGCTTTCGAGTCTCAAGAAGGAAGGGAGAAAGTGAACTGGCAAGGGTGGATGCGATGCATGGCGCTGTATGGCTTTGGATGTGGGGGTAGGACAGTTTTGTTGGTGGTCCGTAATATCGCTGTACCTGTTCCTATACGAAGTGGTGTTGTCAGCAGCATGTCTGGTGTTGCATTTGGCCTGTGGATGAACAGGGGCCATCTGCTGGTCACGAAAGGAGTACAAAAGGCGGCATAAGCATCTGCGGGCTCAATGTTAATGGGTTTGGCAGCAGAGGGAAACAAGAGAAGTGCAGCAAGTGGATTAGGAGGATTGTGGACGTGGTGGTGCTCACGTACACTAGGATTCGTAGTGATCACAACTTCTGGACACAGAACAAGCCGGTGGCGGTGGCGGCCATTGGTCTGGAGAAAAAGTGGGGGGGGTAGCGTTACTTAGCTTAGTAGTGGAGTTAGGTTCACGGATGTGGTGGCGCATCCCTCAGGACGTTTGCTGCAGGCCAGGGTAGACAGTGTAGGCTTCATAGCTGTGCTGGTGGCGGTGTTTTTACCTGCTCAAGCATGCAACAGGGGGAGCTTTTCAGAGAGGTGTTAGGGCAGTATATGGGGGCAGTTTATCCCGGTAGCGGATAACGTGGTGATGGTGGGGGATTTTTATGTGGTGGCGGACCCGGCGCTGGACAAGTCATCAGGCATGGGCTCCTCGGGGGAGAATGAGCAGATGCTGCAGGCCTGTGGAGGGAGGGGCTGGGGGGACGCTTTTCGGCTTCTTCACCCGTGCAGGAGAGAGTATACGTTCTTCTCCAGGTTGGCAGCTTCCAGCACGCGTATTGATCGGGCACTGGTCTCCGGATCCTTGCTGGGTCACCTGCAGGGAGCACGGCACGTGGCGGTCCTGTACGGCGTGTCGGATCACTGGTTTGCGATCCGCTGCGTCTTGCGGGACAGGAAGATGGAAGGTAGGGGACTGGGGATTTGGAGTCTCCCGGGGAAGCACGCGAGGAAGCAGGGGGTAAGGGCGATAGTCAAAAAGGTGTTGGAGCTGTGTGCGGAGAGTGGGGAAGAGGGGTTTGACAGGGTAACTCAGAGGCTGGCAGTTGGGCTCAAGGCGTATTCGGTTGAGGAACGGAAGCGGGCAGTGGCGACGGAGGTACACTTGGAGTAGAAGATGGCAGAGCTGCGGCAGCAAGTTCTGTCGGTTCCCAGCTGTCTGTAAAAGAGAACGGAACTGATGGCGGCAGAGTCGTTGCTGGGGGCATATCAGGACAGCAAGTGGGACAGGTTGCAGATGA
This sequence comes from Closterium sp. NIES-67, assembly GCA_027943415.1. Classification (NCBI taxonomy): domain Eukaryota; kingdom Viridiplantae; phylum Streptophyta; class Zygnematophyceae; order Desmidiales; family Closteriaceae; genus Closterium; species Closterium sp. NIES-67. The sequence continues at coordinate 45,151 of BQMB01000720.1, read as the reverse complement.
TGGCGAGTGTCAGGGCGGAACTGCACGGCGAGTCGCCCTCGGCGTACTTGTCCGCGAAGGTCCAGAGCAGGAAGGCGAAGACATCGATGGACAGGGTGGTGCACAACGGGAAGGTGCATACAGGGCTGGCGGAGGTGGTCTCGGCTGCCTCGGATTACTTCGCGAAAGTGTTTGGGATGGCGCCTGTGGAATCGGTATTGGAAGGGTGGGCGACAGATTTAGATAAGCGGTTAGGGAAGGCGGATCCGGAAGCACTGGTATCGGAGTGGAAGGAGGCGGAGCTAAAGAGGGCCATCAAGGAGTTGGCGGCGGGGAAGTCACTGGGGCAGGATGGCTTGCCCAAGGAGCTGTTTGAAGAACAGTGGGACCTGCTGGGGGGGCATATGTTGAGGTTCGTGAAGGACTTTGAGGCTACTGCGCAGTTGTCGTCGGCGGTGAAGATGGCCATGACAATTCTCTTGCACAAGAAAGGGGCGACAGACAATCTGCAGAATTACCGGCCGATATCGCTGCTGAGCACGACATACAAGGTGGTGGCGAAGGTCCTAGCAAATAGGATGAAGCCGGGTCCTACACAAAGTCATCTCTGAAGGGCAGCATGGCTTCATACCTGGGCGGAGGCTGGCGGATGCGGTTGCGGTGGTCGCGGATGTCATTAATGCGGCGAAGGCAGGGAAGGAGGACTGGCTGCTCCTGTTGGTGGACTTTCAAAAAGCGTACGACTCGGTCAAGCGGGGGTATCTCTTCACTACCATGCGGATGATGGGGTTCCAGGATTGGTTTGTCATGTGGGCTGAAGGTCTGCTCTCAGGAGCGGCCAGGAGAATCAGCCTGGATGGGAGAATGGGGGAACTGGTGGACATGCGGAAGGGGGTGAGGCAAGGGTGCCCCTTGACTCACTACCTGTTCCTCTGTGCGATGTCGCCTCTGTGTCAAGAGGTCGTAAGGCGGAAGCTAGACTTAAGCAAGAGAGGTATACACTGACGGAAACAACTGTCCGGATGTTTTGCATTAACGAGGGTTTTTTGGCATTTCGACCAGTGTACATAAAGTCTTAATCTTTAATTGTGGTACGCTTTGGGAGTGGCACATAGTGGATGTGTTCATAGTGCTATAATCCATAATAGTACACTGGATCTAACTTAGTGTCAAAAGATATCCAAAGAGTCCATCCGGACAATTGTTTCCCAGGACAAAGCGCAAACTTCCGAACAACGTTTCTAGTACTTATTCCACCGACCCTTGGCCTTGATCACCAGACGCACCCTCCTAGGCATGTTATCTACGAGGTTAGTGCAAACTATTGCAGGGATCTTCTCACACTCTTCTTGGACCCACCCTTTTGCATTAAGGGGTGAGCACTGGGAAAATCGCGAAGGATTTGAGCGTATGCAAGAGTATTGTGCACGATTTCTAATTGAATGTGATCTCTTAGACTAGCCACGCTGAGGTGTGTCTTTTCATGAAAAGACGTGACCATTAGCCGTTTGGTCCTGTCTGTTCATGGGTCGTCTTCGTCGTACATTTGTAGGGTAAAATTACGAACAGAGTGGCAAAAACTAGCGCATCCGTCGCGAAACTTAGGGTAACATAGCACGGTTGACTGTGCACCCTTTCACAATTAGAATCACGTTAAAATCCACAGGTCTCGTCTCGGTGCAGTAGTCGAAGAAGCCCCGGCTGGTGGGGAAGAATATCCGGGTTGAGGTCTGGTGAGGAAGAGGGTCACTCCAGTGCTACGTACTCATGCTCTCCAAGCCATTCCAAGCCTAGGCGGGTTAAATGGTATGGAATGGCTTGGAGAGCCTGAGTATGTTGCGCTGGAGAGACCCTTTTCCTCACCATACCTCACTTTAAGCATTCATCTCGAACAGTCGTGACTTCTTCGACTGCTGCACCGTGACGAGACTTGCGGATCCTAGCGTGATTCTAATAGTGCAAGGGTGTACAATCGACCGTGCTACGTCACCCTCAGTTTCACGGCGTATACGCTAGTTTTCCCCGCACTGTTCGTGGTTTTACCCTACAGCGGTACGATGGAGACGACCCATGAAAAGACGGGACCAATCGGCTAATGGCATATTTGGTCACACTTCAGCATGGCAAGACTAAGAGATCACATTCAATCAGAAAGCATGCACATTTCATTTGCATACGCTAAAATCCTTCACAATTTTCCTAGTGCTCATCCCCTTACGCAAAAGTGCGGGTCCAGAAAGAGTGCAAGAAGCTCCCTGCAAAGGTTTGCGCTAACCTCGTAGATAACATGCCTAGGAGGGTGCGGGTGGTGATCAAGGCTAAGGTTCGGTGGAATTGGTACTAGGAACGATGTTCGGAAGTTTGCTCATTGTCCTGAGAAACAATTGTCCAGATGTACTCTTTGGATATCTTTTGGCACTAATTTAGGTCCAGTGTACTATTATGGATTATAGCACTATGAACACATCCACTATGTGCCCCTCCCAAAGCATGCCACCATTAAATATTAAGACTTTATGTACAGTGGTCGGAATGCTAAAAAACCCTAGTTAGTGCAAAACATCCGGACAATTGTTTCCGTCACTGTAGGTCGGCTGGCGTACCTGGGGTATGCGGATGACATCACCTTAGTGTTGAACGGGAGAGTGCAGCTGGCGGAAGTAGAAGAGGTGCTGAAGGATTTCGCGACTGTTTCGGGCTTGCGCACGAATTGGGAGAAATCGGTCATACTCCCGTTGGGACGGAACTGGACCAGACCGCCGCCAGGGCAACAGACCTTTAAGTGGGCGCGCCCGGAAGATCCAGAGAGTTACTGGGAGTATGAGTTTCATCGGACGGGGACTCGGGACCGTCGTGGGAGAAGGCTCTTGATAAGATGAGGGGCACGTTACAGAGATGGGAGGCGCAGCATTTGTCCACGGTCACAATCCTCAACAGTTATGCGATGTCGATTGCGCTGTTCCAAATGCAGGTGTATCCATCACCGTGGTCGGTCTGGAAGCAGATACGGAAACTAGGGCACAATTTTATCTAGGGCGGGCACGCGTCCATGGAACAACTCTTCGCACTTTGGAGTTACCAACTGATGTGCCTGCCAAGGAGGGAAGGGGACTGGGCATGATAGAGCCAAGGTCCATGGTGGATAGCTGGACGCTGCGAATGATTGGGAAGTTGCTTCAGGAAGCTGACCCTATGAGGCGCTGGCTGGCGGAGAAGGCGGCAGGTTTGCCGCTGGGGTATGCGACGTTCTACGCACACCCAGCGATCCTGAAATACTGGAAAGGGGGGAGTGCAAGGTGGAGAGCAGTGGTGGAAGTGTTCATGAAGTCGAGTATGGCGGAGGTGCGGTCGTCAGCTACGAAGTGGGAGGTAGAGCTTGAGCAGCTAGCTTTCAACTGGCGGATTCTGTTCAGAGGCAAGGTGTCAAAAGGGAACGGTGGACATCATCGGCCTGCGGATGGGTGACTTAGTGACTGTGGACGACGAGGGTACTGTGGTGCTAAAAGACAGATGGCAACTTACGAAGGAGCTGGGGGGAGGGGGTTCAAAGCAGCGGCTGCGATGAAGGCTTTTATGGCGGCTACAGAGGAATGGCGGAGGGCCTTACTAGGTCAGCCAAGAGCAGAGGATATCACCAAGGTGATGATAGCAGTCAGCAGGGGCGAGGGAGCGGAAGAAGCGGATGATATATGGCTCATCACCGAGATGGAGCGTGAGAAGCTGGTTTGCAAGCGGGCGGTCCTAGATGACGGGGGCCTGATATCCACGGCAGCAGTCCAACTTTCGAGGGAGGTAGGGGCGGTGGAAGCTGTGCCGTTGAAGCTTGTTCATGGCAAGGTATGGGGGCCGCTAGGTGCTCCAAGAACGAGACTGAAAGGTACGAGCTTATGCGAGGAACAGAGCCCAGCGAGGGTTAAGCTACTAAGGAAGGCGCTGACGGTCAAGCAGGATAGACCGAGGCAGCAGCTGGTGTGAGAGGAGAGCTGGGGCAAGAAGATTGAGTGGAGCAGGGTGATACAGAGGAGGGACTTGAAGGTGACTGCGAGCAGGGCCAGGGAGATCTTGCTGTGGTTGCACAGTTGTAATCTGCAGGTGGGCAAGAGATTGGCTTTTTTGGGCGACAAGGGGAACTGCCCGCATTGCAATGAAGGGGAGACGATGGAGCACTGCCTCTATGCATGTCCGAGGATCCGACTAGTTATTGGCGCGCTTAAGAGGGCGTTGCGCATGATGAATCCATCGCGAAGGTAAGCGTTACTGGGGGATCTACTGTTTCAGGCAAGGGGCACGAGATCTGGGTTTCCGGAAGCGCCAATGGTGGCGGTCACCCTGCATCGTTTGTGGTTGGACAGGTGTGATGCAGTGTTCCGGGATAAGAGGTTCCAGGTCAGGAAGGTGTTGCGGCAAGTTGCGATGGCATTTCATGTCCATGTGAGGGTTTACAGTGGCATCATGTTACGGGCAGTAACGGGCAAGGAGCATAAGAGGGTTGACACGAGATGGGGCCACCTGGCGAATGACGAGGCGAGAGTCATGGGCCGGATATGTGGCACAAGATCGAAGATTTTGCATTGGAATGGTGGGTTCCAATCTATCTGGACGGACCCGATGACAGCTCATCAGCCGCTGTAGAGGAGGTGGGGGCTCCGCTTGTATCGCTCCCTATACTACAGTCACGACTGAGGATGTCTTGCATTGTAACACGCCTTATAGTGCTTGATTTTCCAACCAAAAAAAAAAAAAAAAAAAAAGGCCCAGCATATCTTTGCGAAGAATATCAAAGAATACGCCCTTTTTCAATTTTCCACATAAACCGCGCATCGTCGTGACGTACCGTTTTGCACCTCTCACGTATCTTACAAGGAAGTATTTTTAGAAGTACTTTCTACGCAAGTCAGAAATTTTGACACCAGGTTTATGATTGTGCGAAATCACCCGTGTCCACTTTATGGCCCATTCTCCTTTAGCGAGCGCTCGCGAAATAGGTGTGCGCATTACGCCCACGCGGTTTGTCTAAACCGAGGGCCAGCGGTGCGCAGCTGGTGTATTTTATAAGTCATAATTCTGGTCAATAAGCACATGCATCTGTATGGTCGCTTCGCTCCGCGATCAATAAAATCGTTCCACGTGGCAACTTTTGGGACTCTGACGAAACGGATGTTGCCCGTAAAATAGGGCAAGTTGGCAGGCTAAACCGATTGTGGTTGGCTACGGGAAAAGCGTACGGTGGACATCATTTGTATAGACCGGGTACGAAAGAATTAGAGTAATTTGCTGCCAGATGGGCAACATCGGGCAGCTGATCTGTACGGACAAGATTTGTTCTCAGAACTAGAATACGTTATCTTTCTGATCGGCGTTATTACGAGCAGTTCTGAATCATCAAAATTTGTGTGGTTTTCAGTTCTGATCGACGGAAAGATGTATCGACCACTCAAAATGCGACACATAGGCACAAACCTGTTTCAACCCCCCAAACGCAACCGAACCCGTCGGTTTTCGTTAATATTTTCGCTAGTGGCCCTTCTTCGTTATCCGCGCCATGAATGACCCAGAACTCCGGAAAATAAAACTAAGTGGGCCTTGTTAATATGAATTTCATGCTGACGTTTATTCTTCGGAATAGTCATACAATATTGCTAAAATAATGCTTTGAAAAACAAAGACAAGAATATTGAATAAAATAATGGATGAACTAGAAACAAGTTTGTGGTCAAGAAAAATTAACATTATATGTGTGGAAAAAAAATCAGAGTTGCCATCGGAAAAAACTAAAAGCATAGTATCACAAACTCATTTTGGGCCACATATGTATTGTTATTTTTTTCATTGTGGATGTCATATAAAGAAATATGGAAGCTTTTAAAGATACGTTAAAATTTTGTGTGTTTTATCCATGCAAATCAGCCAGTTCGCATGTTTAGTAGCCTCAGTTGTTTTGGTTGGATTCAGAAATCATAAAATATGTCGAGATAAATCCAATGATGCAACAGGGCTCATGTGTAAGTTCAATTAATATGTTGTATATTTATATTAGTCGTATTCCTGGGTCATTTGTGGCACGGAGAACGAAGAAGGGCCACTAGCGAAAATATTATGGTAATTTGCTGACAGATCGGCATCTTTGAGCGTCTGATTTGTACGGCGTAGATAAGTTCTCGCAACCTAAAAACAGAATCTTTCTAATTTGACGCACCACGAACAGTTCTCAATCATCAACATTAGCGGGGTTTTCTGATCTGATGGGGGTGGGTGGCTCGTTTTTCCGTACTTCTAGAGGTGAGACATTGGCAAATCGCGTTTCAGCCAAGGGCACACACCAGAATTGGTCTCGGCCCACCACCACCAAACCTAGATATAAGCCTAAAAGTTTCTAAGACGGTGGATAAGGGTTGAAAAGGAACGAAGGGAAGGGTGCAAGGGTTGGGTACACTAGTTGGGTAATTTCGCTAGCGATAGGTTTGGTGGTGGTGGGCCGAAACGAATTCTGGTGTGTACCCCTGGCTGAAACGCGACTTGCCGATGTGATCCTCCTATGCATACTGTCTATCAGAGGCTTGCACACACCAGCCCCAATGCTGTCCCATGCCTCGTACACCTACTCTCAAGTTTGCAGCATGCATGTGGGGGGTTGCTCATGCTTGGCGAGCTGCTCGATGGGATTGGGGTCGGGGGAGGAATAGGGTCATTTTAGGACCGCGAAAGCTTGCTCAGCTAGCCACTCCTGAATGATCCTGCACTTGGGTTTGGGGTCGTACAGTGTACTGGAACGTCATGCCAGAGACGGTCAAATCATTTAAATCAAGAGTTTGAGCAACCTCGTCCTGCAATATGCTGTGATAGAGTTGGCCATCTGTGTGACCATCAATCCTGCACATGTAACCAGTCACATCAGACCTTATACAGACTCAAACCATGACTGGCCCGCCTCCATGCTTCACTGACTACTTCACCTGATGTCCCTGGAGAGCAGCGCCTTCGTGAATCCATGCGAAGGTGTGGCTATCCGAGCTATATCGAGTGATCTAAGTCTCGTTCGACCTGATCACCCGCTTCCAGTCGTCCAGAGTCCAGTCTAGGTGGGCTCTGGCAAAATTCTGTACAGTCGCAGATGTTGCGCACTGATAGTTGAGGCTTGCGCAATATCTGTACAGCGACTAACCTAGTCACCTTGAGGGCATTTCGTACAGTGTGAGGGTGAACCTTAACAACGTGATTCGATTCTAGTGGTAATGCAACCTCAATGCTTGTCAACGCGGCGCCTAACATGACGGTTTGCACGAAAGTGCGCATGTGTCACGCTGAGAGCAATCGCGGTCGACCTGAAGAGTGGACATTTGGCCTAGCCGCTAGACGACTATTGCTGTGACTAGCCTTCAGAGTGTTTTTTTCTTCGATTCTCTGCCCTATTCCTAGCGTACGTGCGATCTGTCGAAAACTCTGACCCTGGCGACAGAGGCTCATGATCTGGTATCTCTGACACGAAGTAAGCGGTCGCGTGGTTACTGGAGGATCACAGGGTAAGGGGCATGCACTAGCGAAAGTCTGAGCGACTTTGCTAGCTTAAAGCTTGTACTCGCTATTGGCAATTCGATATTGGCTAGAGTTTGTAATATCTGGAGGTGCATCAGTTGTTTATGCATAATGTCCACATGCTCCAGATAGTAAATAATTCATTTTTACTTGTCAAAACATCACGAATTTGCTAAACAGTGCGATTTTGTGGACAAATTGTTCCGTCGCTGTAACTCCCGCCCGTCTCGGATCGTTTTCCCGCCCGCGCCAGCCCAATTTTGTCATCATTGTGGCTGGCGCAATATTTTTCCCGAGCTCCAGGCGCAGTTCGAGCGAAAAAACACAAATGCCCAAATCAAGATTAATTAAACATTTGTTAGTCGATAAACACGAAAACACGATTTTGTTTCGAAGCACAAACTTTCGTTACAGAGTGTAGCGCGTGTTAGAATAAGATAATGATTACTAGGAAGAGAAACCTAGAACATATACCTGTTAGGTTGTACTCACTAGAAGCACACACCTAGTCTAGCCTATAACTTCTACATAGAACATATGTATAAGTTGACACACCCCCTAGGCTAGGTAAGGGGTGGAGCTATGCAAGAAGCGCACAGCTCAGGGTGGCACTACTAGTCCAACCACTGAGGCAGGGGTCCGGAGACCAGTCAGCAAGAGTACAAACAAGACTAAAGCAAGCCAGGGCGGCACTACTAGTCCAGCCACTGGAGGTAAGGCCACAAGGCCAGTCAGACAGATATAAATAGTAGAGAGTACACAATCAGGGTCCTAACAAGTGAGAAGTGACAGGAACAAGACCAAGCTGGACACTGTGCCGCTGATGATCTTTAGGCGCAAGCGCCTTAGTAAAGATATCAGCAGTGTTGGCACTGGAGGCCAAGTGAACTACGCGGGCCAAGCGACGCTGCTGTAGCTCGCGCAGGAGGAAGTACCGCAGCTGGATATGCTTCGCTCTGCCCTTAAGCCGAGGCTCCTGACACAGGAGAATCATGGCCCTGTTGTCAGCGTACAGGACCGGGGCAGAGCTAGGCCGCTCACCTAAGTCTGTGAGCAAGAAGGTAAGCCAGCGGAGCTCCTGTGCCGCCATGGCACCGGTGTAGTCAGCCTCACAGCTGGAATGAGAAACAGACGACGAGCAAGTGGATCTCCAAGAGATAGCACCCGAACCAAGACTAAAACAATAGCCCTGAGACGACCTGAGAGTCTCTGAGTCGTCTGCCCAAGAAGCGTCTGTGTGCCCAGTGAGGACCACTGGCCCGCGTCCTCCTAGCACTAACCCCATGCCCGATGTACTTGCAAGATAACGCAAAACCCTCTTAGCGGCAGACCAGTGCTGAGGTCGGTGTCTGCCTGCAGCCACAACGCGAGCCAGGATGCTGAGAGGGTATGCGAGATCTGGGCGAGTGCAAGTCATCAGGTACATGAGGCAACCCACCAGCTCTGCGTAGGGGCCACTGGGCTCTACTGGCTCCTCAGGAACGGGAGCGGAGAGCCCATGGTCTACAGGTAGAGGTGTGGGCTGTGCGGAGGAGAACTGAAGACCGAACCTCTGAAGGACCTGACGCACCAAGTGTAACTGTGTCAGAGTGATGGTGCGTGCTGCTCTGTCCCTAGAGATCTGCAGGCCAAGATAGCGACGCAGCTCTCCAAGGTCAGTGCAGATGTGTCTCTTCAGCAGCTCGGCCTTCACAAAGGCCAGTGCGTCCCTTTCAGCAGTAGCGAAGACCAGGTCGTCTACGTAGACAAGGATGTAGAACGGAGTCTGGCCGGAACGCACAAACAGCGAGAGTTCAGCAGAGGACGGAAAGAACTGCAGGTCTGCTAAAGTGGCCCGCAGCGTGTCATGCCACTCACGGGGAGCCTGACGCAGGCCGTAGACCGGGCGCCTGAGAAGCCACTGGGTCCCAGGGGGGAAGGTACCAGTGAAGCCCTGTGGTCGGCGCAGGTAGACCTGTTCGTGTAGGCTGCCTTGAAGAAAGGTAGTAGAGAAGACGAGGGAGTGAAGCTCGTAGTCGCGCTGTGCTGCTACATGTAGCAGCGCCCGAAGAGTGGTCATCTTCGGGGTCGGGGCGAAGGTCTGGAAGAAGTCAACCCCCTCGCGCTGACTGAAGCCTCTGGCCACGTAGCGCGCCTTGTACACAGGCGGCTCTCCAGGGGGGCGCTTCACCTTGAAGAGCCACCGACCATCGACTACGTTCACCCCAGGGGGGGGAACTGCGTCGACGTAAGTGCCGGTGGACCTCCAAGATGCCATCTCCTGCTCCATGACAGCTATCCACTGAGAGGCCCAAGGTCCCGAGGTGGCCTCAGCGTAAGTGTGAGGGGTCGGGATGTCGAAGGCGTCTGGGTCACCCTCAGGGACTAACAGCATTGAGCAAAGATGGGGAGCCGCCTCGGAAAGGAAAGCAAGCTCGTACTGCCTGTCCTCTAGAACGTCACTGGCAAGGGCAGGAGCACCCCCGACGGACGGAGGACGGGCAGGGTCAGAGACCAGAGCAGTGGTGTAGTCAAGGCGGCGGGTAGAGGCGAAGTCAGCGACAGCAGCGACAAGCGCGTCAAGGTGCGAGACAGGAACAGAAGGGTCGGTAACAAGAGAGGCAAGAACCCGAGGGACAAGGGGACGAGTGGCGCGGAGGTAGTCAGACAACGGAGGAGGTGCAACAGCAAGCAACGAGGGAGGAGGGGAAGGGAGGAGGGGAGGACGAGACGAGTGGGAACGGAGCAACATAGGGTGGGAGCGCAGGACAGGAGAGATGGGACGACACGGGAGGGACGGCGAGACCAAACGTGGGACGGAGGTGTAGGGTCAGGAGACAACGGAGGGGACACAGGAGGGGAACGAGGAGGAGGACGGGCCGGAGACGAGTCCGGCGCTGGAACACAGGACCGTAAACAGGAAAGTCAGGAGGTGGTGGGGGAGACACCGGCAAGCGGTCAGGGGAGGGAAGGCCGAGCAGGCGGAGAGCGGAGACCGGCGGCGACGGCTGCTGCGGCTGCTGCGACTGCTGGGCCGGAACCCTCGGACCGGCAGGACGACCGTCAGCAGAACACTCAACAGCAGCACCCCCAGAGCGAGAACCCCCCCAACACCAGCGGCACCCCCAGGGGCCGCAGGACGAACACCCTCCTCAACGCCAGGACCCCCAGAGGCCAAGCGCGGCGACGGCGGCGGCGGCGACAGCGGCGGCGGCAGCGGCAGCGGCGGCGGCGGCAGGTGCGGCGGAGTCGGCGACTGCGACAGTGCGGGCAGAGACACCGGGGGAGGGGGACGCGGCAAGGACGGGCCGGGGGTACCACCAGAGTCAGCAGACTCCTCAACGGGGACAACCGACGGGAGGGGAGTGCCGTGAGAGACACCAGACGGGGCAGGACGAGGCGGGAGAGGAGCAGGGGGTACCAGGGGAGAGGGAGCAAGGAACAGGGGCGGGGCAACCGGGAGACCTCGGTGAGGGAAGCGGCGGTAGAGGGAGACAGACTCGTCAAAGGTGACGTCACGAGAGTGAAGTGGTGAGACGGCGGGTGGTAGAAAAGGCAGTCAGACGAGTCAAGGGGGAAACCGAGGAAGACACAGGGGACAGTGCGGGCAGTGAGCTTGTCCGTGCCAGAGGCACGAACGTGAGCAAGGCAGCCCCAGACGTGGAACGAAGACGCGTCACCGGGGGACCCGGTCAAAAGGAGGGTCGGCGAAACCTGCGGCCGCTGGGAGCGTGGCCACAAGTTAAGCTGGTGAGCAGCGTAGCGAACAGCGAACGGCCACAGAAAATGGGGGGCATCGGCATGAATCATGGAGGTACGAGCAACTTCCATGACCAAGCCGATGCGGCGCTCAGCAACCCCATTCTGCTGTGGCGAGTCCGGCAAGGTGTACGAGTGGGTGATGCCCTCCGCACGACAAAACTGTCCAAGCCGACCAGAGGCGAACTCGCCGCCACGGTCAGAGTGGAGACACAACACGGGGAGACCGTGGTGAAGACGCGCAGCCACAACCCACGGGAGAAGAACGTCGGGCACGTCGGCCTTCCGCTCCAGGGGAAACACCGTGGTATAGCGCGTGTAGTCGTCGACGAGCACAAGGAAGTAGCGCTCACCTCGCAGTCCGGGGACGGGAGCAGGGCCCCAGACGTCCAGGTGCAGGGTCTGAAGGGGGGCAGTTGCAGAGCGCAGCGAGGAGGAGTGAGGAGAACGGCGGAGCCGGCCCTCGACGCAGGGTGTGCACGGTGGCGCAGTCGAGGGGGGAAGGGCAGGGAGCGACGTGGGGAGGCCTAAGACAAGACCGTGCTGGGACATGTGACGCAGACGAGGGAGAGCAGGGTGACCTAAGCGGTGCTGCCACAGAAGGGACGGGTGAGTGAGGGACCGACACGAGCAAGCTGTAGCAACCTGGGAGGACGCACCAACCGGGGGGGAAGCGGTGTCTAGGGTAAACGACCGGACACCGGGTCCCGGGGAAACGTCGCAAGGGGGAAACCTGAGACAGCCTCAAAACAGACAGTGAACCGCTCATGCCCGGGGAACGTAGTGGTGACGCCGAGGTCCTAGAGTCAGCCGACACCAACCAGGTTCCTCGAGAACGAGGGAACGTGGAGGCCTGTAAGGGAGCCCGAGGGAACTGCTGGACAGGGAAGGGAAGTGGAGCTGCGAGCGACGACAGGACCCGCAGAGGGGTCAGCGAGAGAGACGACAGCAGGCGCAGAAAGTGGCGTGAGCGTAGAACGGTCGCGGAAGAAGCAGGCAGAAGCACCGGAGTCGAGAGTGAAGGACAGCGAAGCAGTGGCGGAGGCCAGGAACGGAGCCAGTGTAGAGACTAGGCTAGGCAAACTAGGCAGTCCTACGTCTGACGCAGTAGGGGAGGCTAAACTACACAAGGGTGCAACACCTAAACTAGAGTACACAAGGAAATAAGATCCAGCAACACTAGAAGCGTCAGAATACAAGGCATGCAAAGCAGCACCTATTTGATCCATGTCTAACTCAAAGATCGGCACGCCTTGGCGGAGCAGGATGTGCCAGTCGGGGAGGTCCGGGGCCGGGCCAAAGCGACGACGAAAGAGATCGTCGAGGCGGCGGAAACAGCGGGTGGTCGGGTGCGGGCGACGGCATACAGTGCCGCGGAGAGGCCCGGTCTGAAGCTGGTACTGGCAGGTCACAGCACCAGAGCCGCCGGTAGACGCCGAGCTGCGCGGTCCACCACCACGGCCACTACCGCCGGAGGTGCCGGGCCAACCAGGCGGGAGACGGGCCCACGGCTGCGGCGGCTGTTGCTGGGGCTGCTCCTGCTGCGGAGGGGTCTGCGTCTGCTCCTGCCCACCGGTGGTAGTCCTCTCAGGTGGACTATCGTCACCACCACCACTCCCACTACCCCCAGCGCCACCACCTCGACCTCCTTGGCGGCCACGGCCACCGCGACGCGAGCGCTGCTGCGGGTGGACCGTAGCAGCAGTCTCGGTAAAGGGGGTCGCAGAGGCGTCAGTAAACGTACACTTGGAGGGGGCACAGCCGTGAAAGATAGAGACTGCCGGCGCACCGCTCGACTGAGCGATAGTGCGCTGGCGAGTCTCGATCTCGGTGAGGGTGTCGACAAAGGTGGTCATAGTGAGGTCACTTGGGTGCTGGCTAAGGAAGTGGTCGCGAGCACTAGCTAGGCGGTCGGGCAGGCGCATGGCGATAAAATAGAGCGTCATGCAGAAGGGGGGGGGGAGCGCAGTGAGCTGGGCAGCAGTGCTGGCAGTGCGATAGCGGGTCTCTAGGGCACACAAGCGAGTGGCAAAGTCTGCGACAGTAGGGAAGGCAGCAAGGTCTGGGAACAGCATCGGGAAGAGCAAGCAGCCGGCAGAAGCGGATGCAGGTGTGGAATAGCGAGCAATAACGGCGTCTAAATAAGCTTTGGCCATATCAACCGTAGCAAAACGCGAGCGCTCAGACACCGGGAGGGCGTGACTAATAGCAACCTGAGCTACTGCATCGCGGGAGTCCCTGACCGCACAGGCAAGCGCAGCAGTAGAGAAGGCCTCACGGTCATCAGAGGAGGGGTCAGCAGGGAGGGGAGCAGGTGCGGGGGGGCGGGGGAGCAAGCCATCAACATGAACAACCAAAGAGTGGCCATCCTGGCGCTGACCTGTAAGGTGACGGCGGAGATCAGAGAGCCAGGCTGCGAAGTCAACCGCATGGCCCTCGGCGTCTAGTCGGAGCACGAAGTCAGCCATCGTGCAGGGTCAGCGGCACAGCTCCACAGCTCCGCAGGGACACAGTGACGCAGGGACACGACGGCAGCAGGGAGGGGAGCAGGGGCAGGGGGGCGGGGGAGCAAGCCATCGACATGGACAACCAGAGAGTGGCCATCCTGGCGCTGACCTGTAAGGTGGCGGCGGAGATCGGAGAGCCAGGTGGCTAAGTCAACCGTGTGGCCCTTAGCATCCAGTCGGAGCACGAAGTCAGCCATCGTGGAGGTTCAGCGACACAGCTCCACAGCAACACAGCAGCACAGCTCCACAGGAACACAGCGGCGCGGGGACACGGTGGCAGCACTCTCCAGCAGGGCGCCCGCGAGGCGCCGCAGGGCAGACGAGCAGAGGAGACAGGGCCCGAGGTGGCACGGCAGGCCGAGCAGGGAGGAGGAGGGGTCGAGCGGGCAGTAGGAGGGGCCGGGCTGGCGCTGAAAGTCGAAGAGGCGCAGGGGGGCCGGGCGGGCGCTAGGAGCCTGGCGGGCGCGAAAGGGCCGGGCGGCACTAGGAAGGGGCCGGGCCAGCGCTAGGAGGGGCCGGGCGGCACTAGGAAGGGGGCCGGGCCAGCTGGGAGGGGCCGGCGCGCGCAACAGGCCGGGCGGGCGCGGTGGGGCCCAGCGGGGCGCTAGAGGGCCAGGCGAGCGCAGTGGGGCCAGGCGGGCGCGACGGGGCCAGGCGGGCGTGGCAGGGCCAGGCGGGCGCGACGGGGCCAGGCAGGCGCGACAGGGCCAAGCGGGCGCGACGGGGCCAGGCGGGCGCGACGGGGCCAGGCGAGCGCGACAGGGCCAGGCGGGCGCGGCGGAGCCATGCAGGCGCGACTGGGCCAGGCGGGCGTGGCTGTGCAAGGCAGGCGCGACGGGGCCACGCAGGCGCGACGGGGCCAGGCGGGCGCGACGGAGGCCTAGCGGGCGCGACAGGGGCCGAGAGGGCGCTACGGGGCCTGGAGGGCGCGACGGGGGCTAGGAGGGCGCTACGGGGCTTGGAGGGCGCGACGGGGGCCAGGAGGGCCGTACGGGGCCTGGGGGGCGCGACGGGGGCCAGGTGGGCGCTACAGGGCCGGGAGGGCGCGACGGGGGCCAGGAGGGCGCTACGGGGCCTGGAGGGCGCGACGGGGGCCAGGAGGGCGCTACGGGGTCTGGAGGGCGCGACGGGGGCCAGGAGGGCCGTACGGGGCCTGGGGGGGCGCGACAGGGGCCAGAAGGGCGCTACAGGGCCGGGAGGGCGCGACGGGGGCCAGGAGGGCGCTACGGGGCCTGGAGGGCGCGACGGGGGCCAGGAGGGCGCTACGGGGCTAGGAGGGTGCGACGGGGCCAGGACGGGCTAGGTAGGTAGGGGAGGGGCGAGAGGCTAGGGCGCGGGCGGAAGCGGGCGGGTGGACCTAACCTACTGGGTACCATGTTAGAATAAGATAATGATTACTAGGAAGAGAAACCTAGAACATATACCTGTTGGGTTGTATTCACTAGAAGCACACACCTAGTCTAGCCTATAACTTCTACATAGAACATATGTATAAGTTGACAGCGCGTTTCGCGATGACTAAAAGTGACGACTTTGTCTCTACCGCATTTACGGTCCCAAAAAAAAGTCAAGCCATAAACTTGTTGTCATTCCCGAGTTGCCCGAAAACAATAACATATATAGATAGCTACAAGGGTTTATTTTTTGGAAATGAATATGTTTTAAAGCACGTCAAGGTACTCTCAGAACCGCATTTAATTTTGTATTTATTTCAATACAACAAATCTATTAGATGTCTGTCGGTTGTCTTTGTTAACGTAGAAACGAATGATTACTAGAGGTGGAAACCTAGAACAAATACTAGTTGGTTGTACTCACTAGAAGCATACCTCAGTCTAGCCTATAACTTCTACATAGATAATATGTATAAGTTGACACACCCCCTAGGCTAGACAAGGGGTGAAACTAAACAAGAAGCAAACAGCTCAGGGCGGCACTACTAGTCCAACCACTGAGGCAGGGGTCTGGAGACCAGTCAGCAAGAATACAACCAAAACTGAAGCAAGCCAGGGTGGCACTACTAGTCCAGCCACTGGAGGTAAGGCCACAAGGCCAGTCTGACAAGCATATATAATAGAGAGTACACAATCAGGATCCTAACAGGGGAGCAGCTATAGGAACAAGACCAAGCTGTACACAGTGCCGCTGATGATCTTTAGGCGCAAGCGCCTTAGTAAAGATATCAGCTGTGTTGGCACCTGAGGCCAAGTGAACTACGCGGGCCTGGCGGCGCTGCTGTAGCTCGCGCAGGAGAAAGTACCGCAGCTGGATATGCTTCGCTCTGCCCTCAAGCCGAGGCTCCTGACACAGGAGTATCATGGCCCTGTTGTCAGCGTACAGGACCGGGGCAGAGCTAGGCCGCTCACCTAAGTCTGTGAGCAAGAAGGTCAGCCAGCGGAGCTCCTGTGCCGCCATGGCACCAGCGTAGATCTCAGCCTCACAGCTAGACTGAGCCACAGACGACGAGCGAGTGGATCTCCAAGAGATAGCACCCGAACCAAGGCTGAAACAGTAGCCCTGCGACGACCTGAGCGTCTCGGCGTCGTCTGCCCAAGAAGCGTCTGTGTGCCCAGTAAGGACCACTGGCCTGCGTCCTCCTAGCACTAACCCCATGCCTGATGTACTAGCAAGATAACGCAAAACCCTCTTAGCGGCAGACCAGTGCTGAGGTCGGTGTCTGCCTGTAGCCACAAAGCGAGCCAGGATGCTGAGAGGGTATGCGAGATCTGGGCGAGTGCAAGTCATCAGGTACATGAGGCAACCCACCAGCTCTGCGTAGGGGCCACTGGGCTCTACTGGCTCCTCAGGAACGGGAGCAGAGAGCCCATGGTCTACGGGTAGAGGTGTGGGCTGTGCGGAGGAGAACTGAAGACCGAACCTCTGAAGGACCTGACGCACCAAGTGTGACTGGGTCAGAGTGATGGTGCGTGCTGCTCTGTCCCTAGAGATCTGCAGGCCAAGATAGCGACGCAGCTCTCCAAGGTCAGTGCAGGTGTGTCTCTTCAGCAGCTCAGCCTTCACAGAGGCCAGTGCGTCCCTGTCAGGAGTAGCGAAGACCAGGTCGTCTACGTAGACAAGGATGTAGAACGGAGTCTGGCCGGAACGCACAAACAGTGAAGGGTCAGCAGAGGACGGAAAGAACTGCAGGTCTGCTAACGTGGCACGTAGCGTGTCGTGCCACTCGCGGGGAGCCTGACGCAGGCCGTAGACCGGGCGCCTGAGAAGCCACTGGGTCCCAGGAGGGAAGGTACCAGTGAAGCCCTGTGGTCGGCGCAGGTAGACCTGCTCGTGTAGGCTGCCCTGAAGAAAGGCAGTAGAGAAGTCGAGGGAGTGAAGCTCGTAGTCACGCTGTACTGCTACGTGTAGCAGCGCCCGAAGAGTGGTCATCTTCGGGGTCGGGGCGAAGGTCTGGAAGAAGTCAACCCCCTCGCGCTGACTGAAACCTCTGGCCACGTAGCGCGCCTTGAAGACAGGCGGCTCTCCAGGGGGGCGCTTCACCTTGAAGAGCCACCGACCATCGACTACGTTCACCCCAGGCGGGGGAACTGCGTCGACGTAAGTGCCGGTGGATCTCCAAGATGCCATCTCCTGCTCCATGGCAGCTATCCACTGAGAGGCCCAAGGTCCCGAGGTGGCCTCAGCGTAGGTGCGAGGGGTCGGGATGTCGAAGGCGTCTGGGTCACCCTCAGGGACTAACAGCATGGAGCAGAGATGGGGAGCAGCCTCGGAAAGGAAAGCCAGCTCGTACTGCCTGTCCTCTAGGACGTCACTGCCAAGGGCAGGAGCACCCCCGACGGACAGAGGACGGGCAGGGTCAGAGACCAGAGCGGTAGCGTAGTCAAGGCGGCGGGTAGAAGCGAAGTCAGCGACAGCAGCGACAAGCGCGTCAAGGCGCGAGACAGGAACAGCAGGGTCGGTAACAAGAGAGGCAAGGACCCGAGGGACAAGGGGACGAGCAGCACGGAGGTAGTCAGAGAACGGAGGAGGTGCAACAGCAAGGGACGAGGGAGGAGGGGACGGGAGGAGGGGAGGACGAGACGAGTGGGAACGGAGCAACATAGGGTGGGTGGGCAGGACAGGAGAGACGGGACGAGCACGGGAGGGACGGCGAGCCCAAACGTGAGACGGAGGGGTAGGGTCAGGGGACAGCGGAGGAGACACAGGAGGGGAACGAGGAGGAAGACGGGCCGGAGACGAGTCTGGCGGCGGGAACACAGGACCGTAGACATGGAGGTCAGGAGGCGGTGGGGGAGACACCGGCGCGCGGTCCGGGGAGGGAAGGCCGAGCAGGCGGAGAGCGGAAACCGGCGGCGACGGCTGCTGCGGCGGCGACGACGGCTGGGCCGGAACTCTCGGACCAGCAGAGGCAGAACGACCGTCGGCAGAACACTCAACAGCAGCACCCCCAGAACCAACACCCCCAGAGCGAGAACCCCCTCCAACACCAGCAGCACCCCCAGAAGCCGCAGGACGAACACCCTCCTCCACACCAGCACCCCCAGGGGCCGAGAGCAGCGGCGGCAGTGGCGGCAACGGCTGCGGCGGCGGCGACAGCGGCGACGGCTGCGGCAGCGACAGCGGCGGCGGCGGCGACGAAAGCGGCGACGGCTGCGGCGGCGACGGCGACGGCGGCGGCAGCGGGGTCGGCGACTGCGACAGTGGGGGCGGAGGCACCGGGGAAGGGGGACGCGGCAAGGACGGACCGGGGGTACCACCAGAGTCAGCAGACTCCTCAACGGGGACAACCGACGGGAGGGGAGTGACGTGGGAGACACCAGACGGGGCAGGACGAGGCGGGAGAGGGGCAGGGGCTACCGGGGGAGAGGGAGCAAGGAAAAGGGGGGGGCAACTGGGAGACCTCGGTGAGGGAAGCGGCGGTAGAAGGAGACGGACTCATCAAAGGTGACGTCACGAGAGTGGAGGAAGCGGTGAGACGGCGGGTGGTAGAAAAGCCAGTCAGACGAGTCCAGGGGGAAACCGAGGAAGACACAGGGGACAGTGCGGGCAGTGAGCTTGTCCGTGCCAGAGGCACGAACGTGAGCAAGGCAGCCCCAGACGTGGAACGCAGACGCGTCACCAGGGGACCCGGTCCAAAGGAGGGTCGGCGAAACCTGCGGCCGCTGGGAGCGTGGCCACAGGTTAAGCTGGTGAGCCGCGTAGCGAACAGCGAACGGCCACAGAAAATGGGGGGCATCGGCATGGATCATGGAGGTACGGGCGACCTCCATGACCAAGCCGATGCGGCGCTCAGCAACCCCATTCTGCTGTGGCGAGTCCGGCAACGTGTACGACTGGGTGATGCCCTCCGCACGACAGAACTGTCCAAGCCGACCAGAGGCGAACTCGCCGCCACGGTCGGAGTGGAGACACAACACGGGGAGACCGCGGTGGAGACGCGCAGCCACAACCCACGGGAGAAGAACGTCGGGCACGTCGGCCTTCCGCTCCAGGGGAAACACCGTGGTGTAGCGCGTGTAGTCGTCGACAAGCACAAGGAAGTAGCGCTCACCGCGCGGTCCGGGGACGGGGGCAGGGCCCCAAACGTCCAAGTGCAGGGTCTGAAGGGGGGCAGTAGCAGGACGCAGCGAGGAGGAGTGAGGAGCACGGCGGAGCCGACCCTCGACGCAAGGCGTGCACGGTGGCGCAGTCGAGGGAGGAAGGGCAGGGAGCGACGCGGGGAGACCTAAGACAAGACCGTGCTGGGACATGTGACGCAGACGCGGGAGAGCAGGGTGACCTAAGCGGTGGTGCCAGAGAAGGGAGGGGTGAGTGAGGGACCGACACGAGCAAGCTGCAGCGACCTGGGAGGACGCACCAACCGGGGGGGAAGCGGTGTGTAGGGTAAACAGACCGGACACCGGGTCCCGGGGGAACGTCGCAAGGGGGGAACCTGAGACAGCCTCAGAACAGACAGCGAACCGCTCGTGCTCGGGGAACGTGGTGGTGACGCCGAGGTCCTGGAGACAGCCGACACCAACCAGGTTCCTGGAGAACGAGGGAACGTGGAGGCCAGTAAGGGAGCCCGAGGGAACTGCCGGACAGGGAAGGGACGTAGAACTGCGCGCGACGACCGGACCCGCAGAGGGGTCAGCGAGAGAGACAACAGCAGGTGCAGCAAGCGGCGTGAGCGTGGAACGGTCGCGGAAGAAGCAGGCAGAAGCACCAGAGTCGAGAGTGAAGGACAGGGACGCAGTGGCGGGGGCCGGGGACGGAGCCGGTGCAGCGACTAGACTAGGCAACCTAGGCAGTCCTACGCCTGTCGCAGCAGGGAAACCTAGAACAAATACTAGTTGGTTGTACTCACTAGAAGCATACCTCAGTCTAGCCTATAACTTCTACATAGATAATATGTATAAGTTGACAGTCTTTTGATATTTTCAACAAATGTATTTACCCGAAAAGTTTTCCGCCAAATTACGACTCTACGTGTTTTGTCATGCTCGAAACAAATTAGCGCACGCCCAGTAAGCTAAATGTTCACGCCTCAGTGGCTTAGCGTCGATCCCGGATAGATTTCCCTTTCATGTCGAATGTTTTCGTTTTTTGTAGGTTTGTTGATGTTTGAAAAATATCGCACCCGATGTGCGGCACGCTGTGGCCCAATTAGCTTATGTGACATAAATACGCAAGGTCTTAATTTTGGAATTTTGTGTGCGCAACGTCCAATGATTTTTAATTTGGGAATACTTTACGTAGTTCTATCGAACTGCGCCTGGCGCTTTGGAAACTTATCGCGACAGCCGCAATGATGACGAAATTGGGCTTGCGCAAGCGGGAAGACGTTTCGAGACTGGCAGGGGTTACTTCTACTGACCATTCGTGGAACTTTTTTCCTGCAGTTTCTAACTAACGATGGAATTCGACTGATGAAACATGTTGCGAAATCGCTAATTCTGATTGTTTATATTGTGTCACTGATCTTACATGTTATCTAGACCCCTACTAATGAGCGCCGATGTACTTTCCCTTTCCCATCTGGCAGCAAATTACCCAGAGAATTATGTCTGAGCATTTCCTGGCGGAAATGCGATTATTCAGGCAGGGTGCTTTGATGCTCCACCAGCCATTTCCCAGGCGCGGAGGGGGTCCACGCCAGCAGAGTTCACATGGGAGGTAATTGGGCCTTTTGAACTGCCTCGGAGGATCAGTTTCAACGTGACTGGGACGACTAGCTCCTAGCTGAGCCGACATGAACCCCACCATTTGCGTTTCCGTCGCCTGCGCCACTGTCACTCGTCGCACCTGTCGCATTCCCGCTGCTTGCGGGACTAGTTGCATTTGGGCTGCCAGTCGCACCAGTTCCATTTCCGCTGCCCCTCGCAACATTCACATTTCCATTGCCTGTCACACCATTCGCATTTCCGCTGCCCGTCGTACCAGTCGTATGGTCGCTGCCCTTCGCATTTCCATTTCCCGTCGCACCATTCCCATTTTCATCGCCTATCGTACCATTCGCAGTTCCGTTGCCCATCACACCAGTCGAACCGCCGTTGCTCGTCGCACCAGTCGAATTGCTGTTGCCCGTCGAACCAGTCGAATTGCCGCTGCTCGGCCCACCAGTCGAATTGCCACTGCTCGTCGCACCACTCGAATTGCCATTGCCCGTCGCACCATTCGCACTTCCGTTGCCCGTCGCACCATTCGCACCTCCGTTGCCCGGCGCACCAGTCGAATTGCCCCCACCATTCCCACCGGCATGGGTTGCTTCATAAGCCGCTGCATCCTTCTCTGCTTTGCCCGCAACAACCCCCAACGCCTCAGATCGCGACTTCAACGAGTTATACTTCGTCTCCGCATTAGCTCGGGTATTAGTGGCCTTGCTTAGCAAGAGCCGGGCGTCTTTGGCGGTCTTTATCCTCGCCGCCACCACTGCGCTTTGCTGCTTGATAGCCGCGTCGATGGTCTTGCCGTCGCCCACGTATTTGTAGTAGAGCCCTTCCGCATCTGCCGCGTCCTTCTTCGCCTTATCAACCACAGCCTTTTGCTCGTCCACTGCTCGTCGCGTGTCAGACTTGTCCCTTTTCAGCGCCGACCAGTCGGATTGCGCTGTCGACAGGCGCTCCTGCGCAGCCTGCGCCTGCTTCGCGAGCTCCGCCTGAATTCGATTCGCCTGCGCGCGAATCGACTGCGCTTCGGCGGCTAGAGCCTGCGCCTCGGGCGTCTTAAGCCTCGCCGCCTGCCGAGCGTAGAACGTCGAGTCCGCCTTGGCGTCCTGGGCGAGTATCTTCTGCCCTGCGAGCATATACTCCGTGGAATTCATGCGGTCTTGCGCGTCGAGGAAGTCCTTAGCCATTTCCGCCTCGTCATAAACCGCCTCGTCGGATTCCATTTCAAGCTCGTCGGCGTAGTCCTGCTCGTTTCGAAGCGTCTTTTTTAGTTTGACCGTGTCCTGCCGCGCTTGCTCTGCCTTCGCCTTCACGTCGCTCAGCTGATTCGTCTTATTCTCGAGGTCCGTCAGTGCGACGCTCAAATCCGCGTCCGCGTCGTCGACGGCTTTTTTCGCCGCATTTTCCGCCTTGAGCTTGTCGTTGTAATCCGCCTGCGCGGCCTGGGCCAGCGCGTCCGCATCATCCGTGGCCTTTCGGGCGGCTTTGGCGCGGGTGGCCATGTACGATTGCGCGTGCGCTCCGGACGAGAAGGCAGCCGCGGCCAATGCCGACACTAGAGCAAGTGTCACGAATGAATAGCAGAGTTGATTCATGGTTGCTATGTCAAGACGGGGTAAAAGAAAAGGCACTTCAACGGTTTTCTAGGACGAAATTGACCGTCGAAAATCGGAGACTGAACGCGGAGTTATACACTTTCGAGTGAACTTTCAAGAGTTCCATGATACGCGCTCAGCAGTCGCAGTGTGTAATTAGTTCTGCCACACACTGATAGGGATGAGGTGGATGATGGAAGTGCGAACCAAATTTCATTTCCACCAACAATGCGGCTTGCGTAGGCGCGCTTCGGCTCCAAAGGTGCCAGACAGGGGTGACTCACTACCACAAGGAGCACATGGATCTGATGGGGGTGCAGTGGAGCAGTCGCAGGGGGGGAATTGGAGGAACTGCTTGGCTTGATTGTCCTCGATAACACGCGTTGGAGACAGAATGAATAGCCCATGAGTGCACTTTACCTGGGGCAATACATCCATACAGCAAATATAACCTTTTCTTGGTCAAACCCTCAAGAAGACACCCTGTCATTACACATACAAGAGCGCAAATAATTCTCAAATCTCATACAGAACGTAGGAATCATTCAGGGCTACTATTCCTCTTGATAGGTTATTAGGGGGGTTTGTGTCTAGGGGTTTTGAATTAATTCTACACTTGCTCGATGTATCCTGCTATATTCCCCTACGCAAGTGATCTCTATGATTTAGGATAAGAGCTTTCCACACAGGTTGGTTTTTTTTAGTGTAGTTTCCTTTGCCCAAAACACAATGTAAAGGGAAATTCACCTCTTAGCTTATAACCACAAAGACTTTGTTGAGACGGCATGTGCTCGTTGAGTGTAAACGACTATCCCGCCATGCCAAAACGAGTCTTTTGAGCTCCCTCACCCGCGGGAACCCCGCGACTCGCCAATTTCATCCCAAACCCCGAGCACCTCGTTGCACATTCCCCCAGAGAATCTCCTACTCGTTCAAGCAGGCGAACTTTACGGTGCCGCCACTCCCAGCCGCTCTTTTTGTTGATAGCAGTTCGCCCTGCTGCTTACTCTCAGCCGAAGTATTCGGATCTGACTCCCAATCCCGTCCCCCTCGTACTAGCGCGTGTGGATTCCTGCACACACGAGCATCGTAAGCCTCGGATGGAAGGAATAAGTTGTAGAGGACGATTACTCAGGAGCTCAGGCCGTACCGCCCGCGTTTTTGTGGATGGATGGAAGCACAGGCGAGTAAGATGTCGTTACGGGCTGTACAGCACCGATTGAGGCTGCGTTTCAAACAAGTTCCTTCCGAAGGCAGATAAGATGTCGTTCCATACTTGCGCGCGTCTAGATCTCGCAAGCTGCCGATGGAACGTACCCACGCCTGAAAGAAATGCTGTAACAAGACGGTTGATGACTCCGCGCGGGCAAGTGAGGGGCTCGTCGTTCAAACCCTCTGCAGAGGTATTTCTGCTGGCAGTTCGTGCGTCGGTCGTCCTTCGCGCCCGTCGACCGCTGGCATCAGCCCGCTGGGTCGGATCCCACATTTTGGAATGTATGCAGGTCCCTGGACGCGCTACTAGCCATATGGAATCCGATTCCAGCGGCTCGCTGCTACTCCGCCGCTCGCATACAGAACTGCTCCGAGCGCGAGTCGCGACTTACTGGTGAGAATAGTCGAACTTAACTCAGAGTGTTCTATCCGTCACTATCTACCAGCAATGAACCGTTCACAACAGCTTTATTGCTTGATAACATCAATGTAACGATTTACATCATTCATGTCACACAATGCCTGTATTATGTTGCTTTATGCTTCTCTGGCCTTATGGCCATTACTTGTTGTTGCCGTGGCCGCTGCTGCTGCTGCTACGTGTACTGCCATTGCTGTTGCTGCTACCAGTGTTGCCGCTGCTACTAGTGCTGTCATTGCTGCTGCTGCTGCTGCCGGTGCTGCCGCTGCTACTAGTGCTGCCATTGCTGCTGCTGCTGCCACTGCTGCCGCTGCTGCTAGTGCCAGTGCTGCCGCTGCTGCCAGTGTTGCCGTTGCCGTTGTTGTTGCCATTGTTGTCGCTGTTGCCGTTGCTGTTGCTGTTACCGTTGCCGCTTCCCTTGCCCGTATTCCAGTCGGGGGAGTGCGCCTTGTCGTAAGCGGCGGAGTCCGCTTCCGCCTGCTGCGCAGCCGCCCTGAACGTCTCCGCGCGCGCCTTGAGCACCTTAGACTTCGCTTCCGCCTGAGCGCGGAACGCCGCGGCTTGAGCAAGCGGGGCCTTGTTATCTCTCACGGCCTTAGCCGCCTCCGTCGCTTTCACCGTCAGCTGTTTGACAGCTGACGGTAACGTCTTCGCGTCGTTAACGTACTTGAAGTAGAGTCCAGTCGCGTCGTCCGCGTCCTTTTTCGCCTTACTCAGCACGAGCTTCTGCTCGTCAGCCATTGCTCTCATGTCCGCTTTGTCCCGTTTCGACGCCGTCCAATCGGATTGCCGATTCGCCACGCGCTCCATTGCGCGCTGCGCCTGCTTCACGACATCCGCCTGGATTCGCACGGCCTGCGCGCGGATCGTCTGCGCGTCTACCGCCCGCGTCCGCGCCTCGGGCGTCTTGAGCTTCGCCGCCTGCCGCGCGTAGAACGTGGAATCGGCGGTGGCTTCCTTAACTATCGTGTTCTGCTCCGCGAGAAGCTGCGCGGACAGCGCGGAGCGCGCCTGCGCGTCCGCGATGTCTTTCGCCGCCTCCTTCTCGTCGCTCGCCGCCTCTTCCGCCTCCATCTCGAGATCGTCGGAGAATAGCTGCACCTCTTGCAACGTCTTTCGTGACTTTATCATGTCTTGGCGCGCTGGCTCCGCGTTCGCCCTCGCGTCGTCGAGCTGCTTTTTTTTATTCGCGAGGTCCGTTTGCGCGGCGGCCAAATCCGCGTTCGCATCGTCGAGTATTTTTTGTAACGCGGCTTCCGCCTTGAACTTGTCGTTGTAGTCCGCTATCGCAGCACTCGCTAGCGCGTCCGCGTCGTTAGCGGCTTGTCTGGCTGCTTTTGCTTTGATGGCAAGGTAAGATTGGGCGTTTGCTCCTGCGGATAAGGTTGAGAAAACCAGACCAGTAACGAGAATCAGCGCTATGAATGAATCCCTCAACTGAGTCATGGTTGTCGCCGCTACTGATCGGGATATGTATCGGAACGATTCTATCTGACAAATGGGGACTGGGAAGGCGGTATATGGATGAAACAGTGGCGAGTAATTGCTTGTGCATTGTTGTCTCGACGAAACAAATGAGGGCGAGTTACGTCTTGAGGGGGGAACACAAAAGCTCCACTGGTCGCAGCGGGAGGAGGATTCAGGAATCAGGTGGTATGTGGGGGGAGAAGGGGAAGAGGCTGGATATAACCACATTTCTCTCCACCACCACCAGTAGCTCTAAGGACGTGGTACATTGCTTCCGTTCGGGAGGATCGCAGACTTTTTCCCGATTTTGCAAATTTTGGCCAAATCTATTCACTCGAAAACAATTTCACACAATCGATCTTGTACGCGATAGGGGCATGTGACAGATTTGCTGCCTCCGATCTTCAAGATTGATTTGCAGCTTTGCCAACTGCAGCCTTGCCGAGTTTTGTCGTCAAAACAGGGCAACCAACAGATGCCTTCGCATATTCGGCGCCACGTGCGGCACGGGTTATTGTGTTGGCACGGACTTTGGTTTTCGCTTGGCGAAATTGCGAGGCAATGTAGGTTTCGTGATTTCTGTGAGGGGGCGACTTGGTACCTGGTCACGCTGAATTGGTTGTGTGTCCAACGTGAAATAAATTTCACCCGATTGTTTTGGAAGTGATCGTGCTTTACAATCTGGTAAGTACTAAGTTCGAGGGCACTGTAGTAACCCGCTTTGTTCAGTGCGAAGATCGTGAAACGAACGTCGAACCGGACGCAATGTACCGCGTCCTAACCAGGTCGGATCATTCTACAGTGCACCATGCTTGTTGGAATTTGACATTTCACGCGGCTCGCAGTGTCGCGCTGTGGCCCAGCCCAGTGTGTTGAAAACCAACGAGAGTTGCTCACTTGTGGGGCGTGCTGTTAGCGCAACGGGGTCATGCTTCCACAAACGGGGCGTATTCAATATCGATTAGTAAACCTCGTTCTGCATGGACCATCCTTGCACTTTTAACAGCTAGTGGCACTAAATAACCTCAGAACTCCAACAGTGCCACCTTTCCTCCAACAGCAGCACTCCAATCCATTGGGAAGTTTGCTTTTGACGAAGGATGCGAAAGGAAGCTGCAATATTGTTAGAACACGACCCCATTCTCAAAAGAGGCTGTTCAGCTCTCGGGCGCTTGAGCCTGAATGTTGGGCCAGCTTGTTGACATTTGGCAGACGTGACTTTTGTTGGGCATTCGCTGGTTGCTAACGAGCTCGTTATTGCCATTCTGTTATAACTGTCAACATGATTTTGCTGCAAAGGATTTCAAACATATACAAATTCAAATAACTACTGAAAGCATGCATACTTTCCATATTGCTTTCCTTCATGACGGCATTTTTATATAAGAAAAACTGAAAAATCTCTGGAATCATGGGGCAATATGAACGCTTTGGCATCACAATGGCATCTCAAAACAACTAACAGCAATGCTAATGATATTCCTTCAAGAGATTACGTTTTTTTACATGTAGCAGCTAACTTTCCCCGTGATTTTCCCCAACGGGAATGAAAGCGCGATTCCATTTTCACAGCAAGCCCACCACCTCGGAATCGCCTGCGCTGGAAATGTTTCTCGTGCAACACGAACATTTGCATGGCAAACATCCACGCGACCCGGGAACGCCAGCTACGCACCATCACCTCATCTCCTAATCCCCTTACTGAGGCATTGTCTGCTGCGTTATCTGCAACTAGGCATCCCAATTCATCATCTATGCCTCGTGTTGAAGATTTATGGAGTTGAGTAGAACCAGAAGCTCAATTTATGAATTCGTCTTACACGATGCCTTTATTCCTCAGAAAGCGCACAGGCCTAGCGACCACGGCGTATTCCCAAGATGGGGAGCCTTGAGAGCTCCAGAAGGCATTCTCCAGGTCCACAACAAATTGCAAACAAAGCACGATGGGGATACGCAGAGGGGGAAATCGGGTGCATGCGTGAAGTCCCTTAGCCTCCGTCGCAAGAACGACTGATCCTTCACTTACCATTGCCGTTGCTGTTCCCGTTGCCGTTGCCCGTATTCCAGTTGACGGAGTGAGCCTTGTCGTAAGCGGCGGAATCCGCTTCCGCCTGGTCCGCAGCCGCCTTAAGCGAGTCAGAACGCGCCTTCGCCTGCGTGTACTTAGCCTCCGTCTGAGCGCGAATCGAGGCCGCCTGCCCGAGTGCAACCTTGTTGTCTTTGGTGACCTTAGCCGCAGCTGTCGTCTTCACCTGAACGTCGGCCATGATCGTCTTGATCACATTCGGCAGCGTCTTCGTGTCGCCCACGTATTTGTAGTACACGCCCTCCGCATCCTTCGCGTCCTTCTTGGCCTTGTTCAGGTCAACCAGATGCTCGTCCGCGGCCTTCCGCGTGTCGATCTTGTCCTTCCTCGCGGTCGTCAGATCGTACTGCATCGCCTCCAGGGCGTCCAGAGCGAGCGCCGCCTGCTTCTTAAGCGCGCCCAGGATGCGATTCGCCTGCGCGCGGACCGCCTGCGCGTCGGCGGCCTCGGCTGCCGCCTCCGGCGTCTTGAGCTTCGCGGCGCGGCGCGCATAGTAGGTGGAATCGGCGGTGGCCTCTTTGGCGATCTGGGTCTGTTCGGCGACGAGCGCGTTAGCGAGGTCCAGTTGCTCCTGAGTGGGGACGATGTCGGTTTCCAAGGCCGCGGTGTCGGCGATCGCCTCCGCCGCTTGCTGCTCCAGCTCGTCATGGTAGTCCTGCTCCGTCTGCAGCGCCCCCCTGAACTTGATCATCTCCTGACGCGCCACCTCGGCCTTCGTCCTCGCGTCGTCCAGCTGCTTCTTCGTTTTCGCGAGAGTCGTCTGCGACGCAGCCAGTGCGGCGTTCGCGTCGTCGATGAGTTTCTGAATCGCCTGCTCCGCCTTGAGCTTGGCGTTGTAGTCCGCCAGCGCTGCGTTCGTCACCACTTCCGCGTCGTTCGCGGTCTTTCGGGCCGCCGCGGCCTTGATCGTGAGGTAGGACTGGGCGCTCGCTCCCGTTGAAAAGGCCGACACGGCGAAGGCGGCCATGAGTACGAGCGCCAGAATTGAAAGGTCGAAGCGCGCCATCGCGAGGGCCGGTTGGAACGAGCAATGTTATACTACAGCTTCTTAGTAAGCAACGAGCGGATTATTTCGTCGAATGAAATAAGCAGCACTGCCGCGCGAATCGATGAACTGAGGTCGTGGTACTGAGAATCAGGTTGAAGGGAATCTAGTAATTGTGGTGGGGAGTGAGTGGACAGCATCGATGTTTGTAGGCGCCCTGAAGGGCCTCCTCTTGAGGACGGTGGCTCGTGCTGGAGGCGCCATGAAAGGACCGTCCCTCGCGGGTTTGTCAGATGCTTTAGGCGCCATGAACGACCGTCGCTTGCGGACGGTGAGGTAGATGCTATCTGGGGAGACGAGGGGGCATGTTGGCTGGTTGGGCGCTGGTTGCTTGTTGGGCGCTGGTTGCTTGTTGGGCGCTGGTTGGGCGCTGGTTGGGCGCTGGTTGCTGGTTGGGCGCTGGTTGGGCGCTGGTTGCTGGTTGGGCGCTGGTTGGGCGCTGGTGGGGCATTTTGACGGAATCTAGAAGCATCTTTAGTAAAAACTTGATTTTTCGCGCGACTCTTCGTAGCGCGCTTTGGTCTGGCTTACGCGAATAGCCAAGAGGACTGAGACAGCGGAACTGGCTGCTTGGTCGGCTTGGATCTTTTGACTGTGGCGTGTCGTCGACGCATGTCTGACAAGTCCCACGTTGAGTTCGACCTGGTGAAGGCGTGCGTCTTGGACAGGCGTCCCTAAAAATGGAAAACTTCGGTTAGTTCAGTAATTGCTGGGCTTGGACAATAAACGCCAGGTTGTCCTCGGTTTCCTTGAGAGTGTCGCACGGCATATGACAGGAGCCATGTTGACGGGAGGGCGGGCAGCGCTTCTCGCTCTTCAAATTTGGGTTGCATTTTATCAGGTCGTAACCAGACTTCTCCCTCTACGAGCCGCGAATAGTCAAAACTAAGAGAAACAACATGGCTCGATGTATATGCAGTTACACAGTCACACTGGCCAACAGTCGCACTCCCCCAGAACAATTCGGCTTGAGAGACTTGCAGTGTCCAGCTAGAAACAGAAACGCCTCTTGCGAAAGGTTTGCCCATACTCGCCAGCGATAGCTCACATTCGCCCGGCCTAATTGCGAGAGCTGCTGTGTTGCGATGCGACCTCCCCACGACGCATGGCGAATTTGTTGTTGTGTGTCCAGCTGCTTCGCAAATTCGTTATGGTTACTGTGTGAAGCGCTTCGCTACAATGTAGAACACAATGAAGAACTAGTTCAACATTTATCTGCTAGCAAACCAAACGTGTAGTCTCCTACATGCATGCCAACCTATACAACTCAGTTTCCTTGATAGACTCCCATACGCCCATAGAACACCAATGTTCAAGATTATATACAACTTCCACCACGAAAGTCCTAGTACCATCCGAAGGGGACCTCTAAAAATGTACAAACTCTGTCTCCCTCGGACCATGAGCCACCTTCTCCCACCAGCCCCCCAAATGTTACCTGCCGTACTCTCAAGAAAACCATTCACTCCCAGCAAAGCCCCACTCAGTCCGGCTCTACCGAAGCACGGAAACAGTGCTGCTGGCAGCGGCGGTGGGCAGATGGTGCTAGGCAGGACCCCTTCTGTACAGCACTAAGCACCTAGCCAATCAATCTAAAGGGACCCATATAGTTCCGCCATAGTAGTGATGATGATGGTGGTCATGGGGGTCTTGCTAGCCATGGTGGAGATGGTGGATGGATGGATGGACAGGTCACGGATGGATGGACGGATGGATGGACGGGTCCCGGATGGATGGACGGATGGATGGACGGGTCCCGGATGGATGGGCGGAGGTTAGGGTGGGATGAGAGCTAGCTAGGTATTGTCACGAGGCAAAAGGCACAGAGGGCTTCATCCCATGCAGTGGGCCATCCAGTGCGGTTGCAGTAGAGCTGGCAGTGGTGGCAGTGGTGGGCGGATGGTCAAATGCGGGCTATCCAGAAACCCCTTCAAAGCCATCCAATCAGGTGCTGAAGCCCAATCAGTCCCGTGCCGGAGTCCATCTAGTGCGGTAGTAGTAGTGCTGCCGGTGGTGGTGGTGGTGGGACGAGGGTCCCCACCAGTTCCACCATCCCCTCGCCTCATGATTGTACGGCCCGAAATAAGGCCCTGTATTGCAGGAACCATCACCAGCAGCACCAGCACCAGCACCAGCACCAGCACCAGGAGCATTACAGCCACATGCAGCAGAAACCAGATCAAGAAGTGGCGACAGGTGGAGGTCCATAGTGAACGGGAAGGGAGCCCCGTGGTGGATCCAGGAGCGAAGGACAAGGAGGAGGAGACCTGAGAGGAGGAAGGAGATGAGGAGGAGAGCGAGGAGGAGGAGGGAGAGGGGGAGAACGAGCTTGCGCGGGCTGTGGTAATAAGAGGAGAGCTGTTGGTGGAGAGAGGGGAAGCGGCGGTGGAGTTGAAGGTTCAACTGGTGAAGGTGGGGTTGGAAGGGGAGGTAGAGCTGGTGCAGGTGGGGAATGACGGTGGAGACGCAGTGGGAGAGTCGGCCTGAGGAGAGGGAATCTGCAGCCTGCCAGAGAGCCGCCCACTTGTTGCACTCCTCTGACTCGCTTGCCTGGCTGAAATTACTTGACCTGCTTGCACCGGCTCCAATCACCCCTCCTTTGCTCCTACCCCCTCCTCCACACACCGCTGCTGAGAGTCTCGAGAGGTGTACCACCGAGATAAGCAGTGCAGCAGCGCCTTCCAACTCAGGTGATTCTCCGGACTCAGGTGCATTGGCAGGCGCGCCAGGTGGTTTCAACAGAGAGGGGATGGAGAAGATGGGCCAGGATGGGGGGAGGTGCAGGGAGGAGAGAAGGAAGGAGCGGCAGTGGGCGAGGGTATTGGGTGAGAGGGAGTGGGTGTTGAGAAGAGCGATGGGCACTCCCTGGGAGTCTGGAACGGGAAAGGGAGGGGTGTGGCAAGAGGCAGGACGAAAGCAGCAGGAAATGTGAGAAGGGGAACATTTCCAGATTGTGAGAGCATTTCAAGTTTAGACATGCAGAGAGGCGCAGTTTGACCACGGTTGAAGAAAACGAAGGCCGCAGTAAGCACGGCATCAGACAAGTGCGTACATCGAAAGGCAAGACGCAGAGGGTCAAACGGTGCCCGCAGCTGCTTCAGCAGCGCTGCACCCTTTTCTCGCCCCGCATCGCACACTAAGCCTGGCAGTAGCCAGCCACTTACTTCGAAAGGCGAGGCGCAGAGGGTCAAACAGTGCCCGCAGCTGCTTCAGAAGCTCGGCACCCTTCTCCCACCCCTCCTCGCCCATGCCGTCCCCTTCACAGAGCAGTCGGAGTGCGTTCAGGTCGGTCACAGAGAGCACCAAGACGGCAGCAGACACAGCAGCAGATGAGCTGTCGGCAGCTGATTCGCAGCTGACTTCGGCACCAGCAGCAGCAGCAGCAGCGGCCGCAGAATCAGAAGCCGCAGCCGCTGGCAGTGCTTTGAGCCCAGAGCAGAGTAAGTCAACCAGCAGTGGTGCAAAAACCCCTGCTTCCCCTTCAGCCTTGGCGGGAGCAGCAGAGAACGTTGGGGTGAACGGCACAAGCAGCGGCAAGGAGGTGCCACCTGGGGACGGTTCAACTGCGTCTGCTCCCTTTCCTGCACACGTGCCGTGGCTAGTGTTACCCTGTAACGCTGGGGCGCCCACTTGTAACGCGGATAGAACGCAAGGAGAACCGGCAAACGCTGGCCTCAGCAGGTGCAGGGGGCTGGTATCAGAGGGGCAAAGACCAGCACCAGCTGTAGCAGCAGCATCATATGTCGATGGCGCGACGTCAGCCGCACGTGTCACAACTGCCAAATCCGCCAGCGCACCTGCCTTCCCTGCACCTGCCGCTTGGGACAAAGCGCCTGCCAGGCGCCACGCCAGCTTCGCCTGAGTGCTACCGGCAGCAGCAGGAGGGGTGGAAGAATCGCCGGAATCAGCAGCAGCAGCACCGAAAGTTGTGAGCCATTGATATTCCACAGCAGCAGCAGTAGCAGCGGACAGATCAGCCTCTACCAGGAGCACAGCACCCTTCTCCTCCTCCCCACGCCCGCCAGCACCCAGCACGACGTCGCTCTCAATCCCGTGGTCACTCTCGCTCCCCTCTTCCTGTCCGCCCTGGTTTCCCGTGCCCTCGCTCCCCTTCGCTTCCGCTTCACGGTCGTCTTGGGGCTTAACAACTGGCTGACCGTCCTTTGCATCAGGTGCATCGACAGCATCAGAAGCATTTAGAGCATCCGGAGCATCAGAAGCATCAGAAGCATTCAAAGCAGTAGAGCCGGCAGAACCTGCAACATGTGCATCGGAAGCGGCAGCAGGAGCATCAGCAACCAGCGCGGGGACATTAGGCACGGACTCCAGGGAAGCTAAGGCTGATGCGCTTGCTTCAGCCAGAAGAGCAACCACTTCTTCACCAGCCGTCAGTTCACTTAACTGCTCTGCATCCGCCGTCAGTTCACCTGATTGCTCTGCATCGGCCGTCAGTTCAGCTGTCAATTCAGCCGTTAGTTCAGCATCCGCAGTCAGTTCAGCCGTTAGTTCAGCCGTCTGCTCAGCATCAGCCGTCAGTTCAGCCGTCTGGATAACGTCATGAAGAGAAGAAACTGGCAAAGTAGAGCGTTCTCGAGACGCCGGTTCCGAATCGGTCAACGGGGTAACGAATTCGACGTCAGAAGGAGAGGATTCGGCGTCAGCAGGCAAGAATTCGACGTCAGCCGAAGAAGACTCGACGTCAACACCCCCTCCAGCGCAGACAGCACACGCTAAATCCAACTGTTCAGCGCCAGATTGCTCCGGTTGCTCCGATTTCTCCGACTGTTCCGATTGCTCCGACTGCTCCGCTTGCTCCGTGTCCGATACTTCACCGTCCGATACAGACGCTGGCGAGCCCACCAATTCCCACGCGCCCTCCACGCCTTCTTCACCCACGCGCGGCCATTTCCCTGAAAGAGGAGGAGAAAAAGACATCGGAGGACAACAAATAGTCGTAGGGGTGTTATACGAATTAAAAAGGCCTCTAAGGTGGACCGAAATACAAGCTGTGACTCGAATCTCTGGTGAGCGAAGGACGCACAAATTCCCTCACCTCCACCCATGGCCTCGCTCCACAACGCAGCTCGAAAGATTAAATCCAAGCTCCCACAAGCAAGGTAAGACACGGGAAATGGCAGGTACGAGAATCTCAGCAGTAAGCTACGCCGGCGCAAGGAAGGCCAAGGTGAAACCAAGGGAGGAAGAGAGGAGAGTTTGCTACCCTTATCTTTTGCTAGCCTCTAATGCGATGTTCTCTACCTAGCGTGCAGACACCTTACGCCTGCTAGTGTACTAGCTCCCAGCTTTCGACTGAGGGAATAATGGCAGACTAGGCAGCCATAGAATGCATAGAATGGGAATAATTTCATCCTCAGACTAGGCAAGGTAAATTGGTCATTCTTCCCAAAACGCCCTGGCAAGCACTGCATGCACATACAGAGCTGTACACCCCTTCTCATGCCCCCGTTTGTCGCCCGCCATGCAACACACGTCCGGCAACGCGTTTTGCTGTGGCGAAACTCGAGCAGGCTCGTTGGGGACATGGGTAAAAACATCGGACGGTCGAAATGGCGCCTTCGACGACATCGACGAGCGCGATACACGGACGTGGTTTTCGCGAAATGTTCGGCGATAAGCTCACTTGGTTCGGGGATGTCGAACCATCACCTGGTCGGGTCACCCGATGGGTACGGGGAACACGATTGGTTGTATATGACGTGATTGACACGCTCGACACGGCGACTTGAGCCAATAGATTTGGTTCCCGTCAGTATGTCATCTCGACACAAACACTTCCAGCATCAGGAAACGAGTGCACTACAACGGTACCTTGAAAGATTGCTCCTATTTTACACCATGTGTAAGGGTTCCATTCCATTCCAAGCCATTAATGAAATAATGTTACACTTGTGTTGCTGATCAACGCAAGTCACGGGTCCGCGAAACGGGATGCAGAGCGAGTAACATGTACCGTACCTCAATACATGAGGGTAAGACGCATGATTCGGCAAGCATTTCTGAAGAGTTGTGTCATGATGTGGATGACTCTCTACCCACTGCTTCCAGATTATCTATGGACATGCTCCTTGCAACATCCGCCATGTCAGTGGAGCGAGCAGAGTATTCAGCTACAAGGCGTGAAAACATGGACGCCTTGTCCTCTAGGAGCCTGGCTGGCTTGTCACACTCAGCTACAGTGCCTGCAAGGGGTAGAGAGTAGAGGAAAAAGAAGAAACATATATCGTATGAATGAACTCTTAAATGCACATGCAATCATGTCACAAGTAGCGTGCTCCTGTCTTATCAACTTCTGACACTTACCACCACTTTGTTGCAGTTGATAACCATGGCAATCCGATGCGCGATGTATATTTCTTAAGGAGCCCTAAAAACATGACTTTATTCGATCGAAGCGTGCGCTCACCTTGCTCCATGACCACCACTTTACTGCTGTCAATGACTGTGGCGATCCGATGGGCGATGCTGATGATTGTGGCGTCGCCAAAGCTCTCCTTTATCGTCCGTTGGATCACGGCGTCGGTCGCCGAATCAACGGACGCTGTCGCTTCATCGAGCACCAGGATGCGAGTGCGCTTCAGCAGGGCCCGCCCCAGGCAGAAGAGCTGCCTCTGCCCCACACTCCAGTTCTCCCCACCTTCCACCACTGGAGGGGATTGGAGAGGGAAACATTGGGAGGCAATCAGTGGTTGCAAGAATAATAGGGGGGTTTCTTAAAGGCAGAAACGCTGCCTCTGCCCCATGCTCCAGTTCTCCCCTCCGTCCACCACTGGGGGGCATTAGTGGGATAATCAATGGTTTACAGAAGAATACAGGGTTCACTAAAGGCAGAAGAGCTGCCTCTGCCCCACGCTCCAGTTCTCCCCTCCTTCCACCAATGGAGAGCCTCCAGCTTCCCCTCCATGCCACGAACCAACTCCCCCAGCTGGCACCTGCCCAGCTATACCTCTGTTTAAACCTTACCCTGAGCATCAAGGTCTCACCTTGCGCCTCGAGCTTCTCCTCCATGCCGCGAACCACCTCCCCCAGTTGGCACCTGTCCAGCGCCTCCCAGATCTCCCCATCGCTGTACTCTCCAGCCGGATCCACATTCATCCGAACTGACCCTTGAAACAGGGTCGGGTCTTGCGGTATGATCGCAAGCCTGCTCCTCAGGTCCGTCAAACCGATCCTACTCGTATCCACCCCATCGATCACCACCCGGCCGGCGGTCGGCTCGACCAGCCGAAACAACGCCACGACAAGCGTTGATTTTCCACTGCCGGTGCGCCCCACCACCCCCACCTTCTCCCCACCGTCGATCTGCAGAGACACGCCTTTGAGGACCAAGGGGAGGTCTGGCCGGTACCGAATTTGAAGGTTTTCGAAGGTGATGGCGCCGAGGGAGGGCCAGGAGGAGGGGGGGCGGTGGGCCGGGATTGTGAGGGGGGCCTCAGGAGGGACGTTTGGGTGGGAGAACTGAAGGATGCGCTCGACTGAGACCATCTGGTTCTCGAGCGCGCACCAGATCCAGACCACGTAGAAGAGGCCTTGAGAGAGGGCGAGGCCGTAGGAGAGAGACATGCCGGCCAGGCCTGGAGGGAGAGGAGGGGAGAGGAGAGGGGATGGGAGGAGAGAACAGGAGGTGAGGGGCGTTTCTGGGGGCACGTTGAAAAGGGACATGCTGCCAGGCCTGGAGGAGAAGGGAAGGGGCGAGACCGTAGGAAAGGGACATGCCTGCCAGGAATGGAGGAGGGGAAGGAGGGAGGGACGGAGAGGAGATGACAGATTGGGGTGGGAGAGCTAGAGCATTCGCTTCACTGAGACCATCTGGTTCTCGAGGGTGCCCCAGATCCAGATGACATAGGGCTAGGCCGTAAGACAGGGACATGCCGGCCGGCCAGGCCTGGGGGGTTGAAAGGAAGAGGGGTGAGGGAAGGGTGGAGAAAGGGAAGGGAGAGGGAAATGGGAATGGGAAGAGAAAGCTGCAGGATGCGCTCGACTGAGACCATCTGGTTCTCGAGCGCGCACCAGATCCAGACCACGTAGAAGAGGCCCTGGGAGAGGGCGAGGCCGTAGGAGAGAGACATGCCGGCCAGGCCTGGAGGGGGGGTTGGTGGGAGAAGGAAGCAGAGGAGGAATTGGCAAGCTGAGACCATCTGGTTCTCGAGCACGCACCAGATCCACACCACGTAGAAGAGGCTCTGGGAGAGTGCAAGGCCGTAGGAGAGGGATATGCCGGCCAGCCTGGAGGAGGGGAAGGAGGGAAGCAGAGGAGAGGGGATAGGAGGAGAGAACAGGTGGTGAGGGGCGCTTCTGGGGGCACGTTGAAAAAGGACATGCCGGCCAGGACTGGAGGAGGGGAAGGGAAGGGGCGAGACCGTAGGAAAGGGACATGCCTGCCAGGCGTGGAGGAGCGGAAGGAGGGAAGCAGAGGAGGGATTGGCAAACTGAGACCATCTGGTTTTCGAGCGCGCACCAGATCCAGACCACATAGAAGAGGCCGTGAGAGAGACATGCTGGCCAGGCCCGGAAGGGGAGAAAGGAAGGTAAGGGGAGCAGGGAAGGGTGAATAGAGGAGGGCGCACCAGGTCCAAACGACGTGGAGCAGACCCTGAGAGAGAGCAAGGCCGTGCTACAGAGAGATGCCGGCTAGGCCGGAGGAGGCGGGGGGAGGGGGGGGGTTGTACGCCCAGGCACACAGTGCAGGCGCCATAGTGGAAGGAAGGCGACGCGGTGGTTGGTGTGCTGGGCTGCTTGGGTGAGGGAGAGAGGGGTATCCCACCCGGCGAGTTGACTGACGGGGGCAGCCACACACACCAGCATGAGTGCCGAGAAGCACAGAAAACGCCCAGCAGTAGCAGAACACGCCCTGCAGTTGCAGACGCAGCCACATGGTGCAGGCACCATAGTGGAAGGAAGGCCATGCGGTTGTGGGGCGCACCATCTTGAGAGAGGAAAGGTACTCTCACCTGGCGAGATGACCGAAGGCGGCAGCCACACTAGCATGAGTGCCAAGAAGCACAGGAGCAATGCCCCTAATAACTCCAAATGAACGCCCAGCCACACGGTGCAGGCGCCATAGTGCAAGGCCACGGTTGTTGGTGTGTCTGCCTGCGAATATTGCTGTCGGGTGTTATGCTTACCTGGTGATATGACCGAAGGCGGCAGCCAGACAAGCATGAGGGCTGAAAAGCACAGCAGCAGAGCCCCCAGCAGTTCGAGGTGCATCCCCACCCACACAGTGCAGGCGCCATAGTGGAAGGCCAATGGATCTCACCTGGCGAAATGACCGAGGGAGGCAGCCATACGAGCATGAGCGCCGAGAAACAGAGCAGCAGAGCTCCCAATAGCTCCAAATGAACGCCCAGCCACACGGTGCAGGCGCCATAGTGGAAGGCCACTCGGTTGTTGGTGTCGACCCTCTCGGCGTTCTTATGAGCGAAGCGGGGCTGCTGGGCGAATGCGCGGATGACCGCTGCCCCTGACAGGGACCTGAGAAAGAGAGAGAGAAAAGCAGAGTAAGTACATAGTTGGGTTGTTGGTATCCACCCTCTCGGCGTTCTTATGAGCGAAGCGGGGCTGCTGGGCGAATGCGCAGATGTCGGCTGCCCTGACAGGGACCTGGGGGAGAGGGTTGATGGAGGGATGCGTGAAGAATAGTGCTTGGAGACGTCTCAAAACGTGAAGAATCCATAAGGCAATTACGGTGGATTCTTCACGTCATCAAATAGTGCTTGGTGATTGATTTCCATACGGTGGAAACCAGCCATGGCGCAAAGAAGACCCACAGCGTCATGGCAGTGTGCGCAGCAGAGAGGACAGTGGAGTGGCTCAAACGCCCGTGTCTTGGGCAAAACTTGAAGAGAAAAAGGGATCGTCTAGGTTCGAAAAATGCGCTCCGTTCTCCCTTACCTGGAATGTAAAAACCGCGTGTATGAGTCTGCTTTTGAGTCGACACAAAAGCAGTACGCTCCGTTCTCCCTTACCTGGAATGTGCAGAACGGAGCGTATTTTTCTAACCTAGAGGATCCCTTTTTTCCCTTCAAGAAAAGTACGCTCCGTTCTCCCTTGTGTGCTTCGTTTGATTTGGAATGTGTGGATGCCAGGTAGAAGCAGCTCACTCGCTGAAATGTTCGATGATGGGTGCCTTGGTGACGCCATTCAGGCGGGAAAGCTCCCTAGATGTTGTCAGGTAGTACTCCTGTGGGGGAAGAGAAGCGGGGTACATACACAAGGAGAATTCTTAAAAACACCCAGCAAAATCAGGTAGTACTCCTGTGGGGGAAGGGAAGCGGAGTGTTTTTGAGAATTCTTAAAAACACCCTGCAAAATCAGGTAGTACTCCTGCGGGGGAAGGGAAGCGGAGTGTTTTTGAGAATTCTTAAAAACACCCTGCAAAATCAGGTAGTACTCCTGAGGGGGAAGGGAAGCAGAGTGTTTTTTAGAATTCTTAAAAACACCCTGCAAAATCAGGTAGTACTCCTGTGGGGGAAGGGAAGCGGAGTGTTTTTGAGAATTCTTAAAAACACCCTGCAAAATCAGGTAGTACTCCTGCGGGGGAAGGGAAGCGGAGTGTTTTTGAGAATTCTTAAAAACACCCTGCAAAATCAGGTAGTACTCCTGAGGGGGAAGGGAAGCAGAGTGTTTTTTAGAATTCTTAAAAACACCCTGCAAAATCAGGTAGTACTCCTGTGGGGGAAGGGAAGCGGAGTGTTTTTGAGAATTCTTAAAAACACCCTGCAAAATCAGGTAGTACTCCTGCGGGGGAAGGGAAGCGGAGTGTTTTTGAGAATTCTTAAAAACACCCTGCAAAATCAGGTAGTACTCCTGAGGGGGAAGGGAAGCAGAGTGTTTTTTAGAATTCTTAAAAACACCCTGCAAAATCAGGTAGTACTCCTGAGGGGGAAGGGAAGCAGAGTGTTTTTTAGAATTCTTAAAAACACCCTGCAAAATCAGGTAGTACTCCTGTGGGGGAAGGGAAGCGGAGTGTTTTTGAGAATTCTTAAAAACACCCTGCAAAATCAGGTAGTACTCCTGTGGGGGAAGAGAAGCGGGGTACATACAAAAGGAGTCTAGTTTTGAGGCGCCTCAAAACTAGACTCCTATCACGCGGTGTTGTGAGGTAGTACTCCTCCTGTGGAGGAAGGGAAGCGGGGTACATACATAAGGGGAGGGCATACTTTGTTGGCTGAGAGGGAGTAACTTTGATTTGTTACATTGTTAC
Organism: Closterium sp. NIES-67; assembly: GCA_027943415.1. Taxonomy (NCBI): domain Eukaryota; kingdom Viridiplantae; phylum Streptophyta; class Zygnematophyceae; order Desmidiales; family Closteriaceae; genus Closterium; species Closterium sp. NIES-67. The sequence continues at coordinate 5,238 of BQMB01000720.1, read as the reverse complement.
AGATTATGGCTGAAAGGGCATAACATTGCCAGAAGAGCACTTTGGATGATTTCAAGGAAGGTATCATATACGGCTGACTTGTTACGTTGTCTCGTTTGCAAGGAGTAATACAAATTTGTCAGCAAGCCATGTGATAGAAAGAGGAATGGGTTACCGAAGGGTTAAATTGTATTTGTGTTACAAATGCAAAGTCTTGCCTGGAGGGAGAACCAGCGATATGCCACGAGAATGAAGGAATGGAACACAGGCCGTGGAATGAAGGGTGGATGGGTTATCAAGCTGTAGGTTACATCCGTGCTACAGTGTTACCAGTCTCACCTGGAAGGGGAGGTTGGGGCAGGCGAGGGGAATAATGCCGCAGACGACTGGCCATGTTATGAAGGATGTGGGTGCGCCCTTATGATATGTAGGCTCTGTTGAGTTACAGTGTTACCAGTCTCACCTGGAAGGAGAAGTAGAGGTACGCCAGTGGGATGATGGTGTAGAACACGGGGCCACGTGATGGAGGGAGGAAGGTGTCAGCTGAGGTGGGTGCTATCTGTGTGAACTATGTTATACGTCTCTCACCTGGAAGGAGAAGTAGAGGTACGCCAGGGGGATGATGGCGTAGAGCACGGGCCATGTGATGATGGATGGAGGCATGGGTTACAAGGGGTAGGTGGTGTTACCAGGTACGGGGCAGACCCTACCTGGAAGGAGAAGTAGAGGTACGCCAGGGGGATGATGGCGTAGAACACCGGCCATGTGATGATGGAGGTGACGAAGAGGATGCCCAGCAGCTGGAACAGCATGGCGAGGAGAGACCCGAACTCGAATGGCAGGTCCAAGTCCAGGGCGCTCTGGTCTGTGGAGGCCTGGAGGGGAGGAGAGGGGAGGGAGATGGGGGGTGGCATAAGGGCCGGCATGTGATGATGGAGGTGACGAAGAGGATCCCGAGCAGCTGGAACAGCATGGCTAAAAGGGAGCCGAACTCAAACGGCAGGTCCAAGTGTAGAGCACTTTGATCCGTGGAGGTGTGGAGAGGGGAGGGGAGGCAAGGGGAAAGAAGGAGCAGCTCGAACAGCATGGCGAGGAGGGAGCCGAACTCAAAGGGTAGATCCAATTCTAGGGCGCTCTGATCGGTGGAGGCCTGGAGGGGAAGGCGAGGGAGAGGGGGGCGAAGAGGGAAGGGGGGCGGATGGGGGCCACGTGATGAAGGAAGTGACGAAGAGGATGCCCAGCAGCTGGAACAGCATGGCAAGGCGAGGAGAGACCCAAATTCGAATGGCAGTTCCAGATCCAGGGCGCTTTGATCGGTTGAGGCCTGGAGAGGGAGGGGGATGGGCATGGAGGAAGAGGAGATAGGGGTTTAGAGGGAGCGACGAAAGGAATGCTGAGCAGCTGGCTGGAACAGCATGGCAAGAGACAAGCCGACCTCAAATGGCAGGTCCAAGTCTAGAGCGCTTTGTTCCGTGGACGCCTGGAGAGGAGAGGGAAGGGAGAGAGGGAGAAGGGACGAAGGGAGGAGTGGAGTGGACAGGACACTTGTGAAGGGAATGCGAGGGAGTGAAGTTGACAAGGGAATGCAATTACACCTTATTGTCACTGAGTGAATGTGTATGTGTAGCTTACCCTCGATAAGATCCTTCCGATAGGTGTTGAGTCAAAGAACGCCATGGGGGCGCGGAAGACGGACTGCAGCATGCCTCTGAAGAACGCCTGCGTGGTCAGCACCCCGGCCCACGATATGACGGCTGTTCTTAAAAGCACAAACACGCCGCTGCCCAGAGCTAATAACGAGTACAGCCTCATGAAGGCCGAAGGGGTGATGGTTGAGGGGGTAAGGAATGAAAGGGAGGAGGAGAAAGAGGAGGAGAGAGAGGAGGAGGAGGGGGAGGAGAGGGATGGGGTGAGGGAGGAGGAGAGATTAGAGGCGAAAGGAGAGGAGAGAGCAGAGGTGAGGTTGCTCAGAACACTGCTACTTAACCCGGCCGCTGCAGAGCTGTATTCAGCCCCTGCTGACGTGTACCCCGTTCCTGCTGACGTGTAGCCTGCCCCTGCTGAGCTGTTTCCCGAGTCTGCTGAGCTGTACGTGGCGAGCCACCAGTCAGATCCGATCTGCAGCGCCTGCCACGCCAGCTGGACCAGCAGCAGCAGCGGCACGTGCCAGCCGCCCAGCGCCTTCGTCATGTACTGCCAGTATACGGACAAGGAAACCCGCCCGGACTCCCTCTCCTCGTCACTAATCAACTGCCCATCCCCATCCTCCCCTATAGCCCCCCAAAAGCACCACCACCAGCACCAGCAGCACCGGAAACACCAACAGAATTCCCACCCAAGTCCCCTATGTCCATGTTATCTAGGATCTGGTGGGACTCTGGGGATGCTGTGTGCAGGAGCATGGGATCGGACGCCTTCCGAAGCTGCGCATGCGAGGCCTTGCGCAGCAGGTTCGGTGCCGAGCGTTTTCGCAGGTTCGGGTCGGAGGGTTTCCGAAGCTGTGGATGGGGGGGAGGTCTGCTGGGGAGGGAATCGGTGGGTTGCTTGGGGAGGAGAGGAGTGGATGAGGAGGAGGGGGGAAGTTCAGAAGCAGCATGTGAGGCACCAGCAGCAGCAGCAGCAGCAGCAGCAGTAGCAGCAGCAGCAGGAGCAGCAGGAGCAGCAGCAGCAGCAGCCGGAGCAGGAGCAGAGGAAGAAGCTGAAGCAGCAGCTGCTGCATCGGCAGCAGCAGCAACGGCAGCGGCAGCAGTTGTAGCAGCAGCGGCAGTGGCTGTTCCAACACTCTCCAGCGCGTCCGTGTGTGCTTCCACCAGGGCAGAGAAGTCAGTGCCCTCTGCCAGCAGCTGGTCGTATCTTCCTGCCTGCACTATGCGCCCTTCCTTCATCACCTGATGAAAGGGAAGACAGGGGGCAGGGGGGAGGGAAAGAGGAGCGTCAGTCAGTGTGTGCCTCCACCAGGGCAGAGAGTTCAGTGCCCTCTGCCAGCAGCTGGTCGTAGCACCCCTTGTGGACAATGCGCCCATCCTGTCCTGCATCACCTGCTGGTTGTGTGTGGGGGGTGGGGACGACAGGGGGAGGAGGAGAAAAAGGGTTCAGTGTGCGCCCTCTGCCCGCATTTTGAGGCGCCTCAAAATGGTTTTGAGGCGCCTCAAAAGCGTTCAGTGTGTGCCCGCAGCTGATTGTAGCGCTCTGCCTGCCTGCAATATGCGCCCTTCCCTCAACCCCTAGTTGAAGGGGGAGAAAGGCAAGGATTAAAGAAGTGAGGGCGATGAAGCACTGGCTTCCTTCAAGGACAAACCGAACCGAACCGAACCGAACCGAACCGAACCGAACCGAACTGAACCGAACCAAACCAAACCAAACCAAACCGACTCAACATGGAGCAGAATGGTCTCAAAACAGACAGACAGGAATGACAGACAGAGCATTTGCAAGGATGGCGTCAGCATCTCACTAGGATGACGCCAGCACCTCACCAGGATGAGGTCAGCATCTCACCAGGATGACGCCAGCATCTCACCAGGATGAGGTCAGCAGCGGGAAGGAACTCCACTTGGTGCGTCACCAGGATGACAGACCTGCCAGCCAGGCCCTTGAGCACGAACTCCTGATGGGAGGGAGAGGGACGCGTGGGGAGAAGGAGTGAGGGGGAGATGAGAGGATGCGTAAGAAGGCCAGGGTCGTCACCAGGATGACAGTCCTGTCGGCCAGGCCCTTGAGCACGTACTCCTGTGACACCACAGGGAGAGGGTAGGGTTGGGTGGGAGGTTGCGTGAGAGATACCACCAGGAACTCCACTTGGTGCGTCACCAGGATGACAGTCCTGCTGGCCAGGCCCTCGAGGTACTCCTGGTGGGAATAGACAGAGGGAAAAGAGGGGGGGGGGGGGAAGGGGAGATGGAGGGATTTAGGTCAATCTTAAACCCCAGGCAGATTCACCCTAAACCCCAGTGTCCTAAACCCCCAATCGTTTCACCATGAACAGCTCAGAGCCTGTGTGGGCGTCCACAGCGCTGAAGGGGTCGTCCAGCAGATAAGCCTCCGCACCCATCTCCTGGTGAATGACCACACACAAACCCAAATGCTCTGCACCCCATGACACCAGATTGTCTCACGATGAACAGCTCAGAACCGGTATGGTGGGCGTCCACAGCGCTGAAGGGATCGTCCAGCAGATAAACCTCCGCACCCATCCCCACCCCTGCCTACATCGCCTGGGCCAGCTGGATGCGCTGCTTCTGGCCGCCCGACAGGTTCACCCCTCGCTCGTCTATCTGCGTCTCGTCCCAACTCCACAGCGCCCTACCCAATAGACCCCACTTGCCCCACCAAAAATGCCAGTGCCCTACCTGAAGTCTTCCCTCAACCAAGCCTTACCATGAAGAGCTCTGATCCCGTGTGGGCGTCCACGGCACTGAAGGGATCGTCCAGCAGATAAACCTCTGCACCCATCCCACCCCGGCGTACATCGCCCTGGCCAGCTGGATGCGCTGCTTCTGGCCGCCCGACAGGTTCACCCCTCGCTCTCCTATCTGCGTCTCGTCCCCCCGGGGGAACAGCCGCAGATCAGCCACCAGCGCGCACTGCTGCAGGGTCGCCTGGTAGCGCGGGCGGTCTAGTGGTTGGCCGAACAAAATATTGTCCCGAATGGTGGCGTTCTGGATCCACGCGGACTGGGGGACGTAGGCTGTGGGGCCCGCAACAAACACCTGAGACAGGGGAGCGGAGAGGAGGGGAGTGGGGAGGGAAGGAGGAGGAGGGAGGAGAAGTTGAGACAGGTTCACCCCTTGCAGCCTTGGTACCTCCTCCAGAATACAAGACAGCAGGCTGGACTTGCCAAAGCCCAGAAACCCTACCCCAGACTCCGCCTTACACACCTCACCTTCCCTTGCAGCTTCGGAATCTCCCCACGATGCACGAGAGCAGGGAGGACTTGCCCGCCCCTACATTCTGACAGATAACCACACGCATGCCGTGCCTGACCTCCAGGTAGAGTTCTCAATTCCAATCCAACACCTCACCTTCCCTTGCAGCTTTGGCACCTCCCCCAGGATGCACGACAGCAGGGAGGATTTGCCCGCCCCCACGGTCCCACAGACGGCCACTCTCATTCCCCGCCTAATCTCCAGGTCAACGTCAGTCAACGTGGGCTTCTGTGGGTCTGCATCCCAGCTGAACGTAGCCCTCTCAATCCGAACCACCACGTCCGGCCCACCTCTCCCTGCTTCTGCCTCTCCCCCTCCTCTTGCTCCTCCTTCC